>VDFB02281492.1:431539785-431970184 GCA_007258455.2 Sequoia sempervirens | reverse complement strand
AAAGAGTGGGAGAGGGTGCGAGAGAGTGGGGGGGAGGGAGGAAGAGACTGGGAGAGACTGGGAGAGACTGAGAGGGAGGGAGGAAGAGAGAGGGAGAGAGTGGGAGAGAGAGAGAGGGAGAGACTGAGAGGGGGTGGTGGAGAAGGAAGAAGGAGAAGGAGAAGGAACAGAGAGAGAGTTCAGGAGGGGAAGGAAGAGGAAAGAGAGGAAATAGTGGAGGAGGGAAGGAAGGAGGGGGGGATGAATATCTTATATATATTAGTAATGTTATATATTAACCAAAAATATAAAAATTAATATTTAAACATATTATACAAAATAATATAATATAATATATATTATATAGTTTTGTAAGAGATTATATATATTAAATTATAAATAATATTGCATATTCTAAACTAGATATATTAACATAAACTATAAACTATAAACTATTTAAAAATCATATATAAACCAAATCGTATATTATAAACGAAATATATTAAAATAAAATATAAACTACAAATGAGATATATTGCATATGTTATAAAGTCTTGACATTTTTTAAAATGCTATGTTAACAGATCGGATATCCGATTCAAATCGGATTTCTGATTCAAATTGGATATATGATTTAAATCCGATATTCGATATGTCTGACACAAAATTCATTTCCTAGGGAATAGGCTTGGGTTTGCTTTGGTGTTTGGTTAGGAGATACCAATCCTAAAAAGTCAACACAAAAAGCGTGTTTAACAGCTTACTTTGTTTTTCCAAACTTCGCCCATGTGGCTGACGACTTTCTTTTTAGCCAAAATTGATAAAATGAAAAGGGTTTGTAGAGGAGATTCTCAGATTTTTTCCAATATAAATTATGTTTTATTTTGAATTTAATAGATTATTATTATTTATTTTCTACTAGAATTATGACAAAAGTCCTGATTGATAGGCTGATTGTAAAACATTTATAATCCTGAAAATGGTATCATATTTTGAATCCAAAACATAAAGGCCACATTCTATGCTTTGTATACTATAGATTAAAAAAAATTTGAATTTCATGAAATTTTGACCAAGTTAAGGTGGTCGACATACTAGTTTTTTATATTTTTAAAAAGTTGTAATAAAAAATTCATAATTAATTATTTACATGGAAAAAAATTATTAAAAATATATGCCACATCCGACATGAGTCCCCTTACTTACATCTAAAATCTCATAAAAAATATTATCATTTTATTATGGTTAGGGTGGTTTAATAAACACCTACTTCTTTAATTTTTTTCTTGAAATTTAAGTAATACTGCACTGAAATTTTAAATTTTCACCAAATAGATTTTGTTTTTAAAAAAATAAACCTAGTATTTTAGAAACTACATTCAATTTCCCATAGAATCTATTCTTATATGTTTTTGAAATAATATAGATAACTTATTCAAATTTTTACATCAAGTTGCCTAACTCTAATTGTTCTGAATTTTCATTGCCACTTAAGGGCTTGTTTGGCATACCATGATCTTGCACATACCCTCATGAGCTACATAGATTCATTGCCTAGCAAGTTAAGTTGGGTGTCCATGAAATATGATGTCTTTTGAAAAGATGGCATGCTTAATTATTCTATTTATCTCATAAAACATGGCTACATCATCAATCAAGTTGCATTATGTTAGGTGTCCATGTTAAGAGGTGCTCAATTTCATGAACTAGCAAGTGAATTATGTTAAATCCATGGACTGTCTTACAAACCATGATTTAAAGGGAGAGCATAAATTTTAATGTCATAGGGGACCATTTAACATTACACAGGAAATTCTAATCACCTTAAGTGTTCTATAAAGTTTAACATCACATGGGACCATTTAACATCACAAGGGATGAAAATCACCTCAAGGGGTGTAAAAATATTAACATCACAAGGGATGAAAATTAAAAGGTCGTAGCTTAGGGGGTGTTACAAATAACTCCTTGAAAAGGGGTGTATGTCAATATATCACAATTTGTCAAAGGACACTACTCAATACATGAGAGGTCACAGCATAGGGAATATCCCACATGACACCACTGCTAAGAGTGGAAAAATCAATGAATGAAGGGTCACACCTTAAAGAGTACCAAGCATAGTACTACCATAAAAGGGACATAACATGCCATGAAAAGTCAAATTTTAAGGGGGTATCATGCCTAATACAACCACAAAGAGGAAAATCAATATATATTGAAAATTACATACTTAAGTGAACATCCATGTGATATTACTACCATAGAAGAAATAATGTGAGAAATGAGATTACACTTTTAGGGGGATGTGTGATATCATCAATAAAAAGGGACCATTTCTATTCAATAATTGTAATACGTGAGGTAAAATACCACCCTAAAAATGTAAGTTTACTTGCTACACTAATATTTTAAAAAGATAATGAAATATTTAAAGGATTCCTTATACAAAGGAGTATACTTTATAGGAGACTAAGTACCTCTTCCCCCAGTGTAAGAGAAAAGGTGAGCTTACATGGATTGTATTAAATTTCTCCTTAGTAATAAGATATGATTGCACAAAAAATCTTGTGTACTCATGTATGGTAATGATTACCTAATGATACTATAACTATCACATAGCAAGTAGAAAATTTGTAGATATTTAATTTATCATCTAATTATATTCACCCTTACAAGGATCCATGCCATCTAATATATATTTTCTAGTACAAAATACATTAGTAGCATGACCAAATAATCTATTATACACACAAAAGGATTATTTTTTATTCTTATATTGGACATTTTTTCTTTCATGCATAGGACGTAATTTAATGAATTCCAATTGTAAAATTGTTCTTAATATGTGTTTAGTTTCAAGAAAAGGATGTGGAGATGCTAGGAGACCCCTTCTAATATGAACATAAGGTTTATGAGGTTTAGAGGGTGGTGTAAATATTTTATATAAAGGTGGAGGACCTTAATAACCAATTTTTATTTATTTTTAGATGGTATTTGTTCAGAGAGGGTGTGGATTTCATGTTCATTCTTTATTTCACAACCTTGTTTAGAAAGAACCTTAAATCCTTAACCATAAAATTTCTCTAAGATAATGGGAATATCACTCACTTTATTTTTATAGGGGTAAGTGCATGAATCTGTGACACAGTCTTGGCTCTTAAGATGCCATTTTTTTCCCGAAATCAGCAAAATCTGATTTGCATGAGAAAATTAAGATAGTTACGCTCAAAATTTCAAGATGCAGCAAGAACAAGAGTTGAAGTGCTCTGAGTCTAGTTTCTAAGCTCCTAATTATTTTTGAAATTAATGAATATTAAGCATCTCAAAAAGGATGGGGCCCAAAACAAGTCCTATTTTTATAAAAAAAAAACAACATAGCACCTGAGGGATTCCCCATTTTTTATTAACTTTTTTTTCAGAATTTTACAAATTTGAACAATGAGAAATTAGCTAACACCATGTAGTTTATCTTCATTTTTTCAGATAATTTTTTTTAATTAATATTTAATATTTTATGAATTTTGAAAGTGGACAAATGCTGAAAAGCTAAAACTTGAGAGTTCCCCCACTAATTTTTTTGAAAACTAATCAAAAATTGATTTTTTTTTCATCATGTGTAGAATGGAGTCTAGTTTTAAAAATGTAATTTTTTTCACATTTAAATGAATGAATAAAAATCTATCCTAAGACTAGCACATGTTGGTTTTTGACCAAAAATGGAGGCATTTACAATAGATGTTATGGATGAAAACCTTAACTGAATCAAAATGAATTTTTTTTATATATTTAGATAGGTAAGAGAGAGGATAACTCCATCACAAATTTTTTATAAACTTGCATTGAAACACATGCAAACATGATAGTGAGCACAAACAAAAATTTGAGGAAATTTGGAAAATCCATTCAATTCACTTATCCAAAGCAATTCATTTGGTGAGTGCCAAATTTGGCACTAACCAAATGACACATCACATTTTACGACCACTTTGATAATGCTAAGGTGTGCAATTTATGATCATAGATGGATAGTTGAGGTTTTACCTTTCATATGCTCTGTGCTTCCTTACCCTAACTGGATAACTCTCTATCCCTCTAAAGTTTCTCTCTCTTAGGTCTTACTCCCTCCCATGATACCAAGACTACTCTCTCTGACTCCAATCCCCTCTCTCAGGGCTCATTCCCTCCCAGCCTACCTAGATAAATCTATCTCACTCCAACCCACTTTCTCTCCCCCTCTAGTCTTTTTGTCTCACTCCATATCCCTCTCCTAGGTCATTATATTTCTCTCTATGTCTCTCTTTATCTAGTTTCTCCCTCCAACTCCCTCTCCCTCTCCCATTTCTCTCTCACTCCATTTGTCTCTCTCCCACTCCCTCTCTCTCACTTTCTCTATGTCTCTCCCTATCTCTCTCTCACTCTCACTCAAGTATCTTGTTAGCTCTCAAAAATGTAGGCAAGATGCCTTGAGAGGCTACCAATCTCTTGATACGCTTTAGGGTAACAGACAAGGTTGGAAGAATTCAACCTTCTACTCTTTAGATGCTGCAAAACCTAGGTGGTTGTACCTCTCTGAATAATGAAGACTTAGCTTGTAATCAATCTTCTTATAAAAACTTGTTCACAATGGCAGATGGGAGTGAACAATTATAATTCAACTTGAAAATGGTAACAATACTTTGGTCTAGATTCCAAAATGCTCAATTCTAAAAGATGTAAAGACAATGAATGAATTAAAAAATGATAAAATGCAGAGACCAGTGCCTTATTGGGTATGTGGAGTCAAATGAAATCAAATGAGCAACACTTTCTTGAGAAAACTAAAATTATCTAGCATATACTCTATTTACAACTTGTATAAAAATGCAAAACTATGACTACTAAGCTCTACTTGAATAATCCAATTGAATCTCTCTCATTACTATGATTAACTAAAAGGATTTAGTCTTTACTTGAAAGAACCAATCAATCAATCACACAAGTACAACAAATGTGCACTGATAAATAAATTACAAACTTGTCATATCAATTTAAACAACTGGAAGATTAAATCCTTTGGAACTTAACCCCAGCCATACTTTCATCAAATTCGGAATGAAATTCAGAACAAAAGTATTGGCAACATTAGATTCGGCTTTCATGAAGCCCCGCATTGATTTTGCATCTTGATCTAATCAGTTATGGAGTTAACAATTACCATATCCATCGAGAGGGCACCACCATAGTAAACCCAACTAATGACTCCACTTAATTCAAATTGAAGGTACTTCATTGCTTACGAAGCATTTGGAAAATATCAGAATTGAGGAACTCATGTCCGGCCCAGCTTTTTTTGAAATTGATTTGGAAATATATGACGGGCCTGGCGGGTCATCCACCGCGATTTAAGTAATATACATTCTTGAATAGTCACCAAAGGCAGGTCATGAAAGGTATCTTAGGAAAGGAGGAAAAAATAACGTTAATCATTATATGTCCGTGTTAACCGTTCCTCGTACATCATCATGACCACCAGCTCGCTATGTCAAAGTCAAGAAATATCGCTTTTGTTCCCTTTATGTTTCGCTATAGCCAATCACCATTGGTGAGAAGTCACAGAGATAACAAAATGTTTTATCAAAAAGTACTTTACCTCCAATTTTTTGCTTTAACAACCTGTTAGTCATACCAAAGCCACATAGTATTCCTTTGTTCCTGCTCTACTTTGCTATAACACATAGGTATCAGGGAGACCATATATCAAGATCAAAATGCTAGGCCAAAAGGCATTCACTTTTGTTTCACACTCGCTGTGACAAGCAACAATTACTCTGAAAACCATCTCCCATCCGCTTTTGCTAAGACAATGTAGTGTCGGGGATAGGTTACATAGATTGTTCTAAGTTTCACCAAGGGCCTCCCACTTAACCTCATGTTGGTGTGACCTAAAGATTCTTTTTCTGACAAGTCCCCATCATGAATGTCGCCATAACTTTCAATCTTCAGCGAAACGTCTTGTAGAGAATGTTGTTATACCGAAGCACACTGAACATTTTCCGTCACCAAGAGAAAGGAGATATTACATCAAAAGCCACTTGAATAAAACATAACATTCTACTGGTGAGACAATCTATACATCACCATAACCTATCACCGAACTCACCCAAGTCTCATCAAATCGGCCACTGAGAGGAAGTCCAAGCGTAAGGTCGGCAAGACCGAAGGTCACTCGCCAAGACCTTACAATGCCAACAAGTGGGTTACACTGAAAGTCATTTGGAAGAAAATTGTTTGTGCTTCTTCTATGAGACAAACTCACTTCGCCATGACACTATACCAAAGGCATTAAACTTATACCAATGAACCACCAAAATGCAAAGTTAGGGAAACAAATGATATTCGATAAGACACCACCTTGAAAACCATAACATATGCCGATTGGAGCCTCCACGGTCGCTGAAATAACATGGATGCAATGCTAATAACTACCAATAGACAAATTCTAATCACCGTGACAAAATAAAGGTTCTGTCGAATGCCACCTACAAACAAACTTCAATCAATGTGACATAAAAATGATTCTTGCCAATAGGCAACATAGACTCATGCAAGTGGAAAATGTAGAATTGATTGGGAAGACAGGAATGAACCTATGCCGATATGGATCCTGACATGAAAAATGCATACGGTAGAACCAAATCAAAAATTTTATGAATGAAAACTCATGTAAAAATATCAGATTTTTACAGTTCCAACAGTGGCTCCGTCTGGGGATGAATGATAGTCAGATCATTGCAAGGATCTAGAATCCTCAGTTAGAAGACCAAACAAAAATGATGAACCAGTAAGCAGCAATGGAATGAATGGTAATGGAAATGAATGCAAAGTGGGAGTGAATGCAAAGTGAATGCAAGATGGAGGTGAATGGAAAATGAGAGTGGAATGGAGGTGAATGAAAAACTTAAACTACTGTGCATGGAAAATAATTTTAAAGAGGATACACAAGAGTTGTCCATGCAATGGCAACCCTTAATCCTCTATGATTCTCAAGAGAAAAAAAGCTTCAAGAATTTCCCATGAATAGGAAATTATTGATCTTCGCTAGCCATGTTCTATAGATAATATGAGCCTGCACCCTTCTTTCCAACAACAACAAAAGGTCCCAACCAAAGAGCTTCAAATTTACCATGCTTTCCTTTCTCCTGACACCTTGCATTCCACATCAACACCAAATCATTTTATTCAAATTTTCTATTCTTTGCCTTCTTGTCAAATAGATACTTCATCTATTCTTGTAACTTTATGTTTTGACTTTGGGCCTCCCTCCTTCATCCAATTTAGCAAGCTGCTCCATTTTGTCTTCCATGGGCTCAGGAACTTCCACATCTTCCAATAAGACAAACTTCTAAACTGGCAACAAATTTTCTAGAGGCATCCTGGCTTGTGCTCTATACACTAATTAAAATGGAGACTTTCCAATTGCCTTTTTTACAGTGACCCTATCAGCCCACATAGCCTATTTTAACTTTGAATCCCAAGCCTTCTTATTTTGTCCCAGCATCGTCTTTATAATCTTCAAAAGACTCTTATTGTTGGACTCTTCCTGACCATTGGCTTGTGGATGATAAGGATCTTCATAAGAAATAGTAATGCCATACTTATCACAAAACCCTTTGAATTCATCTGACCTAAAGCACATCCCATTTTCTGTGATGATCCTCAATGGTGTACCAAATTTGGTGATGATGTTGTCCATCAAGAAATTTCTTACAACTTTACTTGTAGCCTACTTGGTTGGGATTGCCTCCACCCACTTTGTAAAATAATCAGTGGCAACTAGTATCCATCTATGTCCACTTGACTTCTCTTGTATCTCTCTAATGAAATCAATTCCCCATTGATGAAAAGGGGCATCAGCCTGGAAAGGTCAAAGTGGCAAAGTACCCTAATACATTAATTTTTCAAAAAAAAATTGGCAAGCTTCACATTTTCTCACATGTGTAAAAGAATCATTAAAGACCTTTGGCTAATAATACCGAGCCCTAAGAATTTTGTGTGTAGTCGTCTTTGCTGAATAATGACCTCCACAAACTCCTTCATGCATTTCTCTTAAAAAATGCTTGGCTTGTGACTCATCAAGGCACAATAATAATATGCCATCTCTATTTTTCCAAAATAGATCGCCATCCATAAAAACATATTTGGATGCCTGCAACTTCAAAGTTCTCCTCTGGCTCTCACTCAATCCATCTAGGCACTTCATGTATTTAAGATAGTGCATAACATCAATATACCAAGGAGTGTGCTCAATGCTTGCAATTGTAGTCCCTTCCTCAACATTGCAGATCTGATTTGCATCAATATTAGTTTTTGTCATTAGCCTAGCCAAGCCTTGGCCTCTTACCAGTTTAGTAATCTATATTTCTATGTCAAATTCTTGAATCCTATTGATCCATCTGCATCTTTTCCTTGTAAATTAAGATTGTGTCAAAATATCCTTGATAGCAGCATGAGGGACACAAGCAATCACCTTTGCTCCAACAAGATATGGTCTAAATGCCTTTGTGGCCTTTACCAATGCAAAAGCCTATTTTTCCATTATGTCATACTTCAATTCAAACCCCTGTAATGATTTACTAAAGAAAGACACAGGCTATTCATAACCACCTTCATTTTTCTATAGCATAACGACAGCAATAGTATGTATTGAGGAAAATGAAAAAATATAAAAAGGCTTTGTAAAATTTGGAGACTTAAGAATAGGAGCCTCTTTGATAACCCATTTGATAGACATAAAAGCATCCAAAGCTTCAGCAGTCCAATCCATTTTTTGTCATTTCTTCAACATTTTAGATATGGGCTTGATGATTTCACTAAAGTTAGAAATGAATCTTCTGACAAAATTAATTTGTCCAAAGAAATATTGTATTGCCTTGACAGTTTTGGGAATAGGAATTTTATCAATAGCTTCAACCCTCTCAAGATCTATTCTAATTCCCTCTTTTGAAACAATATGCCCCAAAAGCTTACCCTCTATGACTGAAAAATGACATTTCTTTGGATTTAAACTAATACCATGTTCAAGAGCTTTAATAAATACCTTTTCCAGATGTTGCACATGATCTTAGCTCTTTTTGAATAAGTAGTCAGGTCATCTTGATACACTACCATGATAGCATTATTCAAATCAGCAAATGCTACATCCATAGCCCATTGAAAAGTTGCTCCAACATTAGTGAGAACAAATGGCTTTCATATGTATACATATGCTCCCCAAGGAGTAGTGAATGCTATTTTGTATTGCTCAGATTCCTTGACCTTAACCTGATTGTATCCAGAAAACCCGTCGATCATGGATAGCAATTCACACCCTGTCACCTTATGCAATATACCCTCCATATTGGGTAAAGGATAATTATCTTTGAGAGATGCCATATTTAAATTCCTGAAGTCCACACATAATTTGATATCACCATTCTTCTTTCTCACTGGAACCAGATTTGAAGCCCACGTTGAATGTCTGATTGGTTTGATAATTCCTCCATCCCTGAGCTTTATCAATTCCTCTTGCATTTTAGGCTCCAGTGTTGGATTTATAGATCTTTGCTTTTGTCTGAAAGGCTTGGTGTCTAGCTTCAGTGGTATTTCATGCTAAAATAAATCTTCCCTGTATGCTTTCAGATCTTCATAAGACCAAGCAAAAATATACTTGTATTTTCTAAGCAACTCTATCAACATTTTTCTAATTGTAGGGCTGATCTTCTTTCCAATGTATACATTTCTTGGTGCTATCTCAGTCCCTAAGCTGAATTCTTCAATATCTTCTCTTTTGACCGATGTTTGTTTCATTAGAGATCTATCATTTCCATCATATAGCCTCTCCAATGCCACTAGACCCTTGGGCAGTTTATTTGTTTTGAGCTATAATATATCCTTGCCAAACATAGTTTGCTTCCCATCCACTTCTTCAAAAAAAGCATTGAAATCAATCTCCTAAGCCTCATAATGATCTTTACAATTGAGGAATTTCAAAAGGTCAGTATCATCATTGAAGACCTACAAACTATAAACATTATCAGGAATAGTAGGTCTTGTCTTGAACTCAATTTGTGATACCCCAGCCAATGTGATATCATCTCTTTTCAGTGCCACATTTTCTAAAAAATCAGCCATTATGTTCTTTGATATGTCAATCCACTCAATTGAAAATGCATCAAATAATTCAATGGTATCCCATACAACATTCCAATACTGTTTTAATCTTTTATTTTTTGCTACATATTTTGATTTGATTTGTGAAACAACCAACTCAGAATCACCCAAAACAACCAATAACTTAATCTTGTGTTTCACAGCTATGTTCAAGCATGTCAATAAATCTTTATACTCTACCACATTGTTTGTACATTCAAATGCTAACAGAAATAAATATTTAAAAGTAATACCTTCAGGTGAAACAAATACAATCCCAGAGCCATTACCTTCTTGGCTGCATGCTCCATAAAAATACATCTTCCATACTTCATTACAACTTTGTGCCACACGCTTTTCAATTGGATCACTATTGGTTAATTCTAGTTGAGTTGGTTTAATTTTAAAACTTCCAAGATCAACATCACAAAAATAATTAATCTGATCTTGAGGTACACAGTCAACAAGCTGATGCATTCTTGGTTCTCTATACAATTTGACATCTTTTCCATTCACTGGAATAGTAGCATAAGATAAATCAAACTGGACATTTCCTCCAACTATTGCTATCCACTATCTTGATAGAAGCATCCCAAACTGAGGACGAGTATCAATCATTGTTATATCTATATTATAAGCTACCTGTGGATAAGTAGCTAGTTTGACTTCAACACCTCTCATAATGCCTACCATAGGTACAGGTCTGTTATCCATTGCATAGCACTTCCCTTCATATGTATCAACACACAAGCCTAGCTACTTCATTACACCTATTGGCATAATATTTATAGTAGCACTAGAATCTATCATGCAATTCCTCAGCAATTTATTATTTATAAGCACTATGGTGAAGAAAGGATCCACTTGTGGGGAAGTTGCTAATATATCATTCAAGCAGACATCTGATATATCTATTTTCTCTTGCTTATTGACTGCTTGAATAACTAGTTTCTTTTCAGAATTCATTATCATTTGAAAAACACTATCTCTGTATTCTTTTATTTTCATCATTTCAAGTAATGGAACATATATTTTTACCTAGGATAATGCATGTGTGAAGTCAAAAGAAGAGCTCTCCATCTTAATAGTCTTCTTTAGTTCTGGTGTTTCACCTTTGGTTTCTTCTTTTTCTTTTTTACTAGGCTGATCAAACTTTTGCATTTCCTTGTGTAATTCTACAACTTTCTACTCTTTTACAGGCTTATTTTCAATTTTATCATGCTGCTTGTTCTTTGGCTTTTTATAGTTTCCTATGTTTCCTTCTGATCTTTTACAAAAATTCCCCTAGGAACTCCATCTAGCTCATTCACTTTTATGTTTCTCAACCAATATTTACTCCTTACATCCTCAACTGTTGCAATAGTTATTTTCTCCATTTCATCTTTAGTGAGTCTCCTTATAATGCACTGAACAGGTGTTTCAACAAGATGTGGCTCTATGTAGTCTTCATCAGAATCATAAAATATATGTTGTTTAGCCATATGGAAATTAGACTTCTAATTAGAAATGTCATACTCATAGCCTTCATCCTCTAAAGATTAATATCCTTCCTCGACATGATAAAAGGTATCTGAAGTCAAATAAATTTTGTGATCTTTCTCATTATTCTCCATCAACATTCCCTCTTCTTGCATCTTTTGAGCTACAACATAGTAGTCTGGAGAATGTGGTTGATTACAAACTTCACAAAAAATAATTATTACTCACCATGTAAGTTCCCTTTTTGCTCAATGGATCAAGAGTCTCTTTACTTCTTGGCTTGGCTATCATAGGTTTCCCATCTTTTCAGTCTGTATTGTAAGGAATATCATGCAACCTTGGCCTTTCATTTCTATTCTTATTTCTGTATGTATTCTCTTGTCTATACTGATAATTATTTTGTTGAGGAGGCCTCAGGTTGTCTCTTTTATTAGTTATACTAGTAGCCTTCCTGATATTTTCAATTGTCAGTGCAATTTTTGTGCTTTAGCCAATTCTCTTGGGGATCTACTTCTCATTTCATACCCTATCTTAAGATAAAATGCACTCAAATAAATACTCAATGCAGTAGGATCTGACAACCTTGATCCAGGAGGTACTTTAGTATGCAACTTATTGAATTTTCAGTTGAAATCATAAATTGAATCATTCTAATTTTTTTGAATCCTCACCAGTTCATGAAGAGCTACATCTGGAGCATTTTGATTCCCATACTGCTCTAAGAATTTGTCTTGAAATTCTTGGAGGGAATTAATTGAATACATTAGAAAGCTATTAAACCAATCCCCAGCATCTTCAATAAGTGACATCATAAAAAACCTCATGTGAAAATCTTCATATGACATACCTATGTCTTGAATGGACATATTTAAATTCCTTAGATGTTCTTCAGTAGTGATTGCATTGTTCCCTATAAATTTGGGAATTAAACCTCTCCAGCTGCTATCCATAGGGTTAGGGCATAGATGGAACCCTGCCAAATCAAACTGCTTGATCATTGTTGTGTATTGGTGAGGGGGAGGGATAGGTGGATATTGATACTGATGCATAAGATTATTGTATTGTGCATTATGCTGAGGGGTGTGATCCTGACTAGGAGGTGGATGCACATTTGTGTGCTGTGTGGGAATATGGGGCAGCTGATTTGGTTGTCTATAGTGATTCCCTATCTGATGGTGAGGAGAATTTTTCTAATTGGAGGGCCCTATGCCATGATCACCTTGCTTTTGAGGTGGGACATACTTTGAGCCACCAGCTGTTTGATCAACAATTTGGGCTTTCTAGAATTTAGCTTCTAGCTCCCTTATCGTCCTCTCTTTCAGTTCCAACAATGCTTTTGCTTCATCAGAAATTAAGAGCTCATTGTTTCCTTTAGGAGTTTCATAATTACCTTCCATCCTCTGATTGTATTCATGTTGAATTCTAATCTATTCAACCCCTTGTTTAGCTCTAAACTCAGCCCATTTTTGAGCTTCAAACTCAACCATCTACTGAGGATCAAGAGAAGAGAAAGGATTTCTTTGATCTTCAGGGGTACAAAGTTCTGCACTTGAATCATCTCTCAATGTATCATAGCCATTATATGTTTCATAATGTGCTCTTGGTGCTTTACCTTTGTTTGTTATGCACATGTCCTCACCTTTTTCTTTTCCCTTATCAGCTCTGTCATCTTTACGTGTCCACTTACTACCACCAGAAGGAGCTCTAGTATGACCTCCCTTGTACTGAGATCTTCTTCCATTCATGATGAACAGCTGCAAAATTTTTTGTCAGAATTGCCACTCACTTTTATCAAAAAAATGAGAAAAATATCTAATATCTCTAGTTCCCAGCAGATTCTATGTTAGATTTTTGACTCTATGATTAAGGCCTTGATTCTAATTGTTCCCAACAGAGTTGCGAATTTGTTAGCTCTCAAAAATGTAGGAAAGATGCCTCAATAGGCTGCTAATCTCTTGATATGCTTCAGAGTAATAGACAAGGTTGGAAGAATTCAACCTTCTACTCTTTACATGCCGCAAAAACCTGGGTGGGTCTACCTCTCTAAATAATGCAAACATAGCTTGTAATCAATCTTCTTATAACATCTTGTTCACAATGGTAGATGGGAGTGAACAATTATAATTCAACTTGAAAATGGTAACAATACTCTGGTCTAGATTCTAAAATGCTCAATTTTAAAAGATGTAAAGAGAATGAATGAATTCAAAAATGATAAAATGTAGAGACCAGTGCCTTATTGGGTATGTGGAGTCAAATGAAATCAAATGAGCAAAACTTTCTAGAGAAAAATCAAATTATCTGGCATATATTCTATTTACAAATTGTATAAACATGTAAGACTATGACTACTAAGCTCTACTTGAATAATCTAATTGAATCTCTCTGATGACTGTGATTAACTAAAATGATTTAGTCTATAATTGAAAGAACCAATCAATCAATCACACAAGTACAACAAATGTGCACTAATAAATTGAATACAAACATTTCATATCAATTTAAACAACCACAAAGGGTCCATCTTGGAGACATCTTAGCTATACTTTCATCAAATTCAATAGACAATTGAGACCAAAAATGTGCAACAACATCAATTGATTTTCATAAATACCTCTAATTTGAAAACATGCATCATAGCCTCTGGTATGATTGAGTTGTAGTACTGTATCCATCAAAAATTGCCTACTCTATATTAAATAACTAATAGCTCCTCCTAATTACAATTGCAAGAATGCTTATTTATACACAAGCATTTGAAGAAAATATCAAATTGAGAACTCATGTTGGCCCAACACAAAATTCAGGCCCAAAATATGTCGGCCTGCAATGGTCATCCACACAGATTCATGTCGGCCATAGTGATGTATTTCTATTATTCATTACTGAATAGTTGCCAAGACAGTCATGAAAGTATGCCAAAGGCAAAATAACATTCATCGTTATTTGCCCGTGTTAACTATTCCTCATGCATTTCCATGACCACCAGCTCGCTATGTCGAAGTCAAGAAGTATCGCTTTTGTTCCCTTTGTGTTTCACTATAGCCAATCACCGTCAGTGAGAAGTCACAAAGATAACAAAATGTTTTATCAAAAAGTACTTTACCTCCAATTTGTTGCTGTAACAACTTGTTAGTCATACCAAAGCCACATAGTAATCCTTCGTTCCCACTCTGCTTCACTATAACACATAGGTATCAGGAAGACCATATACTGAGATCAAAATGCCAGGCTGAAAGGCATTCACTTTTGTTTCACAGTTGCCGTGACAAGGCAACACTTACTTCAAAAACCATCTCCCATCTGCTTTCGCTAAGACAATGTAGTGTCGGGGAGAGGTTACATAGATTGTTCTAAGTTTCACCAAGGGCCTCCCACTTAACCTCATGTCGGTGTGACCTAAAGATTATTTCGCCAACAAGTGCCCATCATGAATGTTTCCATAACGTTCAATCTTCGGTGAGACATCTTGTAGAGAAATTTCTTATACTGAAGCACACCGAACACTGTCTATTGCCAAGAGAAAGCAGATATTACATCGAAATCCACTTGAATAAAATATAACGTTCTTCCAGTGAGACAATCCATACATCACCATAAGCTATCACCAAAGTCACCCAAGTCTCATCGAATTGGACACCAAGAGGAAGTCCAAGCGTAAGGTCGGAAAGACTGAAGGTCACTCGCCAAGGCCTTACAATGCTAGCAAGTGGGCGGCACCGAAGTCATTTGGAAGAAAATTGTTTGTGCTTCTTCAGTGAGAAAAACTCACTTCACCGTGACACTATACCGAAGGCATTCAACTTATACCAATGAACCACCAAAGTGAAAAGTGGGGGAAACAAATGATATTTGGTAAGACACCACCTCGAAAGTCATAACATATTTCGATAGGAGCCTCCACGGTCACTGAAACAACTTGGATGCAATGCTGATAATTACCAATAGACAAATGCCAATTGCCCTGACAAAACAAAGGTCCTGCCAAATGCCACCTGCAAACAAACTTCAATCGATGTGACATAAAAATGAGTCTTGTCGATAGGAAACATGGACTCATGCAAGCAGGAAATGTAGAATTGATTGGGGAGATAGGAATTAACCTATGTCGATATGGATCCAGACATGAAAAATGCATAAAGTAGAACCAAATTAGAAAATTTATGAATGAAAACTCATGTAAAAATATCAGATTTTTACAATTCCAACATATCTCTCTCTCCCTCTCTCTTAGTTTCTCATGTATCTCTCACATCCCTCTATCTCTGACTTTCTCCATCTCTCTCTTGGGAACTCCCTCTCCCTGCCACCCCCTCCCTCTCTCTCTCTCTCGGGTATCTCCCCCCACCCCCCTCTCTCTATTTCTCTCTATCTCTCTCTCCATCTCTATCACAGGAACTCCCCCTCCCTATGATGCAATAAAAATGAGTTGATCAACCTAATCAATATAATTTGAGTCCTTTCAATCACCTTTTCAATCTTCAAAACCCTCTCTAGGGTTAACTTATTTGTTATCACCCTACTTGCCTTGTAGGCAACTAGACCTTGTTTTCAGGTCTTATCTATCAAATTCACAAACCACTCATATTTTCAAGAACCCATTAACCCCACAAAAAAATACCTCAAAATATTATTAGGTCTCTTTGGACCATCTTCACTCAAACTGGCCTTTATCACTAAAAAGGGCACCAATTAGCCCATTTTTCCAAAGGAACACACCTCCTATCTAACCACCAACTCAATATTCCACTTGAAAAACTTCAAAATACCTACAAAACTTTATATTTTGTAACCCTATTGTCAAAACTCTCTTTCCATGATCCTCTTTCTAAAAACCCTCATTCTTCACCAAACAAACAAGGGTTTATTGAAAACCCCACCTCCAAACTTCATAAAAACTTGAAACCACTTCAAACCTTCCTAATTCTTCCTATAAAAAATTAATTCACTCTCAAATTATATTTCCCACAAGAATCTCTAACACTTCCTTCATAAAACCTGCCAAATTCACCCTTATTCACACTTGGTTCAACTAGGGTTACATACCATATCTTAATTTTGACCCCTCCTATCCTTGCATACCTTCATAACTTAAAATCATCCACTATATATCACTAAAACAACCTTATTCTAACCCTTTTCCAAAAACAATCTCTTCAACTTTCCACTTCTAGCCTTGTTTCTATTGCCTAAAATCTGAACTTTCAATAGGGCGGCGTGAAGAAACTCTTACAAAGACTTTTCCAACCTTATATATTGACTCTTACACCTAATCCTAGTCTAATAAGTCCTATTCCACCAAGAGACAGCATGTACAAAAAGGTGGAATGGCCTGTTAATACATTCTAACCCTCAAAACCTTAAACCCTTATTTTTTAGACCACATAGAGAAAATTGAATGCCAAATCCACTAAAAAAAACAAAATCAAATAAAATCAACTTTAAAGTGAAGATAACACATATGAATACTAGTCTAGATGAAATTTAGATTAATGGAGGCTTGTACAGAGCCATACCAGGCCTGCAAACCATGAAATTACATAGAAAATGATTGTTAAAAAAAGATATTTTATTGAATTTTTTCTTACAATCTCCGAAAAATCAGTAACTTTGAGTTTCTAACATATTTATAACTCATACAACCCATCATAATTCCTAGAAATACCTTACAACTTCCCATGACCATTGGGCTTCCCTCTAACTTTCAAATTTTCACTTTTTTACAATATTTGATATGACAACATTTAGCAATTTTGCAACATTTTATCTAATGACCACACAATGACTCAAAAGACCACAAAACATTACAAATTTCTCTAAAATGGCCTTATTAGACATTATCATGACTAAAAAAACCTACTATACTCGAATTCATAAAATGGAGCAACAAGGTGCTCTGCACCATTCACCTGGCCATGAAATCTTTCCAAGTCTCTTGGAAGTTTTCAATTTTTGACTTGGAATAACTCTTTGATTTCCCTTTGATGTTCCTCCTTATTCTTGCAACTGATCCATCTTGATCATCATGTTTACCTTGGGCTTGAATTTTTCCATACAATACAGTCCTCTTCTTTCCTTGTCAACTTGAACCTGCATCTCCATGCTCTGATTTGTGTATACCAGCTTCATCCATTTTATTGCACCTTGTTCTTTCTCTTCATTCACTACAAAATAATCCACACTTGGTTTTTCCTCCTTCATCTTGACACTTGGCTTGAATCCCATCAACATAATCATTAAAATAAGGAAGTAATAAAGGACTTCCCTCACTCTTCACCTCTTACCTCTTCTCGTCACAATGATCTTAAGGTTCTTCATCTTCTGAACCCCTATGCACTTAGGTTTACCAACCTTTGTCATGGAAGAATACAATTTCCTACCAATCATTTTTATCATCCAAGAACAACTCTCTATCCTTACCGCAAAAATATCACTCTTCTCCACTTCAATTGGAGATTCCACAAACACTTTGTATTTGGCCTTCTCTTAGCCTATCTTTGTCAACTTTCTATCTTCACCACTTGGGGTGACTGCAACCTTTTTCCTTTTCTCAACCTTCAAAATTATTTTCCCTAATCTTTTCCATTCCCCTTGGCTTGTTGTATTCTCTACCTTCTTGTCCTGTATTGGACTTTCTACCATCACCATCACTGTATTCTCGTATTCTTCAACTTCTTTTCCCATCAATGGACAATGAACTTCACCATCCATCTCCTTTTATTGACTATCCTCACTTTGTATCTGATATTTTACCTTAAGTACCTCTATCCTACTAAGTTTAGGAACATAATTTGACTGTCCATAATCCTCTTGCTTCACTTCATCCTCAACCATCTCAAACTCTTTCTCTTGCCATTTTCTTTGGCTCTCTTCACCTTTTATTCTCAGACTCTCTACTTCTCTCATCATTGTATTTGCAGACATACAAACCTTGATCCTAGGAATGCTTGACTACTCCTTATCCTTATTTACTTGCAAGGGACACAAAACTTCCCCCACCATGATCTTTGTACTCTTTTCAAGCCCTTCTTGGATTACCTTAGTTCATTTACTCTCTTTTCTTACACCATTTACCTCCGCTTTCACTTTCTCTATCTCTAGGACCTCTTTGTCATTAGGCATTCCACCTTCTTTTCTATCAGACATCTATTTCCTTTCACCTTCTTGTCTAATCAGTGGACTACATACCTCTTCCATGGTGACCTTGCTAGGCCAATTATGCCTTTCCTTTGGCAACTCATTTGCATTCTTCAAGATCTCATCTTCTCCTCATTAGGATCTTTATCCAAAGAATTTCTTCCTCACAAACCTTTATATCAGATCTACACACCACTAATGTGATAACATTTGACTGTCCTGCACCATCTTTTTCCTTCACTTGATAAAATATAATCCCTCTCTTATTTTCATCATGCTTTACAAACTTGTCTTGATTCTTCAGAGAGAATTATTTCTTTATCTTTTCTCTCTCAAATTTTTTCATCAACTCATCATCCTCTTTGCTCTTTAACATTGCATCCTTGACAATACTTGTTGTCTCAGCACTTTCATTTTTGTTAGTGGCTACACCCTCATTGTACTTGTCTATGTCATTCCTTACAAACTCTTTCTTAGCCTACATAATCACTCTTTCCTTCTTGCTTTCTCCATGATCTTTTTCCACCAATGGAATCAAAGTAAAAGAAACTCCATCCTTTTAAATTTTATAACTATTATGCCTTCCATCATACAAATAAAATATTTCATATAGCCATGACATCCCTAACAATAAATGGCATATACTCATAGGTACAACATCACACAAGATTCTATCTTTATATCCACTTATTTGGAATTCAACCCAAGATTGCTTCTTAACCAAAAGAGTATGTTCACCATTCAACCAAGAAAAATAATAGGGTTCCTCATTAGGAATCCTTGCTAAATGAAACTTATCAACCATTTCCCAAGATACCATATTATTTAGGCTACTAGAATCTACCATTACAGTACATACCTTACCTTGACACTTGCAGGTGGCTTTGAAAATTTCCTATCTTTGTAGCATCTCCTTCTCTTAAGTCATTTCTCTAACCAAGCAATTCATCTTGTCCTCTTTTCCAATGCAACTCTTCCTTCCTTAGATCAATTTGTGCTTTAATACCAATTGATGCAATGAAATGAAGGTTATCAACCTAATAAACACAATTTGAGTCCTTTCAATCACCTTTGCAATCTTCAAAACCCTCTCTAGGGTTAACTTCTTTGTTATCACCCTATGTAACTTATAGGAAACAAGACCTTGTTTTTAGGTCTTATATCTCAAACACTCAATCAAATCCACTAACCACTAATATTTTCAGGGACCCATTAACCCCAGACAAAACATACCTCAAAATATTATTAGGTCTCTTCGGAACATCTTCACTCAAATTGGCCTTTAGCACTGAAAAGGGCATCAATTAACACATTTTTCCAAAGGAACCAACCTCCTATGTAACCAACAACTCAAGATTCCACTTGAAACACTTCAAACTACCTACCAAACTTTGAATTTTCCAACCCTATTCTCAAAGATCTATTTCCATGACCCTCTTTCTAAAACCCCTCATTCTTCACCAAACAAATAAGGATTTATTGAAAACCCTATCTACCAACCTCATAAAAACTTGAAACCACTTTTTACCTTCCTATTTATACCTATACAAACATAATTCACCCTCAAATTATGCTTCCCCCAAAAATATCTCACACTTCCTTCATAAAACCTCCCAAATTCACCCTTTTTCACAGTTGGTTCAACTAGGGTTACATACCATATCTTACTTTTGACCCATCCTATCCTTGCAAACCTTCATAAAAAAAATTCTCCACTAGAAATAATTGAAACAAACTTATTCTAACCCTTTTATAAACAATCTTTTTAAATTTCCACTTCTAGCCTTGTTTCTATGGCCTAAAGTTTGGACTTTCAATAGGGTAGCATGAAGAAAATCTTAAAAAGACTTTTCCAACCTTAGATATTTACTCCTACACCCACTCCTAGTCTAATCAAACCAATTCCACCAAGAGAAAACATGATTTTTTTTTGGAATGGCCTACTAATGCATTATAACCCTCAAAACCTTAAACTCCTATTTTTTAGATTGTTCAGAGAAAATTGAATGCTAAATCCACTAAACACAAGAAAATGTAATCAAATAAACTTTAAAGTGAAGCTAACTCATATTACTACTAGTCCAAATGCAATTTAGATTAATGGCAGCTTATATGGAGCCATACCAAGCCTGCAAACCAAGAAATTACATAGAAAATGTTTGTTAAACAAAGATATTTTATTGAATTTCTTCTTCCAATCCTCCAAAATCTAGTAACTTCGAGTTTCTAAAATATTTATAACTCATCCAACCCCTCAAAACACCTAGAAATACCTTACAACTTCCCATGACCATTGGGCTTCCCTCTAACTTTCAAATTTGCACTTTTTTACAATATTTGATATGACAACATTTCACAATCTTGCAAAATTTTACCCAATGATTTCACAATGATTCAAAATACCACTAAAACATTACAAAATGGCCTAACATTTCCTTATGAGAAATTATCATGAATAAAGAAACCTTCTAAACTCAAATTCATAAAAGGGAGCAACAAGTTGCATCGCACCACCCTCCCATCCCCTCCCTCTCTCTCCCTCTAACTCACATATCTCCCTCCCACACCATCCATCTATCTCTTACTCTCTCCCTCACACCACTCCCTCCCACCCCCTCACTCTCTCTCTCTTACTTATCTCCCTCTCTCTCTCAAGTTTTCCAAATTCATGTTTGGAAAACTTGTACTTGGTACATTCTCATTTGGCATCTAGGGATTTGGTGGGATGATGTTGTTCGTGTGAAGGCTCATGCAACAATTGTTCAGTTGATAGAATTTTAGGTTTAGATTTAGATCTACCATCAAGAAATGTGTTCCAACATTTGATTTGGGCATAAGCACACTAGTTGTGCCATTGACATTCATAGAAGGTAATGATCCCATGTATGGATTGTATAAGTGTGAGTTTTGATAATCAATCGGCATTGTAAGGCTTTGAAAGTTCAATTTTTTTGGATTACTCATGATGTATGGATCACATTTGTATTCCATGTTCTCCATGATTTGTTACCTTGTTGCAAAAGTGACCTCTAACGTTCTTAGGACTAATGACAAGATGAAGGATGAAAGGCGTAAATGATATGAGTGTTGGATGTTTAGGGACCTTGTATCAATGCTAGACTTAGGGTTTGATTTTGATTGATTTCATTTGGGTAATGACCTTGTAAACCCTAAGATGTAAGATGTTATCTTAGGATGAATTTTTTCAAATGATTTCTAATTTAATTAGGGGTATGAGAAAGGATGCATTCCCATACAAATAACTAAACAAGGTGATTTTGAATTTGATGATTTACCCAAGTCTAGAATTATGTTTCCAAAGCTCTAAAGTTGTTTGTGGGATGAAGATGATAAATTTTTTTGGATGGATGAAGTGTTTGATTTGATCCTAAATGAACCTAGGAAGGGCTTGTTTACAAGACCAAGATAGTGAATAACATGCCTTTCTCTAAGAGTAATTCAAAATCAAAAGACCAATGTTCGGATGAAAACCATACGACCAAAAGATGCCAAGCATATATTGGGGGTCCAATTGATTTAATCTTTTCTTAATGAATTATTTTTAACAAAAACATGCTCTTGATTAGATTTTGAATCTAGATGTCTAATGTCTCAACTTTCTCCCTTATCCCGCAAAGTGTATTTTGTGGAAACCAAAGAAATTTGAGGCAAGAGTTACCTATTGTTGACCTTAGTAGGAGAAAATTGAGATGAAATCCAAATGATTAGAATCCTCTAAGGATATGAATCCCAAGGGAAAGCAATAACATGTGAATTTTTTCAAGGATATTTGCTTCTCCTAAAAGGTTTGAGATTTGATGCTCATGTTGAATGTTGGTTTTCCAATGTTTTCAATCAAAGCACTATCTTTTCAAACTGAATCACAAGAAATATAACATCCTAGCTCAATTGGTATGCTTTTCTTGGTGGGATTGCCTCATGGCCTTCGTAGTAGAAGAGATGATTTTACATGCAACCAAGGAGAGAGTATAAAGGTATGTTAAGAAAGAAGTCTTAACCTTTATACTTTAACCAAGACTGGACATGGCAAGTAACTTCTTGGAATCTATATTCCAATGCACCACTTCAATAAACTCATTGGATGGACTGGTTGGCTACTACAAAAAAGGGTTCTAGTTTAGACTTTCCATTTGTGGAGATTGACCCATACGGCGAGAGTCCCCTTTAGGATCCATCTCATCAGAATCAAGTGCGTAATATTGACATTTACTCAAATACCCACATTTATATCCTGGTTTGAAATCCTCTTGACTTTAGAGTGTTACCAGTTGAGTCATTCCCTTGGGTGAGTACATTTTCCCCAAGGGAGGCCCTCTAGGATAAACAAAAGCAAGCAAAGACAAAATTTGTAACTTGATCAATCTTTGATGGCACAAAGAAAGAGAATATACACAATAATGCCCCCACTCACACTTGCACAAGATGTTCAATTTAAACCAAAAACGAAGTGTGGAGATGATCTTTTATGCACCTTAATGTCATAAAAAAGGCTTTTGATTCTCAAGATGTTGTGAAGCGCGAGAGAAGTGCATATGCCCTTTTAGATGAGATTATTTTGCAAAAAATATTACAAGGCACAAAAGAAACATGTTCATTTTAACCTTTCAAAAGCAATTGATTTGATTCATTTTAAGCACTACAAGAAATGTGATAATTTTTGTTGTTGAATTTTAAACTAAATTGAAAAGCTAGTAAGTCTCCAATGTTCAGTTTTAGCCCAACTTTGAAACAAAATCAAGACAATGATTTTAAATCCAAATTGAAAGTAAGTTTTCTTAAAACATAAAAGGAAATAAAGAAATGAATGCCTCAAGTTATTGAAATAAGCATTAAAAATTCTTTTCCCAAGTTCAAGTCCCCACTTTCCAATTAACATTTGTCGTTATTTGATTCCTACGTGAGATTAGTGATTGTTGATGTCAACCTGCAATCATTCAAAACAATCACAAATAATATCAATGTATTCTTTGTAAAACTATAAAAGTATGCACAAGGTACATCAACTATGTGATGAAACTTCTTAAATGATAATAATAAAAAAATGAGTAAGTTTCTACAATATTTCGACTATTGTGTAGGTAAAAAATTTCAACCAAGTTCTATGCAAATAGAGCTTTGATTTAGCGGCAGGAAAATAATTCAACAAAAATTATTGTAAGGAGAATGTTTAATCCAAAACATGGTAAACATAAACCCAGATTGCACCCTCCTAGAACCACTCAACCTGCAATGAAAACAAAAGACAAAGTATTGCACTATTTAGAACAAATTAAGCGATAAGAATTTGTAGAGTTAACTGATTGAAAATTGAGAGTTCAAAAATTAATGATAAACTCAATTGTCTTTAACAATGAGAACACTCCCCAACAGTTACCACATTAAATATTTGAAAATTTCCATCTCACACTATTAGTCGCTTTAAACCAGCATAATGCATTCCAATGATAATCAGAAAACATCTCAACATAAATATGTGTCAATTAATAAATTCTATTTGATTTGCAAATTCAATGCAAGAACCACAATTAGGTGATTTAAAGCAACTGTAGAGGACAATTACATCCTTGGGGTTCATGTTCCTACAATAGTGGTTAAGCTATCATTTATTTTTATTAGACCTTGATGTTGGTGTCAAATTCCAATGTAATTCTCTCTTTTTCTCTCTTTTTTTTTTATTGTAGGAGAATGCTAGGCCATAAAATACTTAGGAAGTCAACTTGATCTAGCTTTAAAAAAGTACTACTTGAAAGCCTATCTTTTCCCATCTGCATCAGCTTCAAGAGTTTTGGTGAAGGAAAGAAATGATGCCAAGGAAAAATGTCATCATTATTTTTAGTAAAAACAGCTCCTTTCCTAGGCCAATATGTTTTTTTTACTCTTATTTCTCATTATTTTAAGCCCTCAGGATAGTATGTAAGAACCTAAGGATTTGTGGTAGAGAGAGAGAGAGGACAGATCATTATGGTTGTTGCCTCATAGGGTGCAATGCATATCTTAGTGGGATTTTTGAGATTGCAAAAAGAATTGCTTGGGTTGGATGAGATACCTCTATAATGGCCATGGTGATGAATAATTACAAATCATTAAAATGTATTCTCTCCAATACTTCCTATAAGACACAACAACATACTGGATAAAAATCACTATTTAACCATGCTAGTGAAAGCATCAGGTAGCTTATGATATTAGTTGCACGTTGTGTTGTTATGTAATAGTTGTTCTACTCCTATTTCATCCTTCGATTGTATGTTGGTGTTGCTATATAGGATTTTTCCAACTACAATTCTTTTGAAAAAAAAGATAATACTACTAAAGCTCGACAAGAAGTTAGATATAATAAATGCAAAAAACAATAATGAATCTTGACTCGAGAGGCATTTTGAAAAGTTACTAGCTCTCTATAAGAAAATGAGATGTGAATGTTGCAACAAAGTGAAGTTGTGCAATAGACATGGAGTTGAGTTGTGCTACCTACCCACTTCAACATTATTCAAAAAAAAGATCTTTGATTTTGTGAGTGAGGCATAGTCAGAGCAAAGGAAAATAACCAACATGGTGGGGATTTAGTAGATTCAAGATAGCCCTTTTTTTTATTATTATTTATCCAGATCTAGAAAGTTGTAGTATCAAATCCATGAATAAATGACCAAACCTTTCCAGCATCCTCCCTAGCTGCACATGGATGTGAGCTTTGAAACAAGGTATGAACATCCAATAAAGCAAGATCTATCGCCATGGATGTAAGCTTTGAAACAAAATTCCTTAATCAAATGTTATCTCATGGAACACAGTAGTTGCAGGGTGTGCACAAAATAGGCTTTATAAATTTTCAAGCAAATGACATTGAGAGGTGTAAGGCCAAAATTTCCAGTCAAGAAACTTTCTAGAAAATGCATTTATACACATAAAAAAAAGGAAGTCAAAGAGACCTTCAGGCTCATGCAATTGGAAGGGGTAAAGACAAATTTAAATGCAATGCAATGATTGTAGGTCCTATGCAAAATATATTTCAAAAGGCGTAAAGCTGATTTCTAAAACCAGAATGCAATGACTTTAAAAATTTTACAACTAAATTCATTTAGCAGACTTAAAATTGAATTCCAATGCTAAAACAAGAATACAATGTTATTTTGAAAAGACTTTAAAACTAAATGGATTTAGCAAACATATATCTGAATTCCACAAGCGTAAAGCTGATTGCTAAAACCATAGTGCATTTTCCCTCCTAGCACCATAATGTGGTTCCTAAATCTGCAAATGTTTCAACTTCAATGAACATTAGTAATAATGCCAAATAAAATACAACAAATCAAGCATCCATATATTGAATCATGCTAAATAAATAAAGTGATAAAATACCGAAAAAACTAAGCATGCTCAAATCTATCCCATAGTGGATTGGTGCTATTGTGGAAAATAGCCCTTTCCCAATCCTTTCCTAAGATAAGCTAAATGATAAAATGCTTTGAAGATGGAGTAAGATGGGAAAAATCAATTCTCAAATGAAGAGAGTGACTTTGCATAGGATTTGTGGATGAAATTGTGGATGATTAAACAAATGGAGTTGATCCTTATTTAAAGATTCTCAAGTTGAAAGAATTCTTATGAGAGAACAATGTGGGACTAAAAACAAGCCAATGAAAAGAGGCCACTTGTCAACTTGTGATAGGATGAGGAATGAGCACATTTTGGTCAATGTGCCAAAGAGAGGGAGATTTCAAATTTGAATTTGAGAGTAAATGATGAGTTTGACTTGTGCAAGGGACATGTAAGAGACATGTAAGGCCTCATAAATGATTTGTTGTGTGTACATGTCCACTTGGTTTTGAATTCAAATTCTAGGGAATATTCCTCAAAGATGCCATGTTGATGGAAAATGCTGATTTTAATAAATCAATAAATTGATTTATTAGTGCAAGTGGGAAAGGCTAGAGAATGTGGCATGCATTAGATTAGATTTAATCAGGATTAGATTATCTTAGGTGATGATTAGTTGATTTTGACCAATTTGACTCAAATATTTGGATTTATTTAAATCAGAGAGGGATGGAATATGCATTTGGAGATTTAATTAAATAAAGTTTTGATTTATTTAATTAAAAGGATGATGATAGGATCAAGTTTTATTTATTTAATATAAGTTGGTGACTTTAGGAGATTGATAAATAAACTTGATATTTTTTATGAATGGATGAATATGACCTAACTAAATGCATGATGTGAATTTCACATGTCTACATTTTTCCCCTCTTTGAAGCAATGTACTTACTGTTTTGGTTCAAAGAATAAGCTTGCCGCAATCAAAATTCAAAAAATTTCTGATTTTTCAGATGCCCCAGTAGAAAGAAGTACACTGGTACATTATCCCCTTAAGAGATCAAGCAAAAAGATTCAATTTGAGGGTTCATCTCATGATAAAGAGGTTCAAACTGGATGGTTATGGATGATGATGCAAATGCGATAGTTTTAAGATGCTTAGAATAACAAATCTATATTACCTTAAACAAGTTAAATGATGATATGATATGATGATGGATGAGATGGATGATGTGATATGCTATGATTATGCAATTGTTGTTTTATGTAGATGCTTAGACTAGTAGATCTATATTATGATGATGATACAAATGCAATGCATGTGAAATGATCGATGTTTCCTATTATGTATGATATGAATGATATGTGGTATGCTGATAGTTTTATGGATGTAGGATGGATACATGATGGATGCATTGGTGATGTTATGTTAGTGTGGAAATGAAATGATGACAAGAGGATCCCATAAGTCCATGATTTGATGAGACTTTAATAGAGATGATGATGAGGATAGATGATGATAGATGGATGATTTTCTTATCAAGGATTGGGATTTTAAAAGGGCTACTTACCTTGTGTTTGATAACACACATAGATACGATGCATCAAGGTATAAAGAACCAGGATGGCATTGTACCTAGTGCGATGGAATTTGACTCAACAAATAGATAGGAGTATTCTTGTTCACACTTGATATATGGAAACATTTTAGGATGTACCTAACAAAGCAAGTATTTGCCAAGTTATATTACAAGAACATCCAACAAGCACAACAAACAAAAGATAATGATCATTGCCCCATTCCTATCTTTCTAAATCCTTTGTTTGGATATCATCGAGAGATCCTTGGAATGAGCCCAATAAGATAAATCAAAAGAAAAGATCAAGTACGCAAACAAGCCAATGTTCTTCATACCTTGAGCCAAAGGGATGTGTTTTGATAGGATAAGAATCCAAGTGATGTCCAAAATGACGCCCATTGTTAGAAGGCTATATCCTAGGACATACATTGTAGAGGATATTGATGGTTTGATAAGTTGATTGATATGTTGTTGATATAAGGTTGATTGATATGTTTACGACTGATCAAGAGTTTGATTTTGTTTTAAATCTTTGTTGCTTTGATTTTGATTTTGCATTTGAAGTTTGTTTTTACTGATTGTTGTGCTTGTTTTTGTTTGCGTTGCCAAAGGATGAAGGTGATGATCAGTTTATTATGGATTATAGATTATTACGGGTAAAAAAAAAATTGGATAGATGGATTTTTTCAAATATTTGGATGTTTTTGACATTTTTGGAATGTTTTGAGGCTGTTTTTTGTATTTTCAAGATTTTACAAATGTTTTGATTTTTGATTTTTTGAATGCTTTTGGATTTTGTGTTTTTTGAATGATTTTTGGATTTTGATGTGTCAGGGGCTGATCAAAGATGAGCATTGCCTATTTTTAAGCTCAGAGATGATGTAGTTCATATTTCCATGTTTTTGATGTTTTTCTGATTTTTATGAGTGTTATTGGATTTTTCGATGTCACAGGGGTTTATCAAAGATGAGCCTTGCCCACATTTAAGCTCAGAGATGATGTAGTTCAGATTTCAATGTTTTTGAAATTTTTTGACTTTTATGAATGTTTTTAGATTTTTTGATGTTTTGGATGTTTTTGGATTTTTTGATGTTTTGGATTTTTTTGGATTTTTCGATGTTTTGGATGTTTTTGGATTTTTCGCATGATTTTGGCAATTTGGATATGGACATGTGTGAAGATATCAGTGCTCTATTTGGGATTTTGCTAAAGACCAAGCTAAGGTTGATTGATCGAGTCTATGGATTGATGATGACAATAACATTATTGACGATACACAACAATGAAAGCATTGATTGATTAAGATTGATGATGGTAACATTGTTGAGGATGAACAACAATGCAAGGATTGATTGATCAGGATTGATGATGATAACATTATTGAGGATGCACAACAATGCACAAATTTGATTGATCAAGATTGATGATGATAACATTGTTGAGGATGCACAACAATGCACAGATTTGATTGATCAGGATTGATGATGATAACATTGTTGAGGATGCACAACAATGCATAGATTTTATTGATCAGGATTGATGATGATAACATTGTTGAGGATGCACAAAAATGCATGGATTTGATTGATCAGGATTGATGATGATAACATTTTTGAGGATGCACAACAATGCTCAGATTGATTGATCAAGATTGATGATTATAACATTGTTGAGGATGTACAACAATGCAAGGATAGTGTTAAGCAACATAAGGATTGGGATAGATATCCAAAGGTGATGATAGATTGATGCTAATGTTTTGATTGGATTTGACTGATCATGATTGATGATGCTTGATTTGGAACAAAAGTTGTTTGAATGATTTGATATGATGTTTGTAGGGTGTGTTAGATGCAGCTGATATTGATTGTTTGGATTGATGTTTGACGAAAGATGAAGCTTGATAAGGAACATATTCTTGTCAAAATATGCCATGGGCTAGTGATTATGTGGATTTTGCCTCACAAGTGGTTTGACCAATGTTATTTTACATTTTCCAATGTTCAGATTGCCACATAAGTTAGAGGATATGGATCAAGATTTATTCTCGAAGCAAGATGTGAATATCTACCCCTAGTTTCTAGCAGTGTATGGAATGTGATGAGTGGATGCTTGGATCGGTGTATGGATTATCTTGTGATAAGATAAGGTTCTCAGATAAAGACTGCTCATTTGGTTAATGCTTCATAGCTTAGATAACATTGGATAGGATAGGATCAATGAAAATAACCCATGTTAAGATGTTTTACTATAAGCAAGCATAAAGTGTTCCCAAAACTTTCATCAAGATCAAGATAACTTGAATGATGGATGCAGATGGATGAAAATGGATTGTACAAATGGTTTATGGATGAATGGATTTATTATGGATATGATGGATGAAATGCTCGATTTATTACAGATGGGATGAGATGCTTTCATTTGAACTGGTGCATGTAGATGCTCGATTCTACACATGATGCCTATTTTCCAAGTTTTCATCATGGTCTTGCCCAAAGTGCTACCGTAGTGGTTTTCACTAGAGGACAAATTTTTTTTCTTTATTGTTTTCAATCCCTTTTCTAATTTTTTTGGATTTTCATAATTTTTGATTTTTTTTGATTTTTCTGAAAGATTTTAAGCTCATGCTGAATCACAAGGTGTTGTTGATATAGATTCCCCTATCATAATGTGCCATCGATATCCTGCTTGTGTAGACATGCAAAATTAACATTGTGCATTCAATCAGATTCATTCATTAACTAAACTAGATTTCACATTAGGTCCATTCATCAATTAATTAGGTTCATTTCCATCCATTCATTAGGTAATATCATCTCATAAGGTCATTTATTTAAAATCAAATAAACATTATCATCAACCTTTTAATAAATCAAGCATTCATTTAATCAAATCCCAAATCATATTCCATCATTTCCTGAATTAAATAAATCAAATATCCAAGTCCTAAAAGTCAAACTCACCTAATCATCATTAAGCTAACCTAATCCTAATTAGCCTAACCTAACCCACCCACTTGCATTCTCTAGATTTAGCCACTTGCACAAATAAATCAATTTATTGATTTATTAAAACTCTCATTTTCACTCAACATAGCCCTCAAGTTTGTAAAACATGACAAGTTGATTTGTCCCTCCAACACTACATTTATTTCTCATTTTCTTGTCCCCCTCTCAAAATTTATTGCCAAATTTGAATTCAAATTCTCCCTCTCATGGGCACACTTCCCAAATCTTGCATATCCATTGACCTATCACCACTTGACAAGTGTCCTCTTCTCATTGGTGGATCTTTAGTCCCACATTCCCCCATTTGGACAATCTTTCATCAAGAAAATCTATAAAAGAAGGCCTTAATCCTCATTCATCTATCCACATCTTTTATGCAAGGTTACTCTCTTGGTTTGAGAATTGATCTTGCTCTTCATCCTATTTGCATTTGCATCATCTTAAGCTTTGATCAAGGATTGGGAAAGGGTCACTTGCACATGTGACACCAATCCACTATGAAATAGGTAACTTGTTATTGTTTTCATAATGCTTTTAGTTTTCTATTGTCATTTTTATTACATTTGGAAGCATTCACAAGGTATTTCATAGGGTCATTCTTGAGGAATGTGTGAAATTTTTTCAGATTCACAAGGTATTGCATTTGGAAGCATTCACAAGGTATGAAGTTTAGTTTTGCAGATTTCAAAAGTGTGCACCACATATAGCGCTAGAAGGAGGGAAATGAATCAATTTCACATTATCTACTTTGCTTGGACAGTGTTTGATTTTTTATTTTGTTTAAGTGCCAGTCCTTTTTTTTTTTGGATCTGTTTATTATTCTAACCAAGCATTGACTTCCAAATCCAAAACAAACTTGAAGTAGAGCAAAATGGTATATGCATTTTGTCTCTATTTGGGTGTATTCTCTGTTATTAGCATATGTTTTCCTTTTCTAAGCCTAAATTCTTTACTCTGTGTTCTCGTTTTTCAGCGTGTGCATCAACTTTAATCGTCGCTTTCCCATTTTACTTAAATATTTGCTGTGGTATTTCCAAGTATCATCTAAGAAAAAAAAAATTGTGTTTTATACTTTAATACATGTCTAAATTTGTCTATGCAAGTAGGGAGGGCGCAGAAAAGGCCGAAGATTTTGTCTAAATCTATCATTAGCAGTCCATGAGACTATATTACTTTAAGGCATTCTAATGAAGAGCTTGCACACCTTGTTTGTGCTTCCACATTTTTCATACATAAATCCTTGTCTCTGTTTCAACAGGAACAACTTGCATGCCTTGTCTGTGCTTCAACCATAAAACTCATATCTTTAAAACATTTTGTCAAAGAGCCTACATGCCTTACCTATACTTCCATGTAATTTTCTCATACTTCACGGCATTGGCTGAAACCATAGTCCTTTGAAACATCCTGCCAAAGGATCTGCATGCCTTATCTGTCAAAGAGCCCACATGCCTTACTTTATACTTACCAAGAGCATTTACTTGAAAGTTCTAAAAGACATTTTTTTAATCACTGCCCTTGCTACTTGCTATGAAAACTCTATCACTGGTGTTAACTTAATGTTTATCTGTAGGTTGTTTTTTTGGTGGGGTGTGACTTAAGACATTTTTGTTTTTCTTCATCAACTTTTGTCTTGTCACTCCATGACGTCATTTTTAAACTTATCATTTCCCTTTCAAGGCACCTTGTATTGATAACATCATTGTATTAGGTTCAAGATCTGATGCATCATTTCAAATCAACTCAATCTGGCACACTGCTTGTAAAGAATTCTTTGTCTAACATTTGAAATCTGAATGAATCATTTCAAGTCCATCTAGCATCAGTCATATTCCTGTGTCTTAAGTTAGTACATATGATTCTTCATTTCACTAGGAATGCATTTAATTAATGTTTTGGTTGGTGTAGGAACCAAAATTGCGTACAAGCGAAATTACAAGTTTTTGTCTATCCTCTTTCATTAGCAGATTGACCTCCACACACTGACTTACAGTCTCTTTGTTGTTACATGATGGCAGAGGAGATAGGAAACATGACTTTTCACCCACTCATGGCATTAATTGGAAAGTCTATTTAATAACTTGGGGCACAATTTTTTCCTTTGCTTGCTAATTGATTGGTTGTTTTCTAGATTGGGGAAAGTTGTGAGGGGCACAACAATTTAAAAGAAAATTGCCCCTATACCTGTTGATGGTGGACAATAGGCATTAAGAAAATTTTAATATTTGTGTTAAGAAACTGCCAATATACATGCACCATTTAGTGGCAGATATGATTTGCTTTGTTTTTCTTTGATGATGTGGATCTTTTCATGGCAACATTCAAGGAGGAGTAGCTGTGTGGATGTAACAACAACATGGAGAACAAGATCTGCATTTTCTAATGTGCATTTATTTATCATAGTGGGTTGAAACACATTTATGATTTTCCAATTATGATAGTGTATTCTCAAGTAGATTTGATAAAAGTTGATAGCTGCTAGGTCCATATAATTTGTCTTCAATATTTAAATCTGAATTTGGTAATAAGTCTTCGCGAGGTTAAAGGTCTAGTTGATTTTCTTTGATATAGAGATTGCATTTATGCTTTAATGATTTGAAATTTTCTTCTGAGAACAATTAAGGCATTGAATGAAATATGGTTGGTGAGCACATAGTCTGATTTGTATAAATTTATGTCTTTTCTTTGTTTTGTTACATGATTTGGATATTTTACAATCACTTATGTCCAAGTTGCTTTACCACAATTAATTTTGGAAACCTCGATGATTAAACTTGATATCTAGCTTTGTCCAATGGAAATAAGGATATATGGAGGGGCTCTCATTGATTTAATCTTTAAAGAAATCTTTTTATACAAAAATCTCATTTTGACTAATGTTTTCTTGTTTAAAAATTTCATTTCTCCTTGAGTCTTTATTATTTAAGATCAATGTTTTATCAATGATTAAATATAATATTAGATTATATTGATCTTTGTCATTTAGTGATCTAAAATCATTGAGTCTCTATTATTTGAAACTGTTCCTTTAAAATCAGGGATTAAAATAAATTGTTGATCCTCACATGCTTGCCTCTTGTTTAATAGGAAAAGAAAAGGTACAAAAGCAAACAAAGGTACAAGGCCAATGAAGGAAGGTGAAATTCAACAAAGGTACAAAAGAAAACAAAGGTACAAACGAAGGAAAGTGAGGAAGACAAGGCTAGTGAAGGAAAATGAAAGGAGGATATTTTAAAATCAGAGTGTTTTTAATCGCTTTAAGTGTTTGTTTAACACATCTTCACAAAATTGTTATCTTTCATTTTTAGGACACTAACTTTTGTTTGGGTCTAAAAAGAACACTTTGATTTTTCATTTGCAAAGTTTTAAAATTGAACTTAGAAAATTACTAGCTTTAATTTGGGTTCTAAAATTGAACAAGCAACCTCATATTTGACATTGGTGTTTTAAAACGAATCAAATCATTGCTTTGAAGGATAAAATGAATGTGTGCCTTTATTTTTTTGTAATTTACACAAAGTAATATCATCAAAAAACGTATGCACTTCTCTCACGCCTCACGGCGATCTTGAGAATCAAAAGGATTTTGGTGACATTAAGTTACGCAAATAATTGCCCATACACACTTCAATTTGGGTTTAAAATTGAACATCTTATGTGAGTGTGAATAGAGCATCATTGTGTATATTCTCTTTCTTTGAAGCCATCAAAGATTGATCAAGTTATTGATTTTGTCTTTGTTTGCTTTTGTTTATCCTAGAGGGCCTGCCTTGGGGAAAAAGTACTCACCCAAGGGAATGACTCAACCGGTAACACTCTAAAGCCAAGTATATTTCTAGCTGGAATATAAATGTGGATATTGGAAGAAATGCCAATATCATGCGGTTGACTCTAACAAGATGGATCTAAAAGGGGACTCTTGCCACGTTGGGTCAACTCCTATGAACAAAAAGTCCTTACTATAACCCATGTGCTAGAATTTTCCAAAATCCTTAATCTATTTGTTGGTGCAAGAACGGTCATTCTGAAGCCACCCCACACTTTTACGGTCTTTAGTGGAAATGGAAAACATTCCATGGGAGTTTTGTGGGTGTTGATGCTTGGCTGCCCCATATAAGTGAGTGCTGTGGAGGGGAGCCAGTGGGGTCAAGCATCTAACCATTCGCTAAAGATAAGCATAGCTGGACTTGTCCAAGTGGGGATTCAACAAATATTATCTTACACATCCATAGGGTTTGTACTTGTTCTTGGCTCAAAAACACAGTGCTTTATTTGAAAACATTTACAAACAAACATTCATCATGATTCTCAATATTTCAAACCCTTTAGGAGGAAAATACCATTGACCAAATTCTCATGTTATTGCTTTCCCTTGGAATGACATCCTTAGAGGTTTCTAAGCACTTGAGTTTACATTTCAATTTTCCCCCTAAAGTTAAACAATAGGTAATCCTTGCCTTAATTTCATCAAAGTTTCACATAATATACCTTGTGAAATGAGACAAAGTTGAGACATTGAACATCTTAGTTTGAAACTTTAATCAAAGAGAGTGTTTTTGGTAAAATAAAGACATTAAGCAAAGCTAAGTAAAATGAACTTTCATATGTGTTGAAGACTAACAATTCTCAAAGAAAAAATCATTGAAAATGAATGTTCATATGAAATCAATCCTTGGTTACAAAGGTCTTTAGGAAGCATTTGCATGCTCTTCAATACCTAGATCTAGGCAAACAAAGTGTTCTTTTTAGGTTCACCTAAGGATCAAAACAAATCAAACCTCTTTCATTCATCTTTCAAAACATCAAATCCATCTCTCAAATAATCTTTTGGAAAGTCTTGAAATCATCCTTGATACTAGGCTTTGTGGCAAAAAATCAAAATCATCCAAAAACATTGTGACCAAGTCCTTGAAAACATTTATCAAAACACCTTTGGCTAGGCATGTGTAGATGCATCCTTTTGCATATACTTAGTCAAAGTTATCAAAATCATCTTGTCTAACTTAGTGTATGTGGATGAATCCTTCTTCATATACTTAGTGAAACTATCATTTTATTTGGATAGGTGTGGGTAGATGCATCCTTCTCCTCACACATATCCAAAATCATCATCCTTTGACCAAAACTATCCCTTATATCATTATCAAACATTTTCAGGTCCTTTTGTTCAAAATCCAAAACAAAATCAAAATCAAAGTCAAGGACAAAATCCCAAATCCCAAATCCAATTAAATCCAAGTCCTAAAGCCTAGTGTCTCATTCAAGATTTATCAAAATCCAAAACATTCATATCATTCATCATCATATCATCACCTTTGATCCCCAAAAAGCATCCTAAAAATTTCACTTTGGGACATAAAATAGAGATTAATCCAAAGAATCAAGAGATTCATCTCCAATATTCTCGAATATTGATCCCCATTTTATGGTTCTAACTAGATCTCAATACAAGAAGAGTATGGAAGCCAACAAAGAAACAACCGCTTCAAGTGATCTTAGCCAAACCACTCTTGAAATGAATCCCATTGGAGATGGAAATCTCACAATTAGCCTTCCAACATCATCGCAAAACCCACAAGAGGAAACCCAAGGAGAGGATCTTACCTTTGGAATGTCTCATGAAGAAATAGAAGAAATGCTCCAAAATCCAGACAACCATAGAATCATCAACATCATCATGAGACTTAACCCTTCATTGTACGTGCTTGAACTAGCAAAACAAGGGGCCAAGTTGCCTTCAAATTTTGATGTGAGCACTATAGTAGAGACATCTTAACCACCAATCTCATCCACCATCCCCATTTCATCTACACCCCCATCTCAAAACATCACAGAGAATATCCCAAAAATCACAACATCATTTGCTCCAACTCAACCCAACATTAACAAGGGAAACACATTTCTCAATGCTCTTCAATCACATCCCCTTGTTAATAATCAAAACTTGGATGGAAACACCACATTGGAACAAAACATCCCCCAAAATACATTGCACAAAAATGTTCCTCTCACCTTACACTATGACCCATCATCAACATTTTTCCACGCAGCACCACAAACACCTCTTCTCACAAACTCACAAGAAGAGGGAGATATGTTCAGACCAAGGGGCATATTCGACACCACATAACAACTAACACCCCTTACATTTCCACCTATCCCACCATTTCCATTATCATCCACTCCACTCCTTGGTTTGGGGCTACCTTCCCTACCAAGTATCAATCAAACTACTATCCCAACCATTAATCAAAGCATCACACCAAATGCTCAAAATTTATCATTGATATTGCAACAACAAATGGTAAATACACAAGCAATGGCAACACCATCAAACACACCCTTAACATCACAAATAATGGTCTCACAAGGACTAATCACATCAATACCATTATCCAACACGCAAAATATCAACACAACATCATCATCTACCACTATTCCAAATCCACCACCACCTCCACCACCACCAACATTCACCACATCAAACCAATTTGATGCAACATTACAAGCCTCTTTTCAAAGAGGATACCTAAGAAAAATTCATGCAACAAGCTGCCAAAGCTGCACAAGCCACATTACAAGCATAACAAGCACAACAAGCCCAAGCTTTATTGCAACAGCAACAACAACAAGCCGCCCAAGCTGCACAATCATTACAAGCACAAAGATTCACTCAAGCACAACTTTTATTATAGAAAAAAAATTGCACAAGCACAAGCAGCACAAGTGCAAGCCCAAGCTCAAGTGCAATCTAAATATCAAGCACATCAAGCACAAGCACAGGCACAACTTCTTACACAAGCAGCGCAATTGCAAGCACATCAACAAGAATTAAAGCAATACCAAGAGCAACAAGAAGTAGCAAAATTGGCAGCCCAACAACAAGCATTGTGGGAACAACAAGTACAACAACAAGTGTTGTTGGAGCAGAAACAAGCGCAACAACAAGCACAAATCCTAGCACAACAACAACATGATCAACAATAGGCATCGTTCATACAAAAGCAAGTAGAAGCCTACTTCACTCGACAAAACATGCAGATACCATCAAACAATGCATCGACCAACCCATCCACCCAACCGACAATTCAAACACCCCAAAACACTTCCATCCCACCCCCTAATCCCTAGAATGATGTGACGACACAACTCAGGTTGCTCTCGCAACAAGTGGTCGACCTTCAATCAGGGAAGACAACCAAAACACAAAGCAACTTGTGTCCCTATCCATTTGATAGGAGCCTAGACATGAAATCATTCCCTAAGGAATTTGAAATCCCCAAATTTGACAAGTAACGAGGGATGGGAAACCCTGAAGATCACATCAGGGAATTCCAAGTTCATTGTATGGAGGTCGCATATGACGATACTTATCTGATGCAACTATTCCCTAGGAGCTTGGCAGGTCTTGCTATAGAATGGTTTTCCCACATACCTTCAGGCATTAAAACATTCCAAGAAATCAAAGATGAATTCATTAGGAACTACGCATGTAACATCGCAATGGATGTTAGTCTCAAAGAATTATACACTCTAAAACAAGGAAAGAATGAATCTTTTGCTTCATTCCTTCAATTATGGAAATCCAAGGCCAATTAGAGCAAGTGGACCATGCCAGAAGAACAAGTCTGGACGATCATAGCCAACCTTGAAAGACGCCTGTCATTTTATCTCAAGGTTCAGGGAATCACCACATATGAGCAATTAATCTCCAAGGTGCTTCACGTCGAAAGAGCCCTTGTGACCCAACCCACCAAATCAACGTCATATCACGAACCACAAAACAACCGCCCATCATCTAATTACAATGATAAACTTTGTACATGGGAAAGAAATAATAAAATCACTAATGATGGCGTCGTCAATGCCAAGGTGGTCATTAGTGGTCCACGCCAAAATACACCCACACCACAAATCCAACCACAATGCCAAAACACTCATCACACAACATACCAACCCAATAATCCCACCATCAATAAGCTCACTGACCAAAGAGGACCACCCCAACGCAAAACTTATCCAAAATGTAAATATTCCATTTTGGGGGAACCATTGGAGGACATAATTAAAAAGTTGATTGCCAAAAAACTCATCCAGCCTCCTACATTTAGAAATTACAAAGAACCCGATGTCAAACCCCCTTGGTACAACGAGAATCAACTTTGGAAATTCCACAAAATAAAAGGTCACACCACAAACAATTGGATGAGACTCAAAAACATCATCCAATATCTCATTGACAAGAAAATCATAAATGTGGAACAACCTATGGGAAATTAGGACCTTAAAATCTACACAAATCTGATGTCGAATCATGGAAACAAAGGAAATAGAGGTGATAAAGGGAAAGGAAATGTAAATCATGTCTATGAATCTATCGTTTCCTTGCTAAATGAAGACTACATGGTCATCACTATCAAGGGCGCCCATGTCAAAGATTGTGGAGTCACACAAGAGGCGGAAAAGTCACCATTGTAGGATCATCCCAACCAAATAGAGTCCCTACATCAAGAGCCATTTTGTATAGCTACAATTTTGTAGACCAACTCAAAAGAATTCCAACACATATCTCCATCATGGAGTTGTTAAAAGTCTCATCAGTGCATAAAAAGATCCTTGAGGAAGCATTAGCCTCATCCACTATCCCTGGAGGTCTCGATGTGGAGCAATTCCAAGCTATGGTCACAAATATCATAACACCTAATATTCTTACATTTTTCAACCAATATTTCCCTACCCAACCATCTCACAGCTGTGCACTTCACTTGGAAGCCATTGTAAACAAAAGCAAAATTAAAAGGGTCTTGGTGGATGGAGGTGCAAGTTTGAACATCTGTTCTCTTAGCCTCATCAAGTAGTTGAAAACATCAGAAGATTCCATTGACAAAGGTAAGGGCATCACAATCAGAGCATATGATGACCAAGAAAGATTGTCTCAAGGTATAATTAAGCTCCCTATCCAAGTAGGGCCAACACTCATGAAAACCACATGTCAGGTTTCGGACCTTGAATTGCCATACAATATCCTCCTGGGATGCCCATGGATTCATGCGATGAAAGTCGTAGCATCAACCTTCCACCAATGTGTGAAATTCACACATAATGGACAAAAGGTTACTGTCCATGGAGATCCTAAGCCATTTTCATATTGCAAGAATCTTGAAGTCAAGTATTACAAAATTCCCCAAGTGCCAAAAAATGATGAGGGACCATCCACACAATACATTGATCCCACCACTCTCACATCCACTTCTAAGATAGAGACACCCGCCATTCCCACCATATCTGATATCAAGCTCATCATCCAGGAGGACAGTTGTGGAATTTATAGGCTCCCTAACAATGCTTTTGTGATAAGAGAGTTACCACAATCTCCTAGATCACGAGGACGCCCACAAGAAAATTAAGCTTCCACATCACAAATGTATCCTGAGGATTATCCTGAATTCAAAAGATAGGGAGACCTTGGTCATGAGGTCATTGAAGCAGATCCATCTCACATGTTGTATCAAGATGAAAGACTAGTAGCTAATTTACCAATGGACAAAAGAAGCAAAGGCCTACACATGATGCTTGCAATGGGCTATGACCGAAATCAAAGACTGGCACAAAATGACAATGGGCTCATAATACCTATCATTTCAGAGACGTGACCCATAAAAAATATTGGTCTTGGACATGTGCCACTCTGAGAATAACCATACGTGGCTGAAGTCCTCTGGTTAGAGCCGCTAATGTTTCTCCTCAGCCAGTACTAGTACAAGTACACTCACCAATAGTCACAGGTAGGGACACACATAATTTTATAACTGAACCCTATATTAGTAGCAATGACGAAGATACCTTATCCAATCTACCTAGGCTATTTGAAGATACCACCCTTTGTATGATTAGTACCATATCCTTTGAACCAGATAGTCAAAATCATGAGATTTGTTTAGTCTACCCCCAACTGATCGACTATGACCAACGAGGACCACCAATTCTTGATACATTCAAAAATAATGAAGCACTCTTAGAATTCATGGGATTGAGGGATAACATTCCAGATAGAGATCACAAGGCAGGATTTATAATGGAGTTGGACACACAAGCCTATTATGGGGAAACAATTGAATCCTTCAGTTGCAAAAGTGAGAAACTAAGAATCATATCCAAGTCCTTGAGTGAAAACCACACCATGGCACTCTCTGACAAGAAAATAGTAAAATGAAAGGATGTATCCAATGGTGAAAACCTCTCTAAGGCACCTGAGGATGAAGGATTCAATCTTCCCCTAAGAGCTATTCATTAAGAGAAGTCAGTAGTCTTGGCTAAAAAATGCAACCCAGTCAACCTAGGAACATAGGAGACCTCGCATATCACATTTTATGTGGAATCACTATTATCAGAGGAGCAAGAACTCCTAGCAGCATTCCTAAAGGAAAGACAGATAAAATTCGCATGGAGTTATGCTAATATGCCAAGGCTTGATCCAAAGACTGTGGTCCACCACTTAGCAGTGTATCTAGATGCAAAACCTGTCAGACAGAAGCTTCACAAAATGCATCCTCAAATCACTTTGTTAGTCAAAACAGAGCTCAAAAAATTGTTAGATGCAGGATTCATATGACCAATTGATTATCCAGAATGGGTGTCAAATTTGGTACCTATTTCAAAACCTGACAGAGCCATTAGAATCTGTATAGACTTCAGAGATTTGAACAAGGCATGTCCCAAGGATGATTTCTCACTTCCCAATATCGACATGATTGTAGACATGACAACAGGACATGAGATGCTATCACTAATGGATGGATTTTCAGGATACAACTAGATTATGATAGCAAAAGAAGATCAACACAAGACGGCTTTCACTTGCCCATGGGGGACCTACTGCTGGAACATGATGCCATTCAGCCTAAATAATGCAAGAGCAACCTATCAAAGGGCCATGACACTAATATTCCATGATATGATTCACAAAACAGTTGAAGACTATGTCGATTACATCCTAGCAAAGTCAAGAAAAGGACAAGATCATATAGCAACCCTAAGTACTATCTTTAACAGACTGGAGGAATACAAAGTCAGACTAAATCCCAAGAAGTGCATCTTCCATGTACAATCAGGTAAACTGTTGGGATACATATTGTCCATGAGGGGTATCAAGGTGGATCCAACAAAAGTGAAAGCAATCGTCGAGATGGAAGCACCAAAGATATTAAAAAAATTGAGAAGCCTCCAAGGTCGACTTCAATCCATCTGATGATTCATAGCACAACTGATAGACAAGCAAAACCCATACTGCCACCTACTCCACAAGGGGGTAGCGTACAAATGGGATACAAAGTGTGAAGAGGCATTTAACAAAATCAAGGAATATCTACTGACACCTCTAATGTTAATGCCACCTATCCCAAAGAAGTCATTGATCTTATATGTGTCAGCAATAGTAGTAGCCCTTGGAGCTCTCCTAGCTCAGCATGATGAAAATGAAATGGAGATGGCCGTTTATTATATCAGTAGGACAATGGCCAGTCATGAACTAAATTACTCATTTATTGAGAAAGCTTGCCTTGCAGTAGTGTTTGCATCCCAAAAATTTAGACATTATATGCTGGCACACAAGATAAAGCTCATCATGAAAATTTATCCCCTCAAGTATCTCTTATCCAAGGCAATGCTCACATGAAGAATGGGAAAGTGGGTAATGATATTGTCAGAGTATGACATTGATTATGTAGAGCAGAAAGCCATTAAAGGTCAAGTTATTGTAGATCAACTAGCAGAGGCACCTATTTATGCAGAGAATCCTCTCGTATCTAAATTTCTAGACAAATCCATCTTTAACCTCAATGTAGCGGACAACTGGAAACTATACTTCAATGGTTCATACATGCAACATGGATCAGGAGCTCATGTGTTCTTCATCACTCCACAAGGGGACTGCATACCAAAGTCATACAAACTAGCATTTCCTTGCACATATAACATAGCAAAATACAAGGCTTTGACTATAGGTCTCAAGATAGTAGTGCAATAGAATATCATAGCCTTCAAAGTCTACGGAGACTCTCTGTTGATCATAAATTAGGTCAATAATGAATATCAGACTAAGGATGACAAGCTCACTCCATACAAGAAATTGGTGGAGACACTAAAAGAATCTTTCACTGACATAACATTTGAATAGATTCCAAGAACCAACAATAGAGTAGCAGATGCCATGGATACAATTGGGTCTCTATTAGATATCCCCAACAACATCCCAAAATATGAATTTCTAATTGAGTAGATTCTTGTACCCGCATTCGAGGTACCAGAATCGGAATATGTGTGTGAAATCGTTGGTTCTAGTGATCCTTGGTATCATGAAATCTACACATATCTTCACATAGGAGTCATACCCAGTGACCTACCATCGAGCCTAAAATGAACCTTTATCAAAAAGGCATCCAAATTTGTCATCCTAGGTGATACCTTATACCGTAGAAGCATAGAGATTACTTTACTACACTTTCTAAATACTGAGGAGGCATTAACCTCTCTAATCAAGGTTTGAAACAGTATTTGTGACTCACACTCAAGCGAAATAACCATAGCCAGGAAACTATTGAGGCTAGGGTATTATTGGCCCACAATGGAGTGAGAAGCACATGATCATGCTAAAAGGTGTTTACAATGTCAGTAGCATGGAGACCTCATCCATGCTCCAGCTCAAGAGTTTCACCCAATTATCACACCATGGCCCTTCTTGTAGTGGGGACTTGATCTCATTAGGAAAATCTCACCCACCTCATCCAATGGCCACAAATTCATTATAACTACAACTAAGTACTTCAAAAAGTGGGTGGAAGCAGTACCCATGACGTATATGACTGGGAAGGAAATCTCAAAATTCATTCTGAACTATCTCATCTGTCATTACAGTGTTCCACAAGCCATTATCTCAAATAATGGAACACCATTCAAGAACCAAGAGGTTCGTGACTTGTGCGAGAAATTCAAAATCCAGCATCGCTTCTCCACCCTATTCTATCCCCAAGGCAATGGCCAAGTAGAAGCCACAAATAAAACCATCCTCAAAATCCTCAAGAAAATAGTCAATGACACAGGTCGTGACTGACATCTGCAGCTTAGTCCCGCCCTCTAGGCTTATCGAACCAGCATCTGCACACCCACTGGCACCACCCCTTTCTCCTTGGTCTACGGATTAGAAACCATACTCCCCATTGAGATCACATTCCCATCCCTTAGAATATCATTGCAAAATCTCATCACTGATGAGGACTATTGGGTGTTAAGATTAAATGAGCTAGAGTTACTAGATGAGAAATGAATAGATTCTTTGAATCATCTACAAGTCTATCAAAATAGACTCAAACAGAGCTAGAACAAGAAAATCAGAAGTAGAACTTTCCAAGTCAGAGAACTGGTCTTAAAAGAAAATAAAAAGAATGTCCTGAACCCCAGTAGCAAAGGCAAGTTCGAACCTAATTGGTTAGTACCATTTGTCATTATAGCAAGTTACAAATTAGGGGCATATCAACTATCAACACCCGAAGGGGAACTTCTGCAAGAGCCCATGAATAGCTCCCATCTCAAAAAGTTTTATGCCTAATTCTTTCAAGGTATAGAACCAAAAAAACAAAAAAATAGAAAAAGTCCTAAAAAAATGGTTACTTTGGGGAAAACCTGGCAAACATGCATCTTGGTAACAACAAAAAAAAGAAATAAATCCAAAAAAATTAGAAAAAGGATCAAAAAAATTGTCTTCTAGTGAAAACCACTTCGGTGTCACTTTGGGCAAGCACCTCAATGAGAACCTAGCAAATAGGAACCATGTGTAAATAAGCACTTTCCATCCACCAAGATCTTTATGGCTTGATTTACATCATGATCCATCTATTTCTCTTCCATCATCCATTGCATTCGGGTCTCCATCCATCACACATCCATTCACATCCGCACCATAGCTTGGTCCTGTGCATGTATCATGATCACTCCTAGTACTACTTGACCCATCCTCAAGGTTATTTTGTCTTGCATTTATTAGAGTAGTCTATTACATCATGCTGGGGGCACGTTTTTATCAGATCAGATTCATGTATGGTCTTAAAGTCCTCAAAATTAGAAAATCCAAAAACATCAAAACATCAAAAAATCCAAAAACATTCAAAACATATCAAAATCCAAAAATAGATCAAAAAGTCATTCAAAAAGCCAAAAACAGGATCATCTTGTCGAACTACGTCATCTTTGAGCTTGAATGTACTCAAGGTTGATCTTTGATCATCCCCCGAGACATTTAGGTCAGTCCTATAGGAGTCCATCATAATAAACTAACATCTCATCATGTATATCGCCATCTATAAATTAGTCGAGTTGTCAGTCAAACTACGTGGTCTCTGCATGTATAACGTAGGCAAGGCTAATCTATTGATCAGCCCCTGAGGCCGCTAGGATAATTCTTTAGGTTAGTATCTTGGTCAAAACCTTAGAAAATCCCAAAAACATTAGAAAATCAAAAAATCAAAACATTTGAAAATCTTGAAAAAAATAACAAAAACAGCCTCAAAACATTGCAAAACATCAAAAACATTCAAATATTTGAAAAAATCCATCCACCTCATCTTGCTTGCACCCGCAATAAAAACCATTCATAATAAATTGATCGTCATCCTCAACCTTTGGTGAAATAGTTAGAAACAAGTCTAGTAGGTTAAAAGTAAAACTCAAAAGCGTCAAGTCTCAAGTCTCAGTCAGTACGTAAACAAGTTGGTCAAGTCTTTGTGTTGATAGTCCATCATCCAAACAATCCCATATCAATCATCTGATAACATCATGTCCTAGGATGAATCCTTCCTACAAGGAGCATTATTTATCATAAAGAACACTTTGGATAAATGAAATGACGTGCCGCCATCCACTAACATGTCCTAGGATGTATCCTTCCTACAATGGGCATTATCTTTTGGCAATAAGTTTTGGTTTTTATCCTTAAAAACACATTCCCCTTTGGTTAGCGGTATTAAAGAACATCAACTTGTTTGTGTGCTTTATCTTTTTCTTTTGACTTATCTTATTGCGCTTAGTCTAAGGACCTCTCGATGATATCCGAACGAAGGATTTAGAGAGATAGGAATGGGGAAACGATCATTATTTTGTTGTCTGTTGTACTTGTTGGATGTTCTTGTAAAATAACTTGGCAAATACTTGCTTTGTTAGATATGTATAGAGGATTTTTTGGACAGCTTGTTGACTATTGCGTTGATTTGTTATACCTTTCCATTTTTTGGTCTGAGATGTTTGAAACTTCTAAAAATAGGAATACTCCTATCTATTTGTCAAGTCAAAGTCCATCACACTAAGTACAACACCATCCTGGTCCTTTATACCTTGATGCATCATACTCATGTGTGTTATCAAACATAAAGTAAGTGACCCATTTAAAATCCCAATCCTTGATAAGAAAATCATCATCATTTATCATCATCATCATCTATCATCATCATCATCATCTCTAATAAAGTCTTGTCAGATCATGCACTTGTTGGATCCACTTGTCATCATCTCATTTCCGTACTAACATCATCATCGCCAATGCATCCATCTTGCATCCATCCTGCATCCACAAACCATCAATATTTTTCATATCATCTCACATGCATAATCATCATCATAATATAGATAAGTTAGTCTAAGCATCTCATAAATAGTGCATTGCATAAGCATAGTGTATCACATCATCCATGTCATCCATCATCACATCATATCATCATTTAAGTTGTTTAGGATAATATAGATTTGTTATTCTAAGCATCTTAAACTCATCTCATTTACATCATCATCCATAGCCATCCATTTTGAACCTCTTTATCATGAGATCGACCCTCAAATCAAATCTGTTTGCTCAATCTCTCGAGGGGGCAATGTACTAGTGTACTTCTTTCCGCTGGGGCATCCGAAAAATCAGAATTTTTTTTATTTTGATCATGGCAAGTTTATTCTTTGAACCAATGCAATAGGTACATTTCTTCAAAGAGGGGAAAAATGTAGACATGCAAAATTAGCATTGTGCATTCAATTAGGTTCATTCATTAACTAAACTAGATTTCACATTAGGTCCATTCATCAATTAATCAGGTTCATCTCCATCCATTCATTAGGTAATATCATGTCATAAGGTCATTTATTTAAAATCAAATAAACATTATCATCAACCTTTTAATAAATCAAGCATTCATTTAATCAAATCCCAAATCATATTCCATCATTTTCTGATTTAAATAAACCAAATATCCAAGTCCTAAAAGTCAAACTCACCTAATCATCATTAAGATAACCTAATCCTAATTAGCCTAACCTAACCCACCCACTTGCATTCTCTAGATATAGCCACTTGTACAAATAAATCAATTTATTGATTTATTAAAACTATCATTTTCACTCAACATAGCCCTCAAGTTTGAAAAACATGACAAGTTGATTTGTCCCTCCAACATTGCATTTATTGCTCATTTTCTTGTCCCCCTCTCAAAATTTATTGCCAAATTTGAATTCAAATTCTCCCTCTCATGGGAACACTTCCCAAATCCTGCACATCCATTGACCTATCACCACTTGACAAGTGTCCTCTTCTTATTGGTGGATCTTTAGTCCCACATTCCCCCATTTGAACAATCTCTCATCAAGAAAATCTATAAAAGAAGGCCTTAATCCTCATTCATCTATCCACAAATTTTATGCAAGATTACTCTCTTGGTTTGAGAATTCATCTTTCTCTTCATCCTATTTGCATTTGCATCATCTTAAGCTTTGATCAAGGATTGGGAAAGGGTCACTTGCACATGTGACACCAATCCACTATGAAATAGGTAACTTGTTATTGTTTTCATAATGCTTTTAGTTTTCTATTGTCATTTTTATTACATTTGGAAGCATTCACAAGGTATTTCATAGGGTCATTCTTGAGGAATTTATGAGCTACTAACCTTGTATGAAGTTTAGTTTTACAAATTTCAAAAGTATGCACCACAGCTTGAAGAAGTTGTTGTGCTAAGATACGTGCACTTGAATGTAGCTTTTGAGATTCCTGATCTACTTCATCAATACAAGAATTAACTTTTTGTGCACATCGCAATAGAGTTCCTTCTAAATCTTTATGATGAAGGTTCGTTGCCAACACATGTTCAATGTGAGAATTGGATATCATGCATGGAGGCATGGATGTATTGTGTTTAGGAATAAGAGATGGATTGGTTGACAGTTTGGAACCTTTGACTCTCCAAACTTTGGAAGATGAGCAATGATGGGTGGATATGGAAGTGTGCATGGAATTAGGACTAACTGCTTGATACACTTTGTACGTCACTTGAAAAGCTTGCATTTTCTTTTGTGGATATCTTTGATGGATAATTTTCCCTTTTTTATTTTTCCCCATAGTTTCTTTGAATGATGGAGTTTGATAGGGATAATATTTCTTTGTATGTTTTGGTATCCATGCATATTTGATTTTTCCATTATGCTTCTTAGATTCTTTTTCTTTGATAACATTCTTCATAGTTTGATTCAAATATTTCCTTCTATGTTGGTCCCAATTCATGGATGGGGTGATGGGTGGATGAAGATTCATGGTGTGGCTGATTGTAGTATTGGAAATGGTTTCACCATAAAGACTATTCGTGCTCCCTAGGTTGATGTTTTCTTGAGATATAGTTGCCCCCAGCATTGTGGAAGTAGTACCTTCATGCTTTAATTCTGCCTGTTCTGAGAGCTCTTGTTTAGAATGCATTCTTTGATAAATGACCACTATTATTTTGATTGGATGCTCTGCTGACTCTAAAGTATCTTTTTTTTTTTGACCAGCGTCCTTGACTAGATAATGTTGGATATCTTTATTCATGATGTCCTCATTCTGAGTTTGGGACATATCTGATCCTGATGTTGACAACTTATTTTGATTGTAGGAATCGATAACCTACCCTTTTTGTGTAATACTGTCTGGAGTAAAAGAATCTTGTTCTGAATGAAGATCATCTACATGTCCATCCATAGAAAGCATCTCATGGGTAGATGGAGGAGTATGTGATACAAGGATATGATCATCTTGCATAGATAAGAGAGTGTCAATTAGATTATTGTAGTATCTTGAAGATACAAATTCTTGATCTTGAATGATTTCAGAGTTGCTTTCGACATGATTTGGATCAAGTTCTTGACATGGGTTAATTTCGAAGGATGTATTTCTTATAAAGGGTTCTTGGATGTCTTCATTAGGAATGGGAATCGGCTCAATATCATCTTGATCAAGTGTTGAGTTCAGGGTTCCTTAGTATCTATAACCATGAGGTTAAGGGGGTCAACATGTCTTGGAAAGGACCATTGCTAGACCTTAGTGAAAGATGTTGATCATGCTTTGGGATAAATTCTTGAGATATGTCCTCTAACTTATAAGGCAATGTAGAGACATTTTCAACATGATCATAGGTCAACGGATCATGCATTATGTCAATAAGATCAAATAATCCTAACACTCCTCGAAATAGATCACTAAAAAGTGGCTCTTGATGTATGGTGAGTTGATCATCAGATGGGGTAGAAATAGACTCAATATGCTCCTTAATTGAGAGATCTTGAACATTGTTTTCAAAAATTGTGGCAAAGAGATTGTGAATGTCCTCAACCATAGGGTCAAGTGATGTTGACATTTCTTGAATTGGATCATTGTTGCATATTGTTGGTGGATTTTGATCATGATTGAAAAGCAACTTTTGACATATGTTGATTTGATCATTGGATGGAGTAGACATAGCTTCAAGGTGCTCAATGATGGATTGATCTTGATCCTTGTTCTCAATAGTTGTCATTTTTTGTGTTTGTTCTTGTGTTTGTTGTGTAGCTTGAGAGGCTTGGGAAGCTTGTTGATCTTGTCTTCCTTGTTGCGTGGCTAGATATTGTTGAATGGCCCTTTGGTAGGCCTGGTGAGCTTTTAGTGCAATGTTATATTTTCTTCTTGTGTTTGGTTTTGGTGGTAGTGGTGGTGGATTTGGAATTGTGTTAGATGTAGTGATGAGTGGTTGAGGTATGTTTCGAATGATCATGAGGGTTTGAGATGTGATGGGCATGATAGTGGTGGTTGGAATGATTGAAGTGATAGGGATGGTTGGAATGAATGAGGTGATAGGCCCTTGGGAGACCATATTTTGATTGGTTGGGATCAACATTGTTGCTTGATTGAATACCATCTGTTGGTGTGATGTCGATGGTATATTCAAAGGATTTGATGTAATGGCTTGATTGGTGTTAGGTGGATTGATTTGGATGGAGTGATTGGTGCTAGGTAAAGGGGGAAGCCATAAACCAAGAAATGATGTTGATATGGGTAATGGTGGTTGAGATGTCTCTTGGCGCAATGACTCAACTATTTTGGTAAGTATAGCAATTTGATCTCACCAAATTTGATCTTTATTTTGATCTTGACTCCCTTGATATAGCTGATTTGGTTTTTGTTCACATAGATTTGGGATGCATACTTGTGGTTTTTGAATGGGATCATGAAAAAATTGATTTTGGACAATGTTATGATTTGGGATGGTGTTTAGATTTGGCATGATAGGTTGAAATTGAACATTGTTGATGTTGGGAATCACATTGCCTTGATTTAGGTAACTTTGATTTTGCATGGTGTTACCTTCACTTGGAGTCGTTAACATCTTGTTTGGATTTTGAACAACATTTGTATGATTTGCAAACATATTTATCCCAAAGTTTGTCAGATTCATGTTTGGAAAACTTTTACTTGGTACATTGTCATTTGGCATGTATGGATTTGGTGGGATGACGTTCATTTAAAGGCTCATGCATTGATTGTTTGGTTGATAGACTTGTAGGTTTGGATTTAGATCTACCGTCGTCAAATGTGTTCCAATATTTGATTTGGGCATATTTACACTTGTTTTTCCTTTGACATTCGTAGAAGGTAATGATCCCATGTATGGATTGTATAAGTGTGAGTTTTGATAATCAATCGACATTGTAAGGCTTTGAAAGTTCAATTGTTTTGGATTACTCATGATGTATGGATCAAGTTTGTACTCCATGTTCTCCTTGTGTTTGGACCTTGTTGCAAAAGTGACCTCTAAGGCTCTTAGGACTAATGATGAGATGAAGGATGAAAGGTGTAAATGATATGAGTGTTGGATGTTTAGGGACCTTGTATCAATGCTAGACTTAGGGTTTGATTTTGATTGGTTTTATTTGGGTAATGAACTTGTAAATCCTAATATGTAAGATGTTATCATAGGATGAATTTTTTCAAAGGATTGCTAATTTAATTAGAGGTATGAGAAAGGATGCATTCCCATACAACTAACTAAACAAGGTGATTTTGAATATGATGATTTACCCAAGTCTAGAATGATGTTTCCAAAGCTCTAAAGTTGTTTGTGGGATGAAGATGATAAATTTTTGGGATGGATGAAGTGTTTGATTTGATCCTAAATGAACCTAGGAAGGGCTTGTTTACAAGACTAAGATAGTGAAGAACATGCCTTTCTCTAAGAGTAATTCAAAATCAAAAGACCCACGTTTGCATGAAAACCATACAACCAAAAGATGCCAAGCACATATGTGGGGTCTAATTGATTTAATATTTTCTTAATGGATTCTTTTTACCAAAAACATGCTCTTTGATTAGATTTTAAATCTAGATGTCTAATGTTTCAACTTTCCCCCTTATCCCGCAAAGTGTATTATGCAGAAACCAAGGAAATTTGAGGCAAGAATTACCTATTGTTGACCTTAGTAGTAGAAAATTGAGATGAAATCCAAATCCTTAGAATCCTCTAAGGATATGAATCCCAAGGGAAAGCAATAACATGTGAATTTTTTCAAGGATATTTTCTTCTCCTAAAGGGTTTGAGATTTGATGCTCATGTTGAATGTTGGTTTTCTAATGTTTTTGATCAAAGCACTGTGTTTTCAAACTGACTCACAAGTAATATAATATCCTAGCTCAATTGGAATGTTTTTCTTGGTGGGCTTGCCTCATGTCATTCATAGTAGAAGAGATGATTTTACATGCAACCAAGGAGAGAGTATAAAGGTATGTTAAGAATGAAGTCTTAACCTTTATACTTTAACCAAGATCAGACATGGCAAGTAACTTCTTGGAATCTAAGTTCCAATGCACCACTTTGATAAACTCGTTGGATGGATTGGTTGGCTACTAAAAACAAGGGTTCTAGTTCAGACTTTCCATTTGTGGAGATTGACCCATACGACCAGAGTCCCCTTTCGGATCCATCTCATCGGAATCAACTTCGTGATATTGGCATTTACTCAAATACCCACATTTATATCCTGGTTGGAAATACTCTTGGCTTTAGAGTGTTACCGGTTGAGTTGTGCCCTTGGGTGAGTACATTTTCCCCATGGCAGGCCCTCGAGGATAAAGAAAATCAAGCAAAGACAAAATTCTTAACTCGATTAATCTTTGATGGCATATAGAAAGAGAATATATGCAATAATGCCCCCACTCACACTCGCACAAGATGTCTAATTTTAAACCCAAAATGATGTGTGGAGATGATATTTTATGCACCTTATTGTCATAAAAAAGGCTTTTGATTCTCAAGATCACCATGAAGGATGAGAGAAGTGCATACGCCCTTTTAGATGAGATTATTTTGTAAAAAAGATTACATGGCACAAAAGACACATGTTCATTTTAACCTTTCAAAAGAAATTGATTTGATTCATTTTAAGCACCAAATGAAATGTGATAATTTTCCTTGTTCAATTTTAAACCAAATCGAAAAGCTAGTAAGTTTCCAATGTTCAGTTTTAGCCAAACTTTGAAAAAAAATCAAGACAATGATTGATTTTAAATCAAAATTGAAATCAAGTTGTCTTAAAATAGAAAACAAAATCAAGAAATGAATGCCTCAAGTTATTGCAATAAGCATTAAAAATGATTTTTCCAAGTTCAAGTCCCCACTTTCCAATTCAAATTTGTCGTTATTTGATTCCTATGTGAGAGCAGTGATCGTTGATGTCAACCTGCAATCATTCAAAACAATCACAAATAAGATTTATGTATTCTTTGCAAAACTATTAAAGTATGCACAAGGTACATCAACTATGTGATGAGACTTCTTAAATGATAATAATAATAAAATGAGTAATTTTCTATAATATTTCGACTATTTTGTAGCTAGATAATTTCAACCAAGTTATATGCAAACATAGCTTTGATTTAGCAGCAGGAAAATAATTCAAAAATTTTGATTGTAAGGAGAATGTTTAATCCAAAACATGGTAAACATAAACCAAGATTGCACCCTCCTAGATCCACTCAACCTACAATGAAAACAAAAGACAAAGTATTTCTCTGTTTAGAACAAATTAAGTGATAAGAATTTGAAGAGTTAACTGATTGAAAATTGAGAGTTCCAAAATTAATGATAAACTCAACAGTATTTAACAATGAGAACACTCCCCAATAGTTACCCCATTAAATATTTGAAAATTTCCATCTCACACTATTAGTCTCTTTAATCCAGCATAATGCATTCTAATGATAATCAGAAAACATCTCAACATAAATATGTGTCAATTAATAAATTCTATGTGATTTGCAAATTCAACACCACAACCACAATTAGGTGATTTAAAGCAACTGTACAAGACAATTACATCCCTGGGGTTCGTGTTCCTGTAGTAGTGGTTAAGCTATAATTTATTTTTATCATACCTTGATGTTGGTGTTAAATGCCAATGTAATTTTCTCTTTTTCTCCTTTTTTTTTAAATTGCAGGTGAATGCTAGGCCCTAAAATACTTAGGACATCAACCTACTCTAGCTTTAACAAAGTACTACTTAAAATCCTATGTTTTCCCATTTACAGCAACTTCAAGAGTTCTAGTGAAGGCAAGAAATGATGCCAAGGACAAATGTCCTTATTATTTTTATTAAAAACGGATCCTTCCCTAGGCCAACGTGTTTATTTTACTCTTATTTCTCATTATTCTAAGCCCTCAGGATAGTATGCAATAACCTAAGGATCTGTGACACAAAGAGAGAGAGATGATGGATCATAATGGTTGTTGCCTCAGAGGGTGTGATGCCTATCTTAGTGGGATTTGTGAGATTGTATAAATAATTGCTTGGGTTGATGAGATACCTCTATAATGGCCATCGTGATGAATAATTCCAAATCATTAGAATGTATGCTCTCCAATACTTCCTATAAGACACAGCAACATAGTGGATAAAAAATTATATTTTACCATGCCAGTGAAAGCATCAGGTAGCTTATGATATTAGTTGCACATTGTGTCATTATGTAATAGTTGTTCTACTCCTATTTCATCCTTTGATTGTATGTTGGTGTTGCTATACAAGATTTTTCTAATTGCAATTAAAAAATGTACTACTGCTAAAGCTCAAAAAGAAGTCAGATATAATAAATGCAAAAAATAATAATCAATCTTGACTCGAGAGGCATTTTGAAAAGTTACTAGCTCTCTATAAGAAAATGAGATGTGAACACTACAAAAAAGTAGAGTTATGCAACAGACATGGAGTTGAGTTGTGCTACCTACCCACTTCACCATTATTCAAAAAAAAGATCTTTTATTTTGTAAGGCATAGTTAGAGCAAACCAAAATAACCAACATGGCAGGGATTTAGCAGATTCAAGATAGCCCTTTTTATTATTATTATTTATCCAGATCTAGAATGGTGTAGTATCAAATCCATGAATAAATAACCAAACATTTCCAACATCCTCCCTAGCTGTGCATGGATGTGAGCTTTGAAATAGGGTATGGACATCCAGCAAAGCAAGATCTATCGCCATGGATGTGAGCTTTGAAACAGAATGCCTTAATCAAATGTTATCTCATGGAACACAGTAGTTGCAGGGTGTGCACAAAATAGGCTTTATAAACTTTTAAGCAAATGACATTGAGAGGTGTAAGGCTAAACTTTCCAGTGAAGAAACTTTCCATCAAATGCATTTATAAGCATAAGAAAAAAGATGTCTAAGCAACCTTCAGGCTCATGCAATTGGCAGAGGTGAAGAAAAATTTAAATGCAATGCAATGATTGTGGGTCTTATGCAAAATAGATTTCAAAAAGCGTAAAGCTGATTACTAAAACAAGAATGAAATGACTTTAAAACTTTTACAACTAAATGAATTTAGCAAACTTAAAATTGAATTACAATGCTAAAACAAGAATACAATGTTATTTTGAAAAGACTTTAAAACTAAATGGATTTAGCAAATGTAAATCTGAATTCCATAGGTGTAAAGCTGATCGCTAAAACCATAATGCATTTTCCCTCCTTCTAGTGCCATAATGTGGTTGCTAAACCTACAAATATTTCAACTTCGATGAATATTAGTAATAATTCCAAATCTAAATACATCAAATCAAGCATCCAAATGAGATATTGAATCATGCTAAATAAACAAAGTGATAAAATACCAAAAAACTAAGCATGCTCAAACCTATCCCATAGTGGATTGGTGCTATTGTGGAAAATAGCCCTTTCCCAATCCTTTGCTAAGATAAGATAAATGATAAAATGCTTTGAAGATGGAGTAGGATGGGAAAAATTAGCTCTCAAATGAAGAGAGTGACTTTGCATAGGATTTGTGGATGAAATTGTGGAGGATTAAACCAATGGAGTTGATCCTTATTAAAAGATTCTCAAGTTGAAAGAATGCTTATGAGAGAGCAATGCGAGACTAAAAACAAGCCAATGAAAAGAGGCCACTTGTCAACTTGTGACAGGATGAGGAATGAGCACATTTTGGTCAATGTGCCAAAGAGAGGGAGATTTCAAATTTGAATTTGAGAGTAAATGTTGAGTTTGATTTGTGCAAGGGACATGTAAGAGATATAAGGCCTCATAAATGCTTTGTTGGGTGTACATGTCCAATTGGTTTTGAATTCAAATTCTAGGGAATATTCCTCAAAGATGCCATGTTGATGGAAAATGCTAATTTTAATAAATCAATAAATTGATTTATTGGTGCAAGTGGGAAAAGCTAGAGGATGTGACATGCATTAGATTATATTTAATCAGGATTAGATTAGCTTAGGTGATGATTAGTTGATTTTAACCAATTTGACTCAAATATTTGCATTTATTTAAATTAGAGGGATGGAATATACATTTGGAGATTTAATTAAATAAAGTTTTGATTTATTTAATTAAAAGGATGATGATAGGATCAAGTTTGATTGATTTAATATAAGTTGGTGACTTTAGGAGATTGATAAATAAAATTGACATTTTTGATGAATGGATGAATATGACCTAATCGAATGCATGATGTCAATTTCATGTGTCTACATTTTTCCCCTCTTTGAATCAATGTACTTGCTGCATTGGTTCAAAGAATAAACTCGCCGCAATCAAAATTCAATATTTTTTTAATTTTTTGAATGCCCTAGTGGAAAGAAGTACATGGGTACATTTCCCCCTTCAAAGATTGAGCGAAAAGATTCAATTTGAGGGTCGATCTCATGATAAAGAGGTTCAATCTGGATGGTTATGGATGATGATGCAAATGAGATAGTTTTATGATTCTTAGAATAACAAATATATATTACCTTAAACAACTTAAATGATAATATCATATGATGATGGATGAGACGGATGATGTGATATCTTATGATTATGCAATGGATATTTTATGCAGATGCTTAGACTAACAGATCTATAGTATGATGATGATTCCAATGCAATGCATGTGAAATGATCGATGTTTCCTCTTATGTATGATATGAATAATATGTGGTATGCTGACAGTTTTCTAGATGCAGGATGGATGCATGATGGATGCATTGGTGATGTTATGTTAATGTGAAAATGAGATGATGAAAAGAGGATCCCACAAGTCCATGATCTAACGATACTTTATTAGAGATGATGATGAGGATAGATGATGATAGATGGATGATTTGCTTATCAAGGATTGGGATTTTAAAAGGGCTACTTACCTTATGTTTGATAACACACATAGATACGATGCATCAAGGTATAAATAAATAGGATGGCATTGTACCTAGTGCGATGGAATTTGACTCAACAAATAGATAGGATTATTCTTGTTCATAGTTCACATATAGAAACCTTGCTAGGACATACCTAACAAAGCAAGTATTCACCAAGTTATATTACAAGAACATCCAACAAGAGCAACAAACAAATGATGATGATCATTGCCCCATTCCTATATTTCTAAATCCTTCATTTGGAGTGAGCGCAGTAAGATAAATCAAAAGAAAAGATCAAGTACGTAAACAAGCAATTGAACAAATATCTAATGTCAAACTTAGGGTTATCCACCTAACACCATGCCACCATGCAAGTCACTACTCCGTCGAACTCACCAAGAATTCAATTACCACGTGTTGAAGAGACATCAGGAAATATCACACCGAACTCATAATGTCACATTGACAAGCATCTAGTTCACCAAAAATTTAGTCATCAGAGTGTCAAAGAGACACTTGGAAATTTCTCCTTGAGCACTTGATGTCACATCAACAAGGTCATGTAGCTCACTATACCATTGGTCTGTCAAAGAGACATGCATGTCAAAGAGACTTTCACTAAATTCTCGATGACACCCTAAAGCAACAATGACATCGAGTCCCTAACTTCCACCTGCATGTCAAAGAGATGTCTCACAATGTCATGATAATACCACCGAGTCACACTTACGTTCATTGAGCACATGGACCCACTTGCAATTTTTCCTCCATGTCATCACCGCATGTCGGCCTTTGATCATGATCCACCATCATTATCGGGTCCCAAGTGGTCCCCACATCCATCGGCATCCAAGTCACCATATCACTAAAAAATTGAACTTCAAAACCTCATATCAAAGGTTGTGAAGTTCCTAGAATCTATGACTCCCTGATAAAGGCATCACCCTGTCACTCAAAACTCAAAATTCTTAACCTCATTTCAGAGGTTGTGAAGGTCTCAAAACCCATGAAACACTGAAGACAAAAGGATCACTATGTCACTCAAAAAATGAACTTGATAAATTCTATCATAGGTTAATAATTTCCCAAAACTAGCGACATGCCAACAATGAAGACAACCACTAAGTTGCTAAGTCAAGACGTTATGAAAAATTATAACCCTATGACTTTAGTTAGAAAAAATTGAAAACGAATAAATTAATTTAGGTTGATGAAGGAGGAAAACACATTTTCTCTAGGAAGTCAATCAAGCTAGTAAATTTGATTCACATTTTTCAACATTCTCCCACTTGATGAAGAACTTAATGGATCCTTCTAAAGAAAACTCATGAATCTTAAACAATTCTTTCATGCTCAAACCAAGACACCTGCAATGACATCCATGATTTCCACCAACTCAGGAAAAAGTTCCAACCATCCTCCATAGGAAAAGGAATGAGCCAACGTGTACATGCACCAGTCTCAAGAACACAAGCATCATATCCTATAGATGACAAGGGATTCAACACTCCCACCACTCCATTGTGCTCAAAAGATATACAAAATTAATACCAAATTCAAATCACTAAACCAAAACACATCTATGAAGTCATTCTCTATAAACAAGAGAGAACATCAGCTAGAACACCAACCAAAAATCTGATTGCTCCCACCCAACTGATCAACCCACGTGACTAAAAATAACACCCAATGCAACAAGTGCTAATACTTCCAATCACAGCTACCTCCATGGTATCAACTTCAGTAAACTCATCCCACTTACATAGTCAACTAGTAGAAGAAGACCAAACATATCTAGGAACTCCCACTAGATGGGTAATGCCAAATCTGAAAAAATCAAGGCATAACGAGTCTACCAATAACATCATACAAGAGGTGTACACCATGTCATGTAGTCTCAAGGAATCATCCATAATGAGATGCACAATTCGTAAAATGATAAGAAAAAATCTGTCCACAAGTCCACATAGCTCTCCCAAGTTCTCTACACCTAACAAAGGAAAGAGAGGAAGAACAACCTCATACCAATGTAATGTAAAACCAAACATCCAAGAAGAGAACCAAGACAATAGAGAGAACATCTGCAAAACATCTACCTGTAGAAAATCCTTCTACACACACCTATAAATGCTAACTGTGTCACCTTATTCTCCATGTATCTATGAGCATCTACAACCAATCATCTCATGCTAAACTCCAAATGCATTACTCCATTATCACGAAGTTCTCAAACATATGACCAACACACCCAAAACACATATAATTACCTGACCATTGTCAAAACCTCCAATCATCTGAACTAGGAACATATCATGACATCATGATCTATACATTCCCTTTAGGATATCTCATGCTCCAGGTGAACATATGATGGTCTCAATAGAAATGCATCATGCCAAAGCTCTAATGCACAAACAAGAGTTTATCATGACATGAAATAAACAAACTCTAAACCAACATCACTTGTCAAGCACCTCCAACACCTAAACCAAAGACTCTAAGAATCCTCCATGGCTACAAGATGTTGCACATCTTCAAATAATGTCCATGAAAATGTGAATGAACTCTTCTACAATAACAAGATCTAATAATACCTCCTAGTAACATCTACAACACTAAAGAAGATCATTCACCACCAAGTGATGAATCCAAAATCATTGATAAAGCTCCCATTGAACCATGACTCCCGAGATCTCCAAGCATCATGACCAAACATCTACTAAACTGAAAATACTTCAGGTCCACACAAAAATATGTCCATCTGAAAAAATTACTAAGCAGCACCAAGATCATTAAGCCAAGTAGACAACATCATCACTATGAAAAGCTTACACAAAACTTTGTATCCAAGCTATGCATGACATTGTGATACTCATGTTATAGGTCCCCTTAACCGACTATTCAAGTACTCGACACCATCCATCCTCACATCTCAAAGCAACTAAACCCATGCGCAAGTGACCATAGACAAGGTCATCTAACAAGTCTTCACTAACATTGAATCAACCAATGGGTAGCTAATCAACCAATCACAATAACTCAAAGATCAATAACACTAATCGTACAAACCCATCATCACACTAGAAAAAAAACAACACTGAAATCTCAAAGAGAATAGCCACACAAACAACATGACTTAAACACCAAATCAAGCTTAGATTTTATTTTCCAATCATGTCTACAATGAGCGCCATAGTCTAAGAACCCAACTAACAACACACAATAATGTTGAGTGAAAAATCACATACCAACATTCTCATGGAGAGAAAGAATTACACCTTCTCTAACCATGCCAAACTGTAACCATCTCATCTAGTCACACCCCAAAAGCCAAGGTCTAGAAAATAGCTTAACAACTCCACATAACCATAAGTTTTTCTTAACTATGTAAAACCTACAAAACCATAAAGCTATGCAAGTACAAACCATCATTAAAAGGAACAAGTAGTACAAGAACTCGAGGCCCATTCCAAACAAATTCCAAAACCACTAGTATGCACATGCATATGAAAGAGCGAAGCTATTAAAAAAAATTAGACTACCCAGAGATCAATTTCATAGCCTGCATGCAATCATGGTAACAAAGAATGCCTTCAATATCAAGTCAAAGCACCTAGCACAAGCACAATACTCCAAGGTTGAATAACAATCCAAGCATCTCCATACCATCAGGGAGCCTCTCGCATAGACACCTAGTATGAACTACACTTTACTGCAACACAACCATAAGCATAAACTCACACCCCTTGCATCAGGATCATTTGCTGCCAACTAGGAACTTTAGATCACAACATTCTAGGATGACTAGTTCCAATTTCTCCATCTTTACCATATTCCATGTTGCATGTTGTCTTACAAACTTAGATAGAAAAGAAATAATTTCTACTCACCTAAGGACCAATCCATTAGTTGATTCCTTTAGATTTCCTCGAGCTTGATAGACTAAGAAATCTTCACAGAAGAAATACCTAGAACCAGCAACACACTAGGAAGAAACACATCCCAGAAGAAGGCTATGATACCACTTGTTGGGAAATATGCAGGTCATCTCAAAAAGAAACATTTGAGATCAATAGTTCCTTCGGTAGCTTTAATTTATTTAGATTACTTGAAAGACATACTACTATGTCGTAAAGTGGAATCAGACATAGTTCATTTCCCACATTGATCCTTTTTAGAGAAACTTATGCAAAAAACTAGTTTCAACAACTCAATTAATAGGTTCAATAAACAAAACCAACAACCATGAAAGATTAAATAGAAGACACGAACACATAAATATATGTAGGGAAAACCCTTTTGGGTAAAAAACCCCACACTCCAAAAGCCTAGATCACCATTGTATTATTCAACAATAAAGTACAATTACAAATACAATATCAGGCTCACAACCTTTACAAAGTTTACATCTTGATCTATTCTAGAGAATATCTAGTAGCATAACTCTACTTTAATCTCATACATCGAGATACATATCTTTTGGCTACACATCCTAATGACTTGGCCACGGGCCTCTTGGCCTCTCTATCACACAACTGCTCAACATTCACCTCCTATGATATTTTCTCTCTCTCTTGACTACCTAGCCTTTTGGCTAGTCTAGCAACCACTTAGCTTGCATGACTAGATTTTCTAACACTCTACATACTCTGACTATTCAACTACCAAAATCCATTAGGGTTTCCACCTCAATCCACATGCCATTATCCAACATCCAATTCTAGTCATTGGATAAGAAATCAAAAAAAATTCTAGTGTTAAACTTAGGGTTTTCCACCTAACACCATGCCACAATGAAAGTCACTTCTCCATTAGACTCACCAAGACTTCAGTTTCCAAGTTTCAAAGAGACATAAGACAATCTCACACTAAACTTAGAACATCACATCAACAAGCATGCATTTCTCCAACCATTCAATCATTGGAGTGTTGAAGAAACACTTGACAATCTCTCCTCAAGCACCCAATGTCACACATACAAGGTCATGCAACTCACTATACTAGTGGTTCATCGAAAATACATGCATGTTGAAGATACTTTCACTATAGTCTTGGTGACACCCTAAAGTCACAGGGACATCGAGTCCCTAAATTCAACTTGCATGTCGAAGAGACTTCTCACAATGTCTTGGCAATACAATTGAGTCACACCAGCATTCACCGAGCACAAGGGCCTACATTCCATCTATCCTCCATGTCATCACCACTTGTTGGCCTTTGATCATGATCCACCATCATTATCAAGTCCCAAGTGGTCCCCACATCTGTTAGAATCCAAGTTGACGTATCATTGAAATACTAAACTTCAAAACCTCATATCAGAGGTTTTGAAGTTCCCAGAATCTATGACTCAACAATAAAGTGATCACCCTATTGCTCAAAACCCGAACATCCAAACCTCATGTCAGAGGTTGCAAAGTTCTCAAAACCTGTGATACACTGAAAACAAAGGGATCACTCTCTCACTTGAAAACTAAACTTCTATCAGAGGTTATGAATTTCTCAAAACCCGCGATATGCCAACAAAAAAGAGAACCACAAAGTCCCTAAACTGGGAGATCATAAAACTTTAGAAACCCATGAATTTGGTTAGAAAAACTTGAAAACTAGTGACTTAACTCAGGTTGATGAAGGAGGAAAACACAACTACTCTAGGAAGTCGATCAAACCAGTAAATTTGAGTCACATTTCTCGACAAAATCAACATTATGGTTTATTGACACAATGCATAAATGATGCACTATTACTGATCCAAACTCAAAGATCAAAGATAAAACTTAATCCCTTTTCACTTGTGTAGGTGAATATCATGAAAATAAGCCCCATGAAATAATTAAAATTCCTTTTTAATTCTTTTGTCATAAAATAAAATACCTTTGACTTAAATACATTATGGTTGTTCTCTAAGTTTTTCCTTTTCCTCTGTGTATAATTTGATGATCCTTTGCATACTTTATGGTTGTTGTGTATGTATATCCTTTTATTGCTCTCCACATAAATGTGTTTGTTAGAGTGAATTTGAATCAACAAAATTAAGTGATGGAAAAGTGGTAGAGTCATTAAAAGTGTGGTTTTACAATTGGAGTCAAAAGGTCAATAGAATGGACTTCCAACTGAATGTTTCCAAGACACTTCATTTGAAGCAAGGAGATTTCCAAATTTTATAAGGATTTACATGTGTGGTAATAAATAGTTTATCAGTAAATTTTGGCTTATTTAGGTGAGGCACTAGTTTTCGCTCCTAGTTACGTTCAACTGACAAAATCCCCTAAGAGTCCAAAGTGCAAAATGGATGCAATTTTTGATGGGCTACTACTATTACACCACGATGCTTAGAAAGTTATCATATGAGGCTATGGGATCATGTTGGACCCCTCTACAATAATATCTCTCAAATTTTTTTGTCACAAAGGTGCTTTCTCATGGTGGAGACATTTTTCTTGGAGAAAAAAGTTGTTAAATGCAAGTAGTGCAAAGTTGCAAAGTGGTGTAACTTTCATTCTACAACTCGCGTGACCAAAAAAACTATTCGAACACATTTGGGTGGGTAAATTTACACTATGCATGGTTCTCTTTTTAACCCAAACATGCCAAATCACTTTGAGCTACATTCAATTGGCACAATCCATTAAGAGTCCAAAGTGCAAAATGGCTATAATCTTTGACGGGTTATTACTCAAACACTGTGATGGTTAGAAAATTCTCATCTAAGGCTATATGATTGCATTGGGAATCTATATAATATTATCTCTCAATTTTTTCTATCTCAGACGTGTTTTCCCATGGTGGCGACATTTCGCTTGAGGAAATACTTGTCAAGTGCAAGTAGTGCAAAGTTGCAAAGTGGTGCCACTTTAATTTTGCAACTTATGTGACCAAAAAAATTATTCCAACATGTCTGAGTGGGTAATTTTATGCTAGGAATGGTCCTCTTTCACACCCAAACATGTTGAATCGCTCTGAGCTATGTTAAACCAACTGAATCCTTTAAAAGTCCAAAGTGCAAAATGGCTACAATCTTTGATGGGTTGTTACTCAGACATTGTGATGCTTAGAAACTTCTTATTTAAGCCTATGGGATCTTGTTGGGCCCCTATATAGTAACCTCTCTCATTTTTCACTATCTCAAGGGTATTTTCCTGTGGTGGTGACATTTAGCTTGGGTAAAAAGTTTTCAAATATAAGTAGTGCAAAGTTACAAAGTGGTACAACTTTCACTCTATAACTCACCTAACCAAAAAAACTATTCCAACATGTCTTGGTAGGTAAATTTACACTAGGAATGGTTCTCCTATCATACCCAAACAAGATGAATCACTCGAAGCTATGTTCAACCGACAAAATTCCTTAAGAGTCAAAAGTGCAAAATGGCTGCAATCTTCGATAGGTTGTTACTCAGACACCGTGATGCTTAGAAAATTCTTGTCTAAGCCTATGGGATCATGTTGGGTCCCTCTAAAATAAACTCTCTTTTTTTTTTCTATCTCATAGTTGTTTTCCTATGGTGGAAACTTTTTACCTAGGGAAAAAGTTATCAAATGTAAGTAGTGTAAAGTTGCAAAGTGGTGCGACTTTCATTCTGCAACTTGTGTGACCAAATGAACTATTTTAACATGTTCGAGTGGGTAAATTTATTCTATGCATGGTCCTCTTTCACACCCAAACACATCCAATCACGGTGAGCTATGTTCAACATGTAGAATCCCTTAAGATTCCAAAGTGCAAAATGACTGCAATCTTCAATGGGCTATTACTGAAACACTGTGATGCTTAAACACTTCTTTTCTAATTCTATTGGATCATGTTAAGCCCATATACAATAAAATATTTTATATTTTTCTATCTCGGAGGCATTTACCCATGGTGATGACTTTTTGCTTGGGAAAAAAGTTATCAAATGCAAGTAGTGAAAAGTTGCAAAGTGGTGCAACTTTTGTTCTGCAACTCATGTGACTAAACAAACTATTGAAACATGTCTAGGTGGGTATTTGTATGCTAGAAATAGTCTTATTTCACACCCAAACACACTGAATCACTCTAAGATATGTTCAATTGGTTGAATCCGTTAAGAGTCCAAAGTGCAAAATGGCTGCAATATTCCATAGGATGTTACTCAGACACCATGATGCTTAGAAACTTCTTGTATGAGCCTATGGGATCATATTCTACCCCTCTAAAATAAAATCTCTCAATTATTGCTATCCCAAAGACAATTTCCCATGGTAGTGACATTTCGCTTAGGGACAAAGTTGTCAAATACAAGTAGTGCAAAGTTGCAAAGTAGTGCAACTTTTGTTATATAGCTCGTGTAAGAAATCAATCTATTCCAACACATCTCCGTGAGTAATTTAACATAAGGAATGTTTCTTTTTCATACCCAAACACATAGAATCGCTCTAGGCTATGTTCAACTAACAAAATCCCTTAAGAGTCTAAAGTACAAAATGATTACAATCTTTGACAGGTTGCTACTTTGGCACTATGATGCTTACAAACTTCCCATCTAAGGCTATCCAATTGCATGCGCCCATCTACAATATCCACTCTTAGTATTCTCTATCATTGAGGATTTTTCTCATGGTGGTGACATTTTTCTTGGCAAAAAAGTTGTCAAATGGAAGTAGTGCAAAGTTTCAAAGTGGTGCAAGTTTCATTCTACAACTCATGTGAATAAACGATCTATTCCAACGTGTTTGAGTGGGTACATTACACTATTCATGGTCTTTTTTCACAACCAAACACTATGAATCACTCTAAGCTACGTTGAACCAACAAAATCCATTAAGAGTCTAAAGTACAAAATTGTTGCAATATTTGACGGGTTGTTACTTAGACATTGTGAAACTTATTAAATCCTCTTCTAAGGAAATGGGGTCGTGTTGGTCCCGTATAGAATAAAATCACTTGGTTTTAACTAGCTTAGAAGTGTTTTCCCGTGGTGGTGACATTTCACTTAGGGAAAAAGTTTTCAAATGCAAGTAGTGCAGAGTTGCAAAGTGGTGCAACTTTCATTCTACAAATTGTGTGACCAAAAAAACTATTCCAATGCATCCAAATGGTTATGTTTATGCTAGGAATAGTCCTATTTTGTACCCGAACATGATGAATTGTTCTGAGCTACATTCAATCAACATAATCCCTTAATAGTCCAAAGTGAAAAATGGTTGCAATCTTCAACGGGCTATTACTCGGACACCGTGATGCTTAAAAAATTCTTGTTTGAGACTATAGGATCACATTGAGCCCCTCTACAATAAAATATCTCTATTTTTTCTATCTTAGAGTCCTTTTCCTATGGTGGCGACATTTCACTTGGGGAAAAAGTTGTGAAATGCAAGTAGTGCAAAGTTGCAAAGTGGTGCAACTTTCATTCTGCAACTCATGTGACCAAATAAACTATTCCAATGTGTTTGAGTTGGTACATTTACACTATTCACCATCCTATTTCACAACCAAACACTAAGAATCACTCTAGGCTACGTTGAACCAACGAAATCCCTTAAGAGTCCAAAGTGCAAAATTGTTGCAATCTTTGACGGGTTGTTACTCATACATTGTGAAACTTATAAAATTCTCTTCTAATGAAATGGGGTCATGTTAGTCCCGTATAAAATAACATCACTTGGTTTTCACTAGTTTAGAAGTGTTTTCCCATGGTGGTGACATTCCACTTAGGGAAAAAGTTCCCAAATGCAAGTAGTACAGAGTTGCAAAGTGGTGCAACTTTCATTTTACAAATTGTGTGACCAAACAAACTATTCCAATGGATCCAAGTGGTTATGTTTATGCTAGGAATAGTCCTATTTTGTACCCAAACATGATGAATTGTTCTGAACTACATTCAACCGACATAATCCCTTAATAGTCCAAAGTGAAAAATGGTTGCTATCTTCAACGGGCTATTACTTGGACACCATGATGCTTTAAAAATTCTTGTTTGATCCTATAGGATCACATTGGACCTCTCTACAATAAAATATATCTATTTTTTTCTATCTTAGAGTCCTTTTCCCGTGGTGGTGACATTTCACTTGGGGAAAACGTTGTCAAATGCAAGTAATGCAAAGTTGCAAAGTGGTGCAAATTTTGTTCTACAACTGGTGTGACCAAAAAAAACTTTCCAACGTATCCAAGTAGGTATGCTTATGCTTGGCATGGTATTATTTTTCACCCAAACATGTCGAATCTCTCTAAGCTACGTTCAACCCATAGAATCCCTTGAAAGTTCAATGTGCAAAATGACTACAATTTTCAACAGTTGTTACTCGGACACCATGATGGTTAGGAACTTATCATCTGAGCCCATGGGATTATGTTGGGCCCCTCTATAATAACCTCTCTTGGTTTTTTCTATCTCGAAGGAATTTTCCTATGGTGGTGACCTTTCACTTGGGGAAAATTTTATCAAATGCAAGTAGTGCAAAGTTGCAAAGTGGTACAAATTTTATTCTGCAACTCATGTGACCAATCACTGATACATTTTGAACAATTTTTTGATGATAGCCAGGTTGGAATTTTGACGTTTCAAATGTTGTCAAAATTTTGACACAAAAATAGCGACAAACAACCATCGAAATTCTGACAGGCTGTCATCGTAAAATGGTTAAAAATGTATCAGTGAATAAAAAATTTCCAATGTGTCTAGATGGGTATATTTATGATAGGTATTGTCCTCTTTCACACCTAAACATGTCAAATCACTATGAGCTACGTTCAACTAACACAATCCCTTAAGAGTCCAAAGTGCAAAATTGTTGTAATCTTTGACATGTTACTTAGACACCATGACACTTAGAAACTTCTTGTCTAAACCTATAGGATAGTGTTGGGACCCTAAGCTCTCTTTTTTTTCTCTATCTGGGAGGTGTTTTCCCATGGTTGCGACATTTTTCTTGGGGAAAAAGTTCTCAAATTCAAGTAGTGCAAAGTTGCAAGGTGGTGCAACTTTCATTCTGCAACTCATGTGACCAAAAAAATTATTCCAACATGTTTGGGTGGGTATTTTTACACTAGATATGCTTCTCTTTCACACTCAAACATGTCAAATTGCTTCAAGCTATGTTCAACCGATATAATCCCTTAAGAGTCCAACGTGCAAAATGGATGCAATATTTGACGAGCTATTACTCTGACACTGTGACACTTAAAGAATTCTCATCTAAGCCTATAGGATCATGTTGGACCCCTCTATAATAATATCTCTCTTTTTTTGATATCTTGAAGTCCTTTCCCCGTGGTGGCGACATTTCAGTTTGGAAAAAAAGTTGTCAAATACAAGTAGTGCAAAGTTGCAAAGTTGTGCAACTTTTGTTCTACAACTCGTGTGTCCAAATTAACTATTCCAACTTATCTAGGTAGGTGATTTTATACTAGGAATGGTCCTCTTTTACACCCAAACATGTCGAATCACTTTGAGCTACATTCAACCCACAAAATCCCTTAAGAGTCCAAAGTACAAAATGGCTACAATTTTGATGGGATATTACTTGGACACCATGACACTTAAAAACTTATCGTTTGATCCTATGGGATTGTGTTAGGCCTCTCTACAATAGCCTCTCTTGGTTTTTTCTAACTCAGAGGAATTTTTCAGTGGTGGCAACTTTTTATTTGGGAAAAAAGTTGCCAAATGCAAGTAGTGCAAAGTTGCAAAGCAGTGCAACTTTCATTATTAAAATTGTGTGACAAAATAAAATATTCAAATGCATCCAATTGGATGCATTTAGGATAAGCATGGTTATCTTTTTCACCCAAAGAAGCCAAATCACTTTGAGCTATGTTCAACTGATAGAATCCCTTAAGAGTCCAAAGTACGAAATGGCTGAAATATTTGACAAGATGTTACTTGGACACTGTGATGCTTAAAAACCTTTCGTCTGATCCTATGAGATTTTGTTGGTCCCCTATACAATAACCCCTCTCATTTTTTTCTATCTCAGAGGCTTTTTCCTATGGTGGTGAAAATTTTCTTGGGGAAAATGTTGTCAAATGCAAGTACTGCAAAGTTGCAAAGTGGTGCAACTTTCATTTTACAACTCATGAGACCCAAAAAACATTCAAAATTATCCAAGTGGGTAAATTTATTCTAGGAATGGTCCTATTTTTCACCCAAACACGTTGAATCACTCTAAGTTATGTTCAACCAACAGAATCCCTTAAGAGTCCAAAGTGAAAAATGGCTACAATCTTTGATGGGTTGTTATTTAGACATCATGATGCTTAAAAACTTATCATCTGAGGTTGTGGTATTGCATTGGGCCCCTCTGCAATAACCTCTCTCTATTTTCATGTGGTGGTGACATTTCACTTGGAAAAAAAAGTTGTCAAATGCAAGTAGTGCAACGTTACAAAGTGGTGCAACTTTCATTTTGCAACTCGTGTGACCAAATGGACTATTTGAATGCATCCAAGTGGGTACATTTATGCTAGGAATGGTACTCTTTCACACCCAAACACATCAAATCACTTTGAGCTACGTTCAACCAACACAATCCCTTAAGAGTCTAATGTGCAAAATTGTTGCAATCTTTGATAGATTGTTACTTGGACACTGTGAAACTTAGAAACTTCTTGTATGAGCATATGAGATCATGTTTGGTCCCTCTATAATAAATTATCTCCTTTTTCACTATATCAAAAGTGTTTTCCTATGGTCACGATATTTTGCTTGGGGAAAGAGTTCTCAAATGCAAGCAGTGCAAAGTTGCAAAGTGGGGAAACTTTCATTCTACAACTCGTGTGACCAAATGAACTATTCCAACACATTCGGGTGGGTATGTTTACACTAGGCATGCTCCTATTTTGAACCCAAACATGCCGCATCACTCTGAACTATGTTCAACTAATAGAATCCCTTAAGAGTCCAAAGTGTTAAATGACTTCAATCTTTGATGGGTTATTACTTAGTCACTATGAAGCTTAGAAGCTTCTTTTCTAAGCCTATGGGATCACATTGGGCCCCTCTATAACAACCTCTCTCCTTTTTTTCTATCTCATAGTTGTTTTCTTATGGTGGTGATATTTTTCTTGGGTAAAAAGTTGTCAAATGCAATTAGTGCAAAGTGATGAATAGAAAAATGGATACTCTTAGAGATATCACACTTTTTGCACTCAATCACTCACTAATGTCCTAGCAGTAACAATTGAGTTGACTAACAACCTCACAAGGTGAGTCAATTCTCAGTTAGGAAGGAGCTAGAAGGGGGTTATTTAAATTCTAAGGGTTTCACCACCAAGAAAATGCTTGGAAAAGAGAATATTGGAAAACTAAATGTGATATGTGAATGAACTAAAACTAGAAATATAAGATAAATAAGGGATGAAAATAATTAAATTATGCAACAGTAAGATAGTATGTGTGTACCTGTGAAGTCTTGAGATGTTGTGAGGATTTTGGAAAGGTAAAGATGCTACCAAAAAGTGTTATGGAGGACTAAGATGCCCAAGATGGCATATTAGTCTCACTACTTTTTTTGGTGGCAAACACAAAGTCTTTGAATTTCATAACTTAATCTTGGAAAATCTCTGAAGAATATGCTTGGTAGGACTACAATTCCCATGATGGCGTATTTTTCCCATTTTGAATTTTTGCAAACTCTAAATAGGATCTTGAGCTCCAAGGTCTGCACTTGCTTCTCTTCTGATCTCATATTTTGAAACATCCAAATTTAGCCTATAGGTGAGTTTCTATGAAGATGACAACTTTTTAATGCAACTTTGCAATCCAAGTGATCTTCAAGTCTTCAACCTAAATCTACAATCACAAATAGGCAAGAGGGGAAAACTTGTTATTTGTTAGTGAATGGTGGTTTCCCTTAGTCAAACCACTTGTTGGTAATTAAACCCTCAAATGAAATGGAGGAATGATGAATGAACAACATGAAATGTTACAACTCACCAAACCCTTATAAATTCTACAAACTTGTGTGTAATGACTGCAGTAGATATGGATCTTGAATCAAAGGAATGATCTTGAATTTCTTTTCTTGAATTAAAACCCTACATCACAAATGTTAGCACAACAACACACATTATGCAAGAAGATCTTTGATATGATGCTTGAATATTGAAATGGCTCCAAATGCTTAATAAATCTACTCTTCAAGGATCTCACAAATAATTTGATGCTTTAATGCTTGATATATTGCTTAGGATTCTTGTTAGGAGAAAATGAGAGAAGGAACCTTGTATTTATACTTATTTATGCTTAATATCCTGAAATTACATCACACTATGCTAACATATGAATTCATTAAATAAAAGAGGCTAAATCCTACCAAAATTTGAAATTAAATCTCAAAAATGACTCAAGGAAGACTAATATGCCCTAAGTAGTGTCTTAGTCCCAAGTCCTAAAAGCTTTGGGCATAGACACCAAAAAGGGGCCAAATCCAGATATGCCAAAATTAGGGTCTTGAGAGCCTTGGGGGACAAAGATGCCCTAGTTGGTGTTTTAATCTCGAACCAAAAATCATGGAAACACAAATGGAGTCATTAAATTATCATTTATGCATTAGATAATGCCGGGATTAACTAGAAAAGGATGTAATTCATAGGGCTTGCAAGCACAAAATAGGACCAGTTCAACCTTAAAGAAGTATAAATAAAGCAATGTGGACCCAAAAAAGTGTGAAAATTCAAGGGTGTACATTTTACTACACTACATTTATCCCCCACTTTAGTGAGATGATGAAATTTCTTCCAACTCACACTAATATAGCCAATCACACAATCAAGAGGGGTTTAAATGTACAAATGTTAGCAAGATAGAATGACAATAATAAAGAAGGTGGCCAAGCCCCCAGGATCAAGATCCTATGGTAAAACCAACATAAGCACAAAGGAACTTGCTTGCTGATGATATATGAAGCCATAACCAAATTGCAAACATACACCATCAAGGATAGGAAAAAGGCAAAAAAAAGAAGGAAAAACTACATTCAAAAGCACTTTGGAGCATCCATTGACATTACTTAATATTTTCACTATCAAGGGTTTGGTAATTTGATAGCACTTGCATGTTGTTAGTTTATCATTCTCTTTCATTTCATTATTTTATTAATGGTTTGATTACCAAATTGGTGTTTGAATAAGGGAAACCCCTATTTTCTAACCCTTAACCATTTTTTATTACCAAATTGGTATGTATATTTATCAAGAATTTAGGTGTTGAAAAGTAGAGAGCAAGTCAACTAGGTGATTCAAGTCAACTCATTCATATATCGAGCTTGGAGGATGTTTTCGGTTCATTTTTTGCATAATTGACTTCGACAACCTAACAATTAGATATTTCTAGATCTTGTGTTGTAGAGTTATCTCCTAATTTTTTTAGAATTTTGGGAGTGGATTGATTCACCACCAATGGAAAATGAGTCCCACCTTAGGACTAAAAATCTGATTTTTTTCAAATTCAAGATCTCGACAGTCAGAAACTAGTTCCCAACACTTTTTCACCATAAGGAGGACTAATTCGCCACCCTTGGTGAATGAGTCCGATTGTGAAATTTTAGTAATTGTAGTCAGTATTCATAACATTCCAGAATCATCAAATCTTGTGCAAGTGCACTTTGTTTCATCATGTTTTCTCTTTTTTTCATTATTTCTTCATTTAGTTAATTTTTTGCATACCATAGTGTGTTTTCAGACAATTGTTTAAATCTTAGTTTTACATACATATTCTTTCATTTATATCACTCAATCATATTTAGATTACTTCATTTAACTTATACAACATCAAACATAACATAATTTGAATGAACCCTTAGCATTTTTGGGCCCTATCTCTCTCCTTTTAGGTGAAAAACCCTAAAAGAGCTAGAGAATCACATAGGAAACCCCAAAAATCAATGGTTTATTTTGAAAACTTTGCATTTACGATATCATTTGCATATTGCGTCCTAGATTAAATTTGTATCAACATTCAATTAGAGATTTTTTTATTTTATTTTTGCAATTTAGGACTTTTCATATTGCATTAGTGAAAACTTCATTTAGATTTCATTTTTGCATTGCATCTTATTGTAAACACTAAAAATCGACATTCTACATCCTTGATTGCATTATGTAGAACATTAAAATCATATTAGAATTTCTAAAAAACACAAAAAAAACATCATACTAGGACTCATTTACCACCCTAGGAAAATCAATCCCTTTGAACTTTTTAAACAACATTTCTGGCTTCTTTCTTCCATTCTTTTGCATTATAGTTTCTTGTTCTTGCATTCTGTTTTAATTTCTAGAATCTTTTTTTTCATCATTTATTGGATCTTAGTTTATTTGCATCAAGGAATTTTCTTTCAATAATTTATGGAATTTGTTAAAATAATTGGTAGACATGTCCAATTGTGTCATTGGCAGTGACCCTAATGACATTGAGTTTCCTCATGCTCCTTCAACTCCTCATGATCGTCCTCCTCGTGAAGTAGACATCTTTGGAGAAGATGATGCTAGCATGAACAAGTTCTACAATGACTGCCTTGAAAACTTAGAAGCCAATGTAGCCTTTTATCCATCCATGAACTCCCAAGATCTTCCTACTATTGCACCTCATGATCACTTTGCATATTTACATAATAAAACCTATGAAGGACCTAAGGTTCCTCCCTCAAGTGAACCTATTTCCTCTAACCATTAGTTTCCTCATGCTCCTTCAACTCCTCATGAACAAGTAGACATCTTTGGAGAAGATGACTAGCATGAACAAGTTCTGCCTTGAAAACTTAGAAGCCAATGTAGCCTTTTATCCATCCATGAACTCCCAAGATCTTCCTACTATTGCACCTCATGATCACTTTGCATATTTACATAATAAAACCTATGAAGGACCTAAGGTTCCTCCCTCAAGTGAACCTATTTCCTCTAACCAACCACACTCCAAACCCTTTTATGATCATAAAGTCATAAACACTCCTATCAACCTTGAAGAAATATATGGTAAAGGTTTCACTATCCTATGTAAACAAGGTTGTGACACAAAACATGAACATGACATCCATCACCTTCTTCAACAAAAGTGAACCGATGCACACACAACAAGATTAGGATACCGAGATCCTTCCCATATTGATAGACATTCTTTTCAACCTAGGAGACTTTAGGTTGTTGGTTCAATGATCTTTGATGCTACTCCTGACTTGAACATTCTCCTTCCACATGAGAAACCATTATCCGCTTCTAATGATAAGGATGTTAGGATACCTATGTGTCGTCATCCTCCTTCTATTCATGAACAAGGAGAACCTAGCAAGCGAAAACAACCTTAAGAACTAAAGAAACTCAAGTTTCCTACACATCCTCCGCCTGAATGTGAAAGTAAACTTCAATTAATTTTAAACAAAGAACTTATACTCTTACTACCTTCACATAGGTTTGTCATTCATCCTAAAGATTCTCACATGCCATATTGCAAATATCATCATATTCTTGGAAATTGAACAAAAGAATGTTAGACTTTGAATGAGATTTTGGACAAGATCACTTCACTTATACCTACTGCTTTCCTATCATCCCTTAAAACACCATTTCCTTATCATGCTATAGTTTCAAGATCTTTAATTCTCACTATTGCATGATCCTTTCCATCATCACCCTTGGCTCATGTTTTTTTTACCCTTGTGGACACAAGTAGTTGTTATCCTTTCTCCTTGTAATGCACTTGCTTATGTCTCTTAACTATGTTATTCATTTTCCACTTAACCATTTAAGATTGAGAAACCAATAACTTAGTTAATGGTTGACTTACATTTGCATTACTTGTGCCTTTTTGTTTTCCTTTCATGTTTGTATTTTGTTCCCCTGTATCATGCATTTGATGTTCCGTCTCTTTGCACACTTCCTCTATTTGTATCTTTATTCTTCTATTTGTCGTGCATATTTGATTGTTCATTTTTTGTTTTTTGTTTTCCTTTTGAGGATGACACAAAGCATAGAGATGCACTATGTCTCTTCCATGTTGACCCAAAAGGTCCTTGTATTTTTCTCTTTTTGTTTTGTGTTTTCAATTTGGGGATGATGCAAAGCGTAGAGACGTCCTATTTCTTTTCAATGTTGACTCAAAAGTTCCTTGTATTTTTTTGTTTTGTTTTGTGTTCTCCTTTTGGGGATGACACAAGGCATTGAGACCAAAATGTATCATTTATGCTGACCCAAAACATTTTTCATTTTGTTTCTCCTTTTTATTCTCCTTTTCATTTTCATTTCCTTTTTTCTTGTGTTTTCCTTTCAGTGATGATGCAAGGAATGAGACCACAATGTCTTTTCCATCTTGACCCAAAACGGACTTTCTTTTTCCTTTGTTTTTGCTCTCTTTGTGTCATTCTTCTAGTTACATGTTCTTTGGGGAATGGTGATAGTTCTGGGATCTTTCATAAAGACATTGCAACAATGAACATAGTGGCCCCAAATAGATAGATCCCTTGTGTGTTTAGTGTGCTTTAATTTATAGGGGGAAACTCCCTTTCTTTTTTTTTCATTTTCCTTGACACAATGCAACCTAGCTTTGAAACATATGACTTGGCATAGGGCTTTCCAAGTTGGCTCTCATGTCTTGTTTTCCTTTTGCATTCTCTTTCCTTCTATACTTTAAAGTAATTTCTCATAGAACAATGTGTAGAAATTACTTTAAAGTGGGGAGCATACATTACCATTAATTCATTTTTCATTCTTGGTTCCTAGTATAGCCTTGTTGTTTATGTGATGCATTTGTTACTTTTGGATGACATTGGGTATGATTTCCTTCATAAGTGTGATCTATCTTAGCATATATTACATTCCTCTTGGTGGCCTGATGTGACACACTACATCCCCTAAGTTGTGAATATACTATTCTTTGATTGGTACTCTCTTGGAGAAATTAGACACAATGTTCCCTAAGTGACTAACCTTTCATGAACTTAACAAGACTCCTTTGAACATCTTTTACATTTTACATTTTACATTTTTGCATGTTTTATATTTTACTTTTTTGCCACCTTGCATAACACAACTTGCATAACTATGTAGCTACCTTCCTTTTGTTCATGAAATTTTTCTTTGTGGTGCCTTGTTAAAGTTATCAGGAGGTATAACTTTAATATGGTTGAGTGGGAAGCCCACCTAGTGGCATGAATTTTTCCCATAGCCACCTTTGTGTTTTTTAGTCCATACCAACTACGTAAGTATCTTACCATTTTGGATTTCTCCCCACACAGACAGTCAAAAGTTTCATGGCCCTAGAGTGAGTACATTTGGGCCTTCTCACCGGATAGACCAGCATGTGTTATGTCACCCTAGAGTGAGTATACATTCTCTTTTAGCCTAGATCTAATCCACAAGTAGTTGGACTAACGATCAAAGATTCATTTGATTCTCTATGTGTTCCTTTGTTCTTATGCTTACTTTTCCATGGGATCTTCATCATGGGGCCTTGATCATCCCTCTTGATCATTGTTATTCTATCTTGCTAACATAAGTGCATTCGAACCCTCTTCTCAATGTTTATGGCTACTTTAGTGTGAGTTTGAAGCAAGTTCATCCTCTCACTAAAATTGGGGCTAAATGTGGAGTAGAAAAATGGCCCCTTGTCATTTTCATGGCCTTTTAAGTCTTGTTTCAAGATGTTTGATCTATTTTTCTATGATTTTATGATGTAACATGGCTTGAACATGCATATTTAGGTACTAAAATTCAAATAATGATGTCTTGTGAAGGTTTTGTGAAGATTTGTAAGACATTTCTACATTATTCTATACTCTATTCATTACAATTTACCTAAAAATCACCTTTTCATCACTAAAAAAGTCTTATTTTGAAGTGTTGTAAAGTCTTGTAACAAGATTTGACACTTTCCTAGGAACAACTTCACTATTTATCCATTTATTATGACTTAATGGACCACTTTTATGCCCTCATATGCTTTAATTAAGTGTATTTTCAAAAGTGAGACTGATAAACAACATAAAATACAACTTAATTTTTGGCATTTGTTTTCAAGTCCTAGGTGGGACCCATTAGCCATGGGTGACGAATGAGTCCCCCTTGGCTCCAAATTCAAAAAAATTGAAATTTCCTTTTGGGTTTTTATTCAAAAGTACTTGTTGTCGGCCTGTGATGAGGTGTGGATGATTAACTAAGGAACAAGATTGTATAAATAAGAAATATTCACCTCATTTTACATCTCCGACAATCTCCTCACTCGTTCAAGCATTCATCCACAAATCTCAAGCATTCAAGAATCTTACAACATCCTATCAATCATTATTCAAGCACTTTGCAACATCCATTGACATTACTTCAAATTTGCATTATCAAGGGTTTGGTAAGTTGATAGCACATGCATGTTGTTAGTTTATCATTCTCTTTCATTTCATTATTTTATCAAGGGTATGATTACCAAATTGGGGTTTGAACAAGGGAAACCCCTATTTTCTAACCCTCAACCATTTTTCCACTCTTGCATGTGTGTTTACAGACCTAGGTATGCAGATTTATCAAGCATTTAGGTGTTGAAAAGTAGAGAGCAAGTCAACTAGGTGATTCAAGTCAAATCATTCATATATCAAGCTTGTAGGAGGTTTTTGGTTCGTTTCCTGCATAATTGACTTTGAAAACCTGACAATTAGCTATTTCTAGATCTTGTGTTGTAGAGTTATGTCCTAATTTTTTTAGAATTTTAGGAGTGGACTCATTCACCACTAGTGGTGAATGAGTCCCACCTTAGGACTAAAAATTTGATTTTTTTCAAATTCAAGATCTCAACAGTTAGAAACTAGTTCCCAACACTTTTTCACCAGAAGGAGGACTAACTTGCCACCCTGGGTGAATGAGTCCAATTGTGAATTTTTTGTAATTCTAGTCAGTATTCATAACATTCAAGAACCATCAAATCTTGTGCAAGTGCACTTTGTTTCATCATGTTTTTCTCTTTTTTTTCATTATTTCTTCATTTAGTTCATTTTTTGCATACCGTAGTGTGTTTTCAAACAATAGTTTAAATCTTAGTTTTACCTTCATAGTCATTCATTTATATCACTCAATCACATTTAGATTACTTCATTTAACTTATACAACATCAAACTTAATATAATTTGAATGAACCCTTAGCATTTTTGGGCCCTATCTCTCTCCTTTTAGGTGAAAAACCCTAAAAGAGGTAGAGAAGCACATTGGAAACCCAAAAAATCAATGGTTCAATTTAATAAGGTACAAAAATACATACTCACAAGGTCTTGTAAAGCTAGGTGTTTAGTAGGTGAGCCCTAGGGTACCATATACCTTCATGACTTTAATAAGGTACAAAAATGTATGTTCACATGGGCTTGTGAAGCTAGGTGTTCACTAGTGAGCCCCAGGGGACCATATCAAATCCATACCTACATGACTTTAGTAAGGTACAAAAATTCTTTCTCACACGGCCTAGTGAAGCTAGGTGTTCACTAGGTGAGCTCCAGGGGACCATATCAAAGCCATACCTCAATGACTTTGATAAGGTACAAAACTACAAAATGAAAGAGGGATGCTTAAAGGGATTTTACTTAGTTCATGTGAGGTCTTACTCTTAGGGCATATCATGCCTAATGTCTCCAAGAGAGGACTGATCAAAGAATAAAGGTTTAACCAATTAAGGGATATAGTGCATTGCATCACCACTAAGGGCAATATAATATGCTGAGATAGATCATGCACTCTTGAAGGACATTACTTCCAACATAACTATAAAGAGGAAAACACGTTGTGTGAAATAAGAAAATCACATCAAAGAACATGAAAAGGAAAAAAATGCAAGTGAAATCATGTTAAAATAATGCAAATGTATGCCCCCACTTTAATGAATTGCTAACACCATGTTGTGAGAAATTTCTTTAAAGTAGCAAATGAAAATGCAAATAAGAAGTAATACATGAGAGCTAACTTGGAAATCCCTATTCTAAGTCATATGTTTTTGAGTAAAGTTCCATCATGCAAGGGAAAATGAAAAGAAAGTGGTTTCCCCAAAAATGAAAACATCAAACACATAAAGGATCTATGGATTTCAGGTTAGTATGTTCTTTACTATAATGTTTTTAGAAAGCTTAGAACTTTCATCATTCCCCAAATAAACATAGAATTCAACACAAAGAGAGTAAAAAAAAAAAAAAAAAAATCCTTTTGGGGGCTATGTGCAAGATCATGATGGGCCAAAAAGTGGCAATATGATGGGTATGTGGCTAATGAGTTTTTTTTTACCCAAAATTTATGAAACGAAAAGGATATTTAAAGGATATTCTTAGTTTTCCACCAATATAAATTATGCTTTACTTTGAATTTAATAAGTAGTTATTATTTATTTTCTATTCAAATTATGACTAAAGTTTTGATTGATAGAATGGTTGAAAAACATCTATAGCTTTCAAATGATATCACATTTTTTGAATCCAAAACATGTGTCACATTTTATGCTTCACATAATATAGGATTAAAAAAGAAAAATTAAATTTCATGAAGTTTTACCAAGTTAAGGTGGTTAGACATACGAGTTTTTAATATTTTTAAAATTTTGTAATAAAAAATTCATAATTAATTTTTTACTTGGAAAAAAATTATAAAAAGAATATGCATCACATTGGGACATGAGTCCTCTACTTATATCTAAAATCTTATAAAAAATATTATTATTTTATTATGGTTAGGGTGGTCGACAGACACCTACTTCTTATTTTTTCTTGAAAGTTAAGTACTACTGCATTGAAATTTAAAATTTTCACCAAATACATTTAAAAACCTAGTAGATTAGAAACTACATTCAATTTGCTACAGATTTTATTCTTACATATTTTAAAATAATATAGATAACTTATTCAAATTTTTATGTCAAGTTTCCTAACTCTTATTTTTCTAATTTTTTCCCATAAGGGCTTGTTTTTTCCATGATAATCTTGCACATACCTTGGGTCAACATGGAAGAGACATAGGGTGTCTCGACACCTTGCATCATCCCCAAAAGGAAAACACAAGACAAATGAAAAGGAAAATGAAAGGAAAATAAAAGATAATGAAAAATATTTTGGGTCAACATGAAGGAGACATAGGGTGTCTTGATGGCTTGTGTCATCCCCAAAAGGAAAACACAAGAAATTAAAATGAAAGTAAAGAGAAAAGATCAATCAAAAGGAAAATTTATATTACATATAGAAGAATGAAGATGAAAATAGAGGAATGCACATAGAGAGAGAAACATCAAATAGAACATCACAAGGGATCACGTTATGCAAATGCAATCAAACTAAAAGAAAATTGAAAAGAATAGTAAGGTATAGGTGAGTGAACATAAGGCATGTAACCCACCTCCCAATCACAATCTGTATAAGTGGAAGGTATCTAACAAACCTAAGGGACAACAACAAATGTGTTAAAAGGACAAGGGCAACTACTTCTTTTCTTCACTAAGTGCAAGACAAGAATGTGCCAAGGTAGGTGATGATAAGGGGTCATGTAATAGTGAGAATAGAGTATTCTACAACTATTATATGACAAGGAAGGTGGAGAAAGATAAGCTATGCAATCACTTGATGGAAATAGTTGACATCGAAGTGAAAGTTTTGCAATATTAAATTGAATACATGACACTTATTGGTACTATGTTCGAGAGTGCGATGATATGAAAAATGTGGGACTTTTGCATCATTATGATAAACAACTAATCAATTCATAGTTGGTATTGTTATAAATAATTTTTTAAGAAGCAATTGTAATTTTCTTTCACTTTCAGGTGATGGACTAAGAGGTTGTGGCTTTTCTAATTTATGTGGTCTATTGTGTTTGCTAGATTCACCAACTTCTCTAGATGGGATTAGGGTATGAAGTCCTAGGATTATCCTATCATCCTTGTCATTGTTATGATCTATTGGTTGTTCTTAAGGAAGAAGGAAATTCAAATCAAGGGGAGAATCCAAGATCACCGTACCATGACTTTGGAGCCTTAGATATTCTCTACGAGGCTTTTCATTATGAGAGGGATCTTGGTATCCTAATCCCATTGTGTTTTCATTGGTTGGTTTCTTCTCTAAGAGTTGATGAATTTATGTTCACTTGTTGTGTGACATCCTTGTTTGCACAAGATGGTGAAGAATTTTCCATATATTTCTTTGAGGTTGATTAGAGTGTTTTTTACTTTGTTATCATTATAGGATTGAGTATTTACTTGTTTAGAGGAGCTAGGTTAACCCATTGTAGGGAAATTAGGTTCAAATTTAGCTTTAGTTTTAGGATGCAAGTAACCAAACATCTCAAGAGGTGGTATTGTGAGAGGATCTGGTTGTTTCATGGAAGGATAGAAGGATGCATTAGATTCAAGGTTTTCAAGGAAATCATTTAGGAACTTATTCATGGTGTCATCATCTTCTCCAATGACATCAACATCATGAGGACATGCATAAGGAGTTGAGTGAAAATGAGTGAGTTCAATTTCATTAGGGTCATTGCAAAAGGCACAATTTGACACATATACCAAATATTTCAATTACATCCACAATTTTCCAAAGCACATATCCATGATGAAAGATTGAACAAATGCACTTGAAATGAAAGAAAATGAAATAAAAAAACATATGGAAACTGAAATAGAAAATATAAGGCAACCCATAGAAACACATAAAAGAAATTTCAGATCCTAGAAACTCAAGAATCAAATTCAACATGGACTAAGATTCTAGGAAGGACATCTTGGTCCTCCTGGTGAGATTTTGAAGTTCTAGCTCAAGCTAAAACATATAGCAAATAACATAGAGATATTTTTGAAGCAAAAATCCGGAGAGGGACTAAAATGCCAAGAAGGCAATTTTAGTCTTAGCAGAGCTTTTTTGTAGAAAATAGTAAATTCTAGAATATCAACAGTGTCTAAAAATTTCCTATGCAAGATTTTGATGATTAGAAACAAAAAAAATGTGCAAATAAGTGCAATAAAAAGTAACTAGGAACAAGCAATTGAATGAAATTTTTTTCACTTTTGAATGCAATAGGAATGTTTCTAAATGTAATTAAGATGATGAACAATGCACTTTTCAGTTTTTCAATGAAATAAAATAATGGAAGAAAGTAAAAAGGCAACCTATATGCTCTTTCACTAATGCAAATATAGGAAACCCTAAATGCAATTTCACTAATGCAAAATGCAAGATACCTTAGATGCACTTTCACTAATGCAATACACAATGCAAGAATGAATGCAATCTAGATCTAAGGAATTTAATGGACTCCAAATTAGAAATGAAATGAATCCTCACAAGTTGGGTTCACCAAAATGATGAATAGAAAAAAATATACTCTTAGAGATATCACACTTTTTCCACTCAATCATTCACTAATGTCCTAGGAGTCCCAATTACATTGATTAGAAACCTCAAAAGGTGAGTCAATTCTCAATTAGGAAGGGCCTAGGAGGGGGTCCTTTGAATTCTTAGGGGTTCACTACCAAGAAAATGCTTGGAACTTAGGAGAATGTTGGAAAAAAAAACGTGATATGTAAATGACCTAAAACTAGAAATTTAAGCTAAATGAGGGATGCAAATAATGAAATTATGCAACAGTAAGATAGTATGTGTGTACCTCGAAAGTATAAAGATGTTGTGAGGATTTTTGAAATGTAAATATGTTGCCAAAAAGTGCTATGGAGGACTAAGATGCCTAGGATGGCGTATTAGTCCCACTACTATTTTTCGGGGCAAATACAAAATGTTCAAATTTTGAAACCAAATCTCAAAAAATATCTAAAAAATAGGCTTGGGAGGACTAAGATGCCCAAGATTGTGTATTAGTCATGTTCTTTATTTTTACAAACTCTAAATAGGATCCTGAGCTCCATGGATTGTACTTACTTCTATTCCAATCTCAGATTCTGAAACTTCTAGATTCAACCTATAGGTGACTCTCCATGAAGATGACAACTTTGTAAAGCAAGTTTGCACTCTAAGTGATTTTCAAGTCTCCAACCTAAATTTTCAATCAGAAATAGGCAAGAGGGAAAAACATGTTGTTTGTTAGTGAATGGGGGTTTGCCTTAGTCAAACCCCCTTTTTGGTAATTAAACCTTAAAATTAAATGAAATTAAATGGATGAATGATGAATGAGAAATATGCAATGTTACAACTCACCAAACCATTATAAAGTCTACAAACTTGTGTGTAATGGATGCAGTGGATATGGATCTTGAATCAAAGGATGATCTTGAATTACTTTTCTTCAATCAAAAACCTACATCACAAATGTTATCACAACAACACACATGATGCAAGAAGCTCTTTGAGGGTATGTGCAGGATCACGATGGGCCAAAAAGTGGTGATATGATCAGTATGTGTAGGGTATGTAGCTGATGACTTTGTTTTACCCAAAATTGATAAAACGAAAAGAATTTTTAAAGGAGATTCTCAGCTTTTTGAAAATATAAATTACGATTTACTTTGAATTTAATAAATAATTATTATTTATTTTATATTTGAATTATGACTAAAGTCCTGATTGATAGGCTGATTGAAAAACATCTATAGATTTCAAATGGTATCACAATTTTTTAATCTAAAACATGTGAATACTATATTTAAAAATTTCATGAAGTTTTTACCAGGTTAGACATAGAATTAATAAAAAATCATAATTAATTATTCACTTGGAAAAAAATTACAAAAAATATGCATCACATCCGGACATGAGTCATCTACTTATATATGAAATCTTATAAAAAAATATTCTCATTTTATTGTAGTTAGGGTGGTCAGACAGACACCTACTTTTTTTTTCCTTGAAATTTAAGTACTACTACATTGAAATTTCAATTTTTCACCAACTATATTTAATTTTTTAAAAAATAAACCTAGTAGTTTATATACTAAATTCAATTTTCTACATATTCTATTTTGACATAATTTTTAAATAATCTAGATAACTTATTCAAATTTTTACATTGAGTTGCCTAACTCTGATTTTTCTAATTTTTTTCGCCACTTAAGAGCCTATTGTTTCCATTGGGTATGTGCAGGATCATCATGGAAAAAATAATCCTTTAAGTGGCAAAAAATTTAGAAAAATCAGTGTTTGGCAACTTGACGTAAAAATTTGAATAAGTTATCTATATTATTTCAAAAATATGTAAGAATAGAATCTGTAGAAAATTGAATGTAGTTTCTAAACTACTAGGTTTATTTAAAAATAAATAAACTATTTGGTGAAATTTTCAAATTTCAATGTAGTAGTACTTAATTTCAGGGAAAATAAGAAAGGTGTACGGCAATTCCTATATCTATATTATGATATATATCTCACATAGAAGAGAGGACTCATCTGGATTGATACATTTGTAATTTTTCCAAGTAAATAATTAATTATGAATTTTTTATTACAACTTTTCAAAAATATAAAAACTTGTATGTCTGACCACCTTAACTTGGTCAAAACTTCATGAAATTTAATTTTTCTTCTTTTAATCCTATAGTATGTGAAGCATAGAATGTGGCGCATGTTTTGGATTCAAAAAATGTGATACCGTTTGAAAGTTATAGATCTTTTTCAATTAGCCTATCAATTAGGACTATAGTCATAACTTTAATAGAAAATGAATAATAATTATTTATTAAATTCAAATTAAAGTATAATTTATATTGGTGGAAAGCTGAGAATGTCCTCTAAAAACCCTTTTCGTTTCATCAATTTTGGGTAAAAAAAGTCGTCAGCCACATACCCTACAAATACGCATAATATTACCACTTTTTGGCCCATCATGATCCTGCACATACCCCATCATGATCTTGCACATACCCTTGATATGATGCTTGAATATAGAAATGGCTCCAAATGCTTGATAAATCTACTCTTGAATTCTCTCACAAAATATTTGGATGCTTGAATGCTTGATAGATTTCTCACGATGCTTGTTAGGAGAAAATGAGAGAAGGAACCTTGTATTTATACTTATCTATGCTTAATATCCTAAAATTACATCACGCCAAGCAAACATATGAATTCATTAAGTAAAGGAGGCTAGATCCCTCCAGAATTTGAAATTAAATCTCAAAAATGGCTCAAGAAGGACTTAGATTCCCCAAGTGGTGTCTTAGTCCCAATTCATAAAAACTTGGGGCACACACACCAAAAAGGGGCCCAATCCAAATATCCCAAAATCAGGGTCCTGAGAGCCTTGGGGGATAAAGATGCCCTAGGTGGCGTTTTAGTCCCTACACAAAAATTAGGGACACACAGATGGAGTCAATAAATTATCATTTATGCATTGGAGAATGTTGGGATTAAGTAGATAAAAATATAATTCATAAGGAGTTTAGCAAAAAATTGGAAAAATTAAGCCATAAATAAGCATAAATAAAGCAAGGAGGGCCCAAACAAGTGTGAAAATGCAAGGGTATACATTTTACTATAGTACACAAAGTTACAAAGTGGTGCAACTTTCATTCTACAACTTGTTTCATTCTACAACTTGTCTGACCAAAAAATTGTTCCAACGTGTCTAGGTGGGTATATTTATGCTAGGAATGGTCCTCTTTGAATCCAAACACATTGAATCTCTTTGAGCTACATTCAACCAAAAAACTCCCTTAAGATTCTAAAGTGCAAAATGGCTACATTGTTTGATGGGTTTCTACTTGAACATTGTGATGCTTAGAAACTTCTCATTTGAACCTATGGGATCATGTTGGGCCCCTCTACAATAACCTCTCATTTTTTCTATCTCAAAGGCATTTTCGTATGGTGGAAATTTTTTGTTTGGGGAAAAAGTTGTTAAATGCAGGTAGTGCAAAGTTACAAAGTGGTGCAACTTTAGTTTTACAACCTATGTGACCAAATAAATTGTTCCAAAAAAATTGATTGTGTACGCTTACACTAGGCATGGTCCTGTTTAACACAAAAACACACCGAATCACTCTGAGCTTTGTTCAACCGACATAATCCCTTAAGAGTCCGATCTGTAAAATGGTTGCAATCTCTAATAGGTTGTTATTTGAAAATCATGATGCTTAAAAATTTCTTGTATAATGCTATGGGATCACATTGGGACCTTATACAATAACCACTCTTAGTTTTTATTATCTTGGAGGTGTTTTCCTATGGTGGTGACTTTTTGCTTGGGGAAAAAGTTATCAAATGCATGTAGTGCAAAGTTGTGAAATAGTGAAACTTTTGTTTTGTAACTCATGTGACCAAATGACCCGTTCCAATGACTAGGTGGGTATTTTTACAATAGGAATGGTCCTATTTTGCACCCAAAAATTTTGAATCACTCCAAGCTATGTTGAACTCGCTAAATCCCTTAAGAGTCCAAAGTGAAAAATTAACACAGTCACGGTAGGAGGGTCCTCAAAGAGAACAATCCAAACCATTCAGCAAGAGTAACATAAAAAAAGCAACACAAAATATGGATGAAAATGTAGATTAAAACATTTTTATTATTATAAATTATTATTACAATCAACTAACAACATTCAGGCTTATAAATCTAGCTCACAGGCCTGATATAACATGCCCAAAATAAAATATTTCAATATGCTCCTTAATGTGGGCTGACATCTTAGATATCAAATCTAAAATCTATCTCATTCTACTCTAATATACTTCCTAATGATCGATTAGAATTATTTATATCATATCCAAATATCTAGAATCATCTGTGTTGGCCAAAGATCATTACAATCTCCAATGAAGAAAATGTAACACGTGCATGAATAGGTTGGCCTCAAATTTGAATTACTCTTCGGTAGGTACATAAGATGAACTTTGGACAAATAATTAAGATTTGGGACACTCCACAAAATAATTCAAATCACATCACCAAGATCCGCAAGTTACGAGAAACATCCATAAGTGATCAAACTAGTTGTTAGGCTTGAAACATATTTTGGTGTCAGCTCAAGAAACTACAACTTAATTTGGAAGCGAGAACTTACTAGAAAAAAGATCCAATCACACTCAAATCTTGGAATAATTAAAATAAAAATTTCCATGATGAAAACATAGATCCACAAAGTCTGGTGAGCAAATATGATGAATCCACCAAATTGAACTAAATAGGAACAAAACAAGAATAAAAACTGAAAGAAAATATTTTTGGTTGATACAAGATTGCCAAGAACCAAGGATACTCTTGCATAAAAAATATAGGGTTAAATAAAAAGTGAGTTCACCACTTTTTTGGGGCTAAAGGAAAAGAAAAACGATCTATCTCGACCTGAGAAATCCAAGAAGAATCTTCAACTAGTCTGTCTTTCCACTTCACAGGATATTCTTTTTACTGTCCTCCACGAGTTTTCCTCCCATCTCTGATATCCAAAATCTCTTCTATCACATCTAATTGTTGTTTAGGAAACTGATTCTCCAATTTTTCTCTACTTCCTCCACTAAATTTTGCTTCATGGTACTAATGTAGATCTGTAATAGTGAATATAGATGATATACCCATGTCATCTGATAACTCTACTTCATATGCATTTCCTAAATCAAATTTCTTCAAAATCCTACAGGGTCCAAACTTCCTCATCTTCAACTTATTGTATGTTCCAACTAGAAATATTTCCTTCCTCAAATATACCATCACCTTATCTCCAACTTTGAACTCCTTATGTCTCTTCTTTTCATATGCTCGCTTCTTATTCTTCCAATTCATATCTTCCAATTTTTGTTTACTTAAGTATGCACTTTCTCCATATTTTTTGCAAATTCCTCTACTTCTGCACTCCTTTTATCTTCCATACTAATGTCTCTCAACTCTAATATACCTCTAGGATGAACTCCAGTAACAATCTCAAAAGGTGTCTTTCTGGTACTCCTATTCACTAAATTATTGTAAGCAAACTCTGCTAGTGTAAGGACTAAATCCCAATTTTTTGTCTTCTCTCCAACCAAACATCTCAACAAATTCCCCAAACTCCTATTTACTACCTCTGTCTTTCCATTAGTCTATGGGTGAAAAGTAGAATTGAACTTTAAATTTTTCTTTAACTTCTTCCAAAGTGTCCTCCAAAAGTAACCAACAAACTTTGTATCTCTGTCTGATAAAATACTCCTCGGTAATCTATGCAATCTGACTTTGGAAAAAAAAAATTGCTACATGTACTACATTTGTTGTCTTCTTACAAGGTATGAATATGCCATTTTAGAAAATCTATCGACCACCACAAATATATAATCATTACCTCTTTGTGTCTTCAACAAACCAAGTATGAAATCCATGCTCATATCCTCCCAAGGTCACTCCAGAATTGTCAAAGGCTTATACAATCCAACATTTTGAGTACTCCCTTTTCCTTGACAAACTCTACAACTCTGCACAAATTTTCTAAGATCCTTATGAATTTGTGGCCAAAAGTAATTCTCACTTACCAATGCTACTGTCTTATCAATTCCAAAGTGTCCTGCCAATCCTCCATTATGTTTTTCTTTCACCAAGTTATTCCTCATTGAACTCTAGGGTATATGGAACTAATTTACTCTTAACAACATATCCTCCTAAATGAAAAAATCCAACCACTGACTCCTATCCTCCAAAATTGGTTCTTTACAAGCTCTCCAAGGCTCTACAAAATTTGGGTCTTCCTCATACAAGTTCTTCAATTCATCAAAGCCTAATACCTTCACTCTTATCTATGTCAGTAAATTCATTCTCCTACTCAAAGAATCAACAACTCTATATGACTTTCCACTCCTATGTTTAAAAATAAAAACTATAACTCTACAAGAATTCCACCCATCTCATGTGTCTTTGGTTCAACTTACCTTGATTATTCAAATATTGCAACGCTTGATGATCTATATACAACAAAATATCCTTAGGCGACAAGTAATGTCTCCACTTCTTCAAGGCTTGAACTATGGCATAAAAATCTTGATCATACACTGAATACCTTCTCCTAGCATCATTCAATTTCTCACTAAAATAAGCTACTAGTCTTCCTCATTGAATTAATACTGCTCCAATTGCATTTCCACTTGCATCATAGTCTACCTAAAATACCTTATTACAATTTGGTAAAGCCAACATAGGTTTTAGTCACCTTTTTTTTCAAGAACTCAAAACTTCGGTCTACTCTAGATGTCCACCTAAAATCCTTCTTATCTCCTCTCATTCTTTCTATTATAGGACTGCAAATAGAACTGAAATTCCTAATGAACTTCTGATAGAAACTAGCCAAACCATGAAATGATCTTCCCTCTCCAATGCTTTCTGGTGTAGGCCATTCAACAATTTCCCTTACCTTCTCAAGATCCATCTTCAATCCATCTGTAGATATCACAAATCTTAGATATACTAGTTCTTCCTTCATGAAACTGCACTTCTTAATGTTTGTTAGCAACGTCTCTTCTCTCAACCTCTAGAAAAATTGTCTTAGATGCAACAAATTTTCTTCTCTAGTCTTATTGAAAATAAAGATGTCATCCAATTGTACTATCACAAATTTACCCAAGAATTTATTCAATAACTCATTCATCAACATCATGAAAGTACTCGGTGCATTTTTTAATCCAAACGGTATCACCAATCACTCATACAATCCTTCATTTGTCTTAAATGTTGTCTTCCACACATCCCCTTCTCTGATTCTAATATGATGATATCCACTCTTCAAATCTATCTTTGTAAAGTATTTGACTCCACTCAAGCAATCCATAATGTCATCCATCTTGGGCAAAGGAAATCTATACTTCACTGTGATTTTGTTTATGGTTCTAGATTCTATACACATTCTCCATTCTCCATCTTCTTAGGTGCTAGCACAATAGGTACTGCACAACAACTTAAGCTTTTTCTGATCAAACCCTTTATCAATAACTCTTACACTTTTCTATTTAACTCTTCATTCTCTACCAGTATCATCTAGTGTGCTACATTATTAGGAAAACTAGCTCCAAGAATCAGATCCATGCAATGACTAATAATCATCATAGGTGGCAATCCATCAAGTATATTATCTGAAATGATAGCTTCATATTATGTCAACAACTCCTTTATCTTCTTTGGTTTTTCTTCTACATGCTTCAATTCTTCAAATTTATTAGGAACCAAGGCATAACACATGGTCTCATGTCTCAATTCATCTAGAGATATCCTTCCATCAAACAAATAAATTCTAGCACTTCTACAAGCATCAACTTTAGGAACATCTTCCAATGGAAACAAAGTCTATTTCATCCCATTAGCAACAATGGTATATGTATTCTTCTTTCCATCATGAATAGCCCGTCTTTCATACTTCTAAGGCCTTCCCAAAAAAACATGGCATACAACCATAGGCATGATATGACACAAAAATTCATAATGGTAATTTCCTATCTTCCATTTCACCAAACATTGTTCACTTACCAATATCTTATGCTCATCTTGAAACTGAGCTATCTGATAGCGCTTCGGGTGTTTCAATATTTCCTACTTCAATTTGGTCACAATTTCTTTAGAAATCAGGTTCTCAGAGCTTCCACTATCAACAATCACTTTGCAACATTTAACAACTACCTTGCATATGGTCCAAAACAAATTCTTTCTTTACAACAACTCTTGCTCCATCTCACTTTCACACAATACTCTTCCATTTACCAACACTTCTCCATCTTCTCGTTTAGTAAATGATCCCTCATGATCCTCCCCAACAAGGCTGTTCTATTTTTTTCTATCTTTCTACTTGTCTCTCCCTGATTTCATTCAAATTCTCTATGTCCTCCACCACATTTAAAACAAGTTCCCTTGAATACTCTTTTCTCCTGTCCTCTATAGTATTTTCTATAAACTTCATTCCAGTAACCATCATACCCTCCTCTCTGGTAAGATTTTCTATCACCTCTATGGTATGAATCATAATTCGTATTGACTTCCATATCTCTATTCTGATCTACAAAAGATCCTCTTCTTCCTCTAGTAAAGTTTCTTCCTCTTTCAAATATTCCACCTCTTCCTCTCTGTCTCTGCTCATGTCTCTTATTCAGCTTCTCTTTTTCTTTTAGGGAACATTTATATGCCTCCTCCACACTCTATAACTTTATCAAACTATTCTCATCCTATATAGATGACCTCAAACCATTCCAATATCTAACTACTTACTTGATCTAATCCTATTAATGTATGGATCTAATATTCAATTTGTAGAACTCCTCAATATACTCTATCACACTTGACTCCTGCTTCAAATTTTTGCAACTTCTAGAACAAATTGATCTGGTAATCTATAGGAATAAAAATTTTCTTCAACTTATTTACCATTTGACCCCATGATTTTATCTTCTTCTTTCCTCTTCTTTTCCTATCTATCTGCAAGTGTTCCCACCAAAGGGATGCATGTTCTTTCAACTTTCTACAAGAAAATTTCACCTTGTTGTCTTTAGTGGTACCTTCAAAATCAAAATACTTCTCCATCTCTATTATCCAATCAAGCAATTCATCTAAATCCAACTTACCCCTATAACCTGATGGATTGAAATGTGGTTTAGTATTTTCTCTAGTTGGGGCTCTTATGAACCTCTCTTCTCCCTGATCTAGGATAAGTTGATCTTCTCTTACCCTTTCTCACTATTCTTCTACTTCTTCATCACTCACATCATCAACTAGTCAACCTATCCTTTGGGCCATTTCAATTGCATCCAATCTAGCAACAATTCCTCTCAACATCTCCATCATTACTGGGTCTACATTTCCACATGCTCCTTTTCCTCTACCATTTACTCTTCCATCCATCTTTACACGTCCTCTATAGCTGCAGGTCAAATCCTCAATCTGCCACCCTACAAAAAATCTTCAATAGGAATCCATGAAATTTGGTGATCTCTCATGGAAATAATCTTGCTCTGATACCAATCTAGAGGAAAATGCAGATTCAAAAATTATCATTAACAAAAATCTCAATTACAATCACTCAGTAACATCTAGGCTTACAAATTTAGTTCATAAGACTGATACAACATGATCAAATACAATATTCCTATATGCTCCATAACACGAGTGAAAATATTACATATATAATCCAAATTAATTTACTTAATCAACTTTTACTATCCTAATGATCTATTACAAGCTTTATATCATATCAATAGGTCTAGAATCTTCCATGTAGGCCAAAGATCATCACAATCTCTAATGAAGGAAAACTTAACATGTGCATGAAATCGGTCAGCCTCAAATTTGAATTTCTCCTCAATAGATGCATAGGATGAAGTGTGAACCTATAATTAAGGTCAGGGACACTCCACGAAATAGTTTAAAACACATCGTAAGGATCCATGAGTTATGGGAAAGATCCATGAGTGATCAAACTAGTCATTAGGCTTGAAATTATTTCGGTGCCGGTTCAAGAAACTGTCACTTAATCTGGAAGCAATAACTTGCCAGAAAAAGATCCAATCATGCTCAAATCTTGGAATAACGAAAATGAACATGTCCATGATGAAAACATAGATCCACAAGGTTTGGTGAGCAAATATGATGAATCCACCAACAAGAACTGAGAAAGAACAGAACAAGAACAAAAACTAAAATAAAATATTTTTGGTTGATGCAAGATTGCCAAGAACCAAGGATTCTCTTGCATTAGATATCCAGGGTTATTGAAAAGTGAGTCCCTCACTTTGTATGGGGTAAAGGAAAACCAAAATGGTCTACCTCAGCCTGAGAAATCCAAGAAGAATCCTCCACTAGTCTACCTTTCCATTTCACAAAATATTCTTTGTACTTTCTTCTACGAGTTTTCCTCCCATCTCTAATATCCAAAATCTCTTCAATCTCATCTGACTATTGTTTAGGAAACTAATTCTCCAATTTTGCTTTATTGTCTTCACTGAATTATGCTTCATGGTATTGATATAGATCTGTAATGTTGATTATAGGTGATATGCCCATGCCATCTAGTAACTCTACTTCATATGCATTTCTTGAATCAAATTTCCTCAAAATCTTACAGGGTCCAAATTTCTTCATCTTGAGCTTATTGTACGTGCCAACTAGAAATCTATCCTTTGTCAAATATACCATCACCTCATCTCCAACTTCAAACTCCTTATGTATCCTATTTTCATCTACTTGCTCCTTATACTTTCGGTTCATATCTTCCACTTGTTGTTTTAATTGAGTATGCACTTTCTCCATATGTTCTGCAAATTCTTGATGCAGGAGCATCCTTGGTTATTGGTAATCTTTCATCAACTAAAAATATTTTCTTTTAGTTTTGTTCTTGTTTTATTCTTACTCAGTTCATGTTTTTGGATTCATCATTTTTTCTCATTAGACCTTTTGGATCTTGGATTACATCTTGGACATGTTAATTTTTCTTATTCCAATATTTGAGCATGATTGGATCTTTTTTCTAGTAAGTTATCACTTTTGGAATCTCTTGGCAGTTTTTTGAGCCAACACTGGAATAGTTTTCAAGCCCATCGGCCAATTTGATCATTGTGGATCATCCCCATGACTTTTGCATCATATTGGTGTGATTTTAATTATTTTTTGGAGTGTCTCTGACCTTCATTATAAGTCCACACTTTATCTTATGCACCTGTTGGAGAGTAATTCAAACTTGAGGCTGACCTATTCATGCATATGTTATATTTTCTTTCATTGGAAAATGTAATGATATTTGGCCAACGCGGATATTTCTTGACCTACAGATATGATATAAAGCTTGTAATAGATCATTACGATGGGGGGCAGTCAAAAATATTTTGATCCAGAAAAATAATAGGGTTTGGTATGTAATATTTTTGGTCACATAAGAGCATGTTAGAATGTTGTATATTTTTCCTACCCTGTGAGCCAAATCTATAAGCTTGGATGTTGCTAGTTGAATGTAATTGAGTTAATTGTTAATAAGGATATTTTCCTTTGTATTTTCCTCCATATTCTATGCTTCTTTCATTGTGTTACTCTTGCTACATAATCGAGATTGTTCTCTTTGAGGACCCTCCTACCATGGCTGCATCTAATTGGTATCAGAGTGAGGTTCATTCATGGTGAGATTATTAGAGTTTGTGAAGTCTTGTTGAATATTTTTTGTGGAGTGGGAGATTCAGGATCTGACCTACAGCTACAGAGGACTTGTGTGAAGATGGAAGGAAGAAGAAATGGGAGAAATGGAGGGCATGGAAATGCAAACCCAACTATGATGGAGATGTTAAGAGGAATTATTGCTAGATTAGATGCAGTCAAAATGGCCCAAAGAAGAGGTCGACCAGTTGATGATGTGAGTGAAGAAGTGGAAGTACAGGAAGAAATAGGAAGAGATTAGCAACCTGGCCTAGATCAAGGAGAAGAGAGGTTCATAAGAGCCCTAACTAAAGTAAATACAATACCCCATTTCAATTCATTGGATTATAATGGTAAGTTGGATTTAGATGTATTTTTAGATTAGATTACATAAATGAAAAATTATTTTGAATCTGAAGGTACCTATGAAGATAAGAAAGTGAAGTTTTCTTGTTCAAAGTTGAGAGGACATGCATCCCTTTGGTGGGAACATTTCCAGATAGATAGGAAAAGAAGAGGAAAAGAAAACATAAAGTCATGGGATTGGATGGTGAATAATTTGAAGTTAAATTTTGTTCCTATAGATTATCAGATTAGCTTGTTTAAGAAGTTGAAAAATCTGAAGCAGAAAGAATCTAGTGTGACAGAGTATACTGAGGAGTTCTATAAATTAAATATCAGATCTGGACATTCAAAGGTAGAGATTTGAGCAAGTAGCTAGATATGTGAATGGTTTGAAATTGTCCATATAGGATGAAATCAGTTTGATCAAGTTGTAGAGTGTGGAAGAGGCATATCAGTGTGCCCTAGAAATAGAGTAGAAGTTGAATAAAAGAGATGAGTAGAGACATGCAAGAAGAGTTGGAAGATTTCAAAGAGGAATACATTTTACTTGAGGAGGAAGAGGATCTTTCCTAGATTAGGACAAGGACAAGGAGGTCAGTAAGAAAGAAAATTCATACCAAAGAGGTGATGTAAAATCTTACAGAAGAGGAGGGTATGGTGGTTACCAAAATGAAGGTTATAGAAGAGATGTTAAATAACAAGAAAATAGAGTATTCAAAGGAACCTGTTATAAATGTGGTGGAGAAGGAAATAGAGCATTTGAATGTAATCAAGGAGAGACATGCAAGAAAACAAAAAACAATAGAAGAAAAACCTTTGTTAAGGAGGATGATGATGGATGATCTAATAAATTGGAAAATGGAGAAATTTTGGTGAATAGAAGAGTACTATGTCAAAGTGAGTTGGAGAAAGAACCATCGCAAAGAAATAATTTGTTTCAAACCAGATGCAAGGTGAATGGTAAACATTGCAAAGTGATTGTTGATAGTGGATGTTTTGAGAGCCTGGTTTTAGAAGAAATGGTGACTAAATTAAAATTGGGAAGGTTGAAACACTCAAAGCCCTATCAGATAGCTTGGATTTAGGATGACCATCAAATACTGGTAAGCAAAAAATGTTTGGAGAAATTGAAGATAGTAAATTATCATGATGAAGTTTTATGTGATATCATGCCTATGGATATATGTCATTTTTTTTTGGGAAGGCCTTGGCAGTATGATAAATAGGCTATTCATGATGGAAAGAAAAATATATATACCATTGTTGCTAGTGTCATGAAGTAGATTTTGTTTCCATCGGAAGATGTTCCTACAGTTGAAGTTTGTACAAATGCTAGGGTTTCTCTAGTTGATGGAAGAAGATTCTTTGATGGATTGAGACATGAGAATGTGTGTTATGATTTGGTGCCTAAGAACGTTGAAGATTTGAAGCATGTAGAACACTTGGAAGAGATAAAAGAGATAGTGAAAAAATATGAGGAGATCATTTCAGATAATGTACCTGATGGATTGCCACATGTAAGGAGTATTAGTCATTGTATGGATTTGATTCCTAGAGCTAGTTTTCCTAATAAAGCAACACACCAGATGAGACAAATAGAGAATGAAGAGTTGAATAAACAAGTACAATAAATTTTGAAGAAGTATTTGATCCAAGAAAGTTTATGTCCATGCGTGTTACCTATTGTTCTTGCACCTATGAAAGATGGAGAATGGAGAATGTGTAGAGATTCTAGAGCCATAAACAAGATTACAGTGAAGTATAGGTTTCCTATGCCCCAAATGGATAACATTATGGATTTTTGAGTGGAGCTAAGTACTTTACAAAGATAGATTTGAAGAGTGGATATCATCATATCAGAATCAGAGAAGGGTATGAGTGGAAAACAACAATCAAGACAAATGAAGGATTGTATGAGTGGTTCGATATGCCTTTTGGATTGACAAATGCACTAAGTGCTTTCATGAGGATGATGAATGAAGTATTGAATAAATTATTAGGAAATTTTGTGGTTGTGTATTTGGATGACATCTTGATTTTGAGTATGAGTAGAGAGGAACATTTGTTGCACATAAGATGAGTTTTGCAGAGGTTGAGAGAGGAGCTGTTGCTGATAAACATTAAGAAGTGTAGTTTCCTGAAGGAGAAGTTGGTATATTTGAGATTTGTGATATTTGTGGATGGATTCAAGATGGATCCTAAGAAGGTAAGAGAGATTTTTTAGTGGCCTACACCAGATAGCCTTGGGGAGGTAATATCATTTCATGGATTGGCTAGTTTCTATAGAAAGTTCATTAGGAATTTTAATTCTATTTGCAGTCCTATGACAAAAAGAAATGAGAGGAGATAGGATGAATTTTAGATGGACATTTGGAGCAAACCGAAGTTTTGAGTTGTTGAAGTAGAAGCTGACTAGACAACTTGTGTTGACTTTACCAAATTTTAGTAAGGTATTTCAAGTAGACTATGATGCTAATGGAAATGCAATTAGAGAAATGTTGAGTCAAGAGGGAAGACCTATAGCCCATTTTAGTGAGAAGTTGAACGATGCTAGAAGATGATATTCAATTTATGATTAGGAATTTTATGCCATAGTTCAAGCCTTAAAGAAGTGGAGACATTATCTGTTTCCTAAGGATTTTATGCTATATACAGATCATAAAGCATTGCAATATTCAAATAGTCAAGGTAAGTTGAATTAGAGACACATGAGATGGGTAGAGTTCTTGTAGAGTTATATTTTATTTTTGAAGCATAGGAGTGGAAAGTCAAATAGATTTGTTTATTCTTTGAGTAGGAGAAGGAATTTATTGACAAAGATGAGAGTGGAGGTATTAGGCTTTGATGAATTGAAGAACTTGTATGAAGAAGACCCAATTTTTGCAAAACATTGGAGAGCTTGTAAAGGACTAGTTTTGGAGGATAGAAACTAGTGGTTGGATTATTCCATTCAAGAGGATATGTTGTTTAGAGGTAATAAACTATGTATACACCAGAGTTCAATGAGGGATAACCTGGTGAAGGAGAAGCATAGTGGAGGAATGTCAGGACATTTTGGAGTAGATAAGACATTGGCATTGGTGAGTGAGAACTACTTTTGGCCAAAAATTCATAAGGATGTTAGGAGATTTGTGTAGATTTTGTCAAGCTACAAAAGGGAGTAGTTAGAATGTTGGATTGTATAAACCTTTGATTGTTCTAGAGAGACCTTAGGAGGATATTGACATGGATTTTGTACATGGTTTGCAAAAGACACAAAGAGGTAATGAATTTTTATTTGTGGTGGTAGATAGATTTTCTAATATGACACATTTCATACCTTGTAGGACGAAAAAAGATGTAGTAGATGTAGCAGATCCATTTTTCAAAGAAATGGTTAGATTGCATGGGTTACCTAGAAGTGTTGTTTCAGACAAAGATGCAAAGTTTGTTGGTTAATTTTGGAGGACACTTTGGAAGAAGTTAAAGAAAGATTTGAAATTCAGTTCTATTTTTCACCCATAGACTGATGGACAAATAGAGGTAGTAAAAAAGAGTTTAGGGAACTTGCTAATATGTTTGATTGGAGAGAAGACCAGAAGTTGGGATTTGGTCCTTGAAAAAGTAGAGTTTTCTTATAATAATTCAATGAACAGGAGTACAAGAAAGACACCTTTTGAGATTGTTATTGGACTTCATCCTAGAGGTATATTAGAGTTGAGAGACATCAGTATGGAAGATGAGAGGAGTGCAGAAAAAAATATTTTTCAGAACACATAAAGAAGTTACATATTCAATTGAAACAACAGTTGGAAGATCATATGAACCTTAAGTACAAGGAGAAGGCAGAAAAAAGAGGAGACATAAGGAATTCAAATTTGGAGATGAAGTGATGGTATATTTGAGAAAGGAGAGATTTCTAGTTGTTACATACAATAAGTTGAAGATGAGGAAGTTTGGACCTTGTAGTATCTTGAAGAAGTTTGACTTGGGATATGCATATGAAGTGGAGTTACCAGAAGGTATGGGTATATCACCTATATTCAATATTGCAGATTTATATTAGTTTCATGATTCAAGAGATGGTTTCCTAAACAATAGTCAAATGAGATTGAGGAGACTCTGGATATTAGGGATGGAAGGAAAACTCGTGGAAAGCAATACAAAGAGTATCTTGAGAAATGGAAAGGTAGACTAGTGGAGGATTATTCTTAGATTTCTTAGGCTAAGGTGGACCATCTTGGTTTCCATTTGGCCCCAAAGAAGTGATGGAATCACTTTTAATAACCCTAGACATCTAATACAAGAGCATCATTGGTTCTTGGAAATCTTGCATCAACCACAAATATTTTCTTTCAGATTTATTCTTGTTTTGTTCTTACCCAGTTCATGTTGGTGGATTCGTTATATTTTTTCATTAGACCTTGTGTATCTTGGGTTACATCATGGACATTTTCATTTCCTTGTTCCAATATTTGAGCGTGATTCGATCTTTTTTTTTGGCAAGTTATCCCTTCCAGAATCTCTTGGCAGTTTCTTGAATTAGCACAGAAATAGTTTTCATCCCTATCAGCTAATTAGATCATTGTGGATCATCCCCATGACTTTTAGATCTTAATGGTGTGATTTTAATTGTTCCATGGAGTTTCCTTGACTTTCAGTAGAGGTCCACACTTTATCTTATGCACCTATTGGAGAGTAATTTAAACTTGAGGCTGACCTATTCATGCACACATTATATTTTCTTTCATTGGAAAATGTAATGACCTTTGGCCAACATGAATGTTTCTTGACCTGTAGATATGATATAAAGCTTGTAATAGATCATTAGGATCGGGGAAAATCAAGAATATTTCAATCTAGAAGAATAATAGGGTTTGATATATATTATTTTTTCTCGCATAAGAGCATGTTAGAATATTGTATATTTTGTCTAGCCTATGAGCCAAATCTGTAAGCCCAGATGTTGTCAATTGAATGTAATTGAGTTAATTTTTAATAAGGATATTTTTCTTTGAATTTAGCTCCATATTTTGTGTTGCTTTCATTGTGTTACTATTGTTGTATGGTCTGGATTGTTCTCTTTGAGGACCCTCCTATTGTGGTTGTGTCAATTCCTCTACTTTTGCACTCCTTTTATCTTCCATACTAATGTCTCTCAACTCTAATATACCTCTAGGATGAACTCTAATAATAATGTCAAAAGGTGTATTTCTAGTACTCCTATTCACTAGATTATTATAAGAAAACTCTACTTGTGAATTATTTGTTCAATTTGCTTAGGCTAAGATTTTGGATGGAGATGAGATAGAAGAGATTTTAGATATTAGAGATGGGAGGATTGAAATGTGGTTTAGTATTTTATCTAGTTAGGGCTCTTATGAACCTCTCTTCTCCTTGACCTAGGCCAGGTTGATCTTCTCTTCCCCTTTCTCCCTATTTTTCTACTTCTTCATCACTCACATCATCAACTAGTTGACCTCTCCTCTTGGCCATTTCGACTAGATCCAATCTAGCAGTAATTCCTCTCAACATCTCCATCATAGCTGGGTTTGCATTTCCACATACTCCATTTTCTCTACCATTTCTTCTTCCCACCATCTTTATAAAAGTCCTTTGCAGCTACAGGTCGGATCCTCAATCTGCCACCCTACAACAAATCTTCAACAAGAATATGAAAACTCTAATGATCTCTAATGGAATGAATCTCACTCTGATACCAATCTCGCATAGTCACGATAGGAGGGTTCTCAAAGAAAACAACCCAAACCATTCAACAAGATTAAAATAATAGAAGCAACATAAAATATGGAGGAAAATGTAGATTAAAACATTCTTATTATCAAAGCACTTGATTACAATCAGCTTACAACATTCGAGCTTAAAGATCTGGCTCACAGGCCTGATATAACATGCTCAAAATACAATATTCCAATATGCTCCTTAATGCAAGCTGAAATCATAGATATCAAATATAAAATATATTTGATTATACTCTAATCTACTTCCTAATGATTGGTTATAATGATTTATATCATATCCAAAGATCTAGAATAATCCGCATTGGCCAAAGATCATTACAATCTCCAATGAAGAAAATGTAACATGTGCGTGAATAGGTCAACCTCAAATTTGAATTACTCTTCGATAGGTGAATAAGATGAAGTGTGGAATAATAATTAAGGTCAAGGAAAATCAATGAAACAATTTGAATCACATTGCTAGGATCTACAAGTTATGAGAAAGATCCACAAGAGATCAAACTATCCATTAGGCTTGAAACATATTCTGGTACTGGTTGAAGAAACTTCCAATTAATCAGGAAGCGCTAACTTGCTAGAAAAAGATCCAATCACGCTCAAATATTGGAATAAGGAAAATGAACATGTCCACAATGAAAACATAGATTGAAAAGGTCCAGTGAGAAAATATGATAAATCCACCAAATTGAACTAAATAGGAACAGAACAAGAACAAAAACTAAAAGAAAATATTTTTGGTTGATGCAAGATTGCCAAGAACCAAGGATGCTCCTACATAAAAAATGGCTACAATCTTCGATAGGATATTACTCAGACATCGTGATGCTTAGAAACTTCTTGTATGAGACTATGGGATTGCGTTGGGCCCCTCTACATTGAAATCTCTTGGTTTTCACTATCTCAGAAGCGTTTACCCATGGTGGCAACATTTCACTTGAGGAAAAAGTTGTCAAATGCAAGTAGTGAAAAGTTGCAAACTACTGCAACTTTATTTTTGTAACTCGTGTGACCAAACCAACTATTCCAATGCATCAAAGTGGGTATGTTTACATTGGTCATGGTCCTCTTTCCCACCTAAACATGTCAAATCGCTTTGAGCTACGTTCAACCAGGAGAATCCTTTAAGAGTTCAAAGTTCAAAATGGCTACAAACTTCGATGGGTTGTTACTCCAACATTGTTATGCTTAGAAACTTATCATCTAAGGCCATGGGATTATGTTGGGACCCTCTACAATAACCTCTATTTATTTTCACTATCACAGAGGAGCTTTCCTTTGGTGGTGACATTTCTCTTGGGGAAAAAGTTGTCAAATGTTAGTACAAAGTTGCAAAGTGGTGCAAATTTTGTTTTGCAACTCATGTGACCAAATGAATTGTTCGAATACATCAGAGTGGGTATTTTTTCACTAGTCATGGTCTTCTTTCTCACCCAAACATGTTGAATCACTTTGAGCTACATTCAACCAACATAATCTCTTAAGAGTTCAAAGTGAAAAATGGTTGCAATCATTGATGGTCTGTCACTTGGACACTGTGACACTTAGAAACTTCTCATTTTGGGTTGTGGGATCATGTTGGGCCCCTATACAATAACCTCTCTCATTTTTTTGCATGTCAAAGATATTTTCCTGTGGTGGCAATATTTCGCTTGGGAAAAAAATTATTAAATGCAAGTAGTGAAAAGTGGTGCAACTTTTGTTCTACAACTCGTGTGACCAAATGAACTATTTAAACTTGTCTGGGTGGGTATTTTTATGCTATGAATGGTCTTTTTTTCACACCCAAACATGTCAAATCACTTTGAGCTACGTTCAATTTGCATGAATGCTTAAGAATCCAAAGTGCAAAATAGATGCAATCTTCAATAGGCTATTGCTTAGATACCATGATGCTTAGAAACTTATCATATGAGCTTATGGGATCATGTTGAGCCTCTCTAAAATAACCTCCCATGAATGGTCATTTTTCATACTCAAACATGCTCATTCATAGAGTAAAAGTGTAAATTTCACTTAGGGAAAAAGATGTCAAATGCAAGCAGTACAAAGTTGCAAGGTGGAACAACTTTTGTTCTGCAACTCGTGTGACCAAAAAAATATTCCAACTTATATGGATGGGTATTTTTATGCTATGAGTGGTCCTTTTCCACAACCAAATATGCTGAATCACTCTGAGCTATGTTCAATCGACATAATTACTTAAGAGTCCAAAGTGCAAAATGGTTGCAATCTTCAATGGGATATTACTTAGACACCATGATGCTTAGAAATTTATCATTTCAGCTTATATGATCATGTTGGGCCCATCTACAATAACCTCCCTCAGTTTTTGCTATCACAGTGGCATTTTCCTGTGGTAGCGACATTTCGCTTGGAAAAAAAGTTGTCAAATGCAAGTAGTGCAAAGTTGCAAATTGGTGCAACTTTCATTCTGCAACTTGTGTGACCAAACATAATATTCTAACATATCCGGTTGGGTACATTTACACTATAAAGGGTCCTCCTTCTCACCCAAATATGCTGAATCATTTTGAGATATGTTCAACTAGTAGAATCCCTTAAGAGTCCAAATTACAAAATGGTTGCAATCTTTGACAGGTTGTTACTCAGACATATGATGCTTAGAAACTTCTCATCTAAGCCTATGGGACATATAATGACCTTTCTTGGTTTCTACTATCTCAGAGGAATGTTCCAGTGGCGGCAACATTTCACTAAGGGAAAAGATTATCAAATGCAAGTAGTGCAAAGTTCTAAAGTCATGCAACTTTTTTTCTACAACTCGTGTAACCTAAAAAACTATTCCAACATGTTTGGTTGTGTAATTTTATGCTAGGAATAGCTCTATTTCCCATTCAAACATTCTAAATCAATCTAAGCTACATTCAATCAATTGAATCCCTTAAGAGTCCGAAGTTTAAAATGGCTGCAATATTCAATGTGATGTTACTCAAACACTAAGACAGTTAGAAAATTATAGATTGAGCCTACGGGATCATGTTGGGCCCCTCTAAAATAACAAATCTTAGTTCTCTCTATCTCCTAGTTGTTTTCCCATGCTGCAAAAATTTTGCTTGGGGAAAACATTATCAAATGCAAGTAGTGCAAAGTTGCAAAGTGGTACAACTTTCGTTCTACAAATCGTGTGACAAAACAAACTATTCCAATATGTCTATGTGAGTATTTTTATGCTATAAACACTCCTCTTTTACACCTAAACATGTTGAATCATTTTGAGCTATGTTTAACTGACAAAATCCCTTAAGAGTCCAAAATGCAAAATGACTACAATCTTTGATGGGTTGTTACACGAACACCATGATGATTAGAAAATTATCCTTTGAGCCTATCAGATCATGTTGGGCCCCTTTACAATAACCTCTCTTTTTTTCTATCTCAGAGGCATTTTCCCATGGTGGTGACATTTCGCTTGGGGAGAAACTTGTCAAATGCAAGAAGTGTAAATTGGTGAAAATTTTGTTCTACAAATCATATGACCAAACGAACTATTCCAATGTATCTAGGTGGGTATTATTACACTATTCATGGTCCTCTTTCACATCCAAGCATGTCGAATCACTCTGAGCTATGTTCAATTGAAAGAATCCCTTAAAAGTCTAAAGTGCAAAATGGCTACAATTTTGACAGGTTGTTATTTGACTTTCATGATGCTTAAAAAATTTTCATCTGAGGCTATGGGATCATGTTGGGCCCCTCTATAATAACCTCTCTTAGTTTTCTCCATCTCAAAGGTGTTCACCCATGGAAATGAATTTTCTCTTGTGGAAAAAGTTGTCAAATGCAAGTAGTGCAAAGTTGAAAAGTGCTACAACTTCCATTTTGCAACTCATGTGACCAAATGAATTTTTTCAATATGTCTAATTAGGTACGTTTATGCTCTTTATGGTTCTCTTTCTCACCCAAACATTCTGAATTGCTTTGAGCTACGTTCAACTGGAAGAATCCCTTAAGAGTCTAAAGTGCAAAATGACTACAATCTTAAATGGGCTATTACTCTCTTGATTTTATTATTTCAGAGGTGTTTTCTCATGGTGGTGACTTTTCACTTGGGGAAAAATTTGTCAAATACTAGTGCAAAGTTGCAAACTGGTGCAACTTTCATTTTGCAACTCGTGTGATGAAATGAACTGTTCCAACACATCTAGGTGGGTACTTTTACACTATGAATGGTCATTTTTCATACTCAAACATGCTAAATCACTCTGAGTTACATTCAACTGTGTGAATCCTGTAAGAGTCCAAAATGCAAAATGATTGCAATATTTGACTGGCTATTCCTCACACACCATGAAGCTTAGAAACTTCTTGTCTATGAGTATGGGATCGTGTTGGGCCCCTCTACAATAATCTATCTCGTTTTTCACTATCTTAGAGGCATTTTCCCATGTTGGTGACATTTCTTATAGAGAAAAAGTTGTCAAATGCAAGTAGTGCAAAGTTGCAAAGTGGTGCAACTTTCATTCTACAACTCGTGTGCCCAAATGAATTATTCCAATATGTCAAAATGGGTATGTTTAAGCTAGGTATGGTCCTCTTTTGCACCCAAACATGCTGAATTGCTATTAATTATGTTGAACTGACAAAATTCCTTAAGAGTCCAAAGTGCAAAATGGCTACAATATTTTACAGGTTGTTATTCAGACACCATTATGCTTAGAAAATTCTTGTCGGAGGCTATGGGATTGTGTTGGAATCCACTACATTAAAATCTCTTAGTTTTTGCTAGCTCTGAGGAATTTTTTAGTGGTGGCGACATTTCGCTTTGGAGAAAGTTGTCAAATGCAAGTAGTGCAAAGTTGTAAAGTAGTTCAACTTTCATTTTGTAACTCGTGTGACAAAAAAAATATTCCAACATGTCCAGGTGGGTACATTTATGCTAGGAATGGCCCTCTTTCACACCCAAACATGTTGAATTTCTCTAAGCTACATTCAACCAACTAAATCCCTTAAGAGTTCAAAATGGAAAAATGTTGCAATCTTCAACGGACTATTACTCAAAAACCATAATGCTTAGAAATTTCTCATCTGATACAATGGGATTGCATTGGGATCCTCTACAATAACCTCTCAATTTTTACTATCTCAGAGGCATTTTCTTGTGGTGGTGACTTTTCTCTTGGGGAAAAAGTTGTGAAATGAAAGTAGTGCAAAGTTGCAAATGCTAAAAGATACAAAAGAATTGAGAAAGGGGGGTGAATCAGTTGTCACCAAATTCAAACTCAAACTCAAAACACTTATTAATTTTACAACCACACAATTCTATTATTAATTATGAACATTCAATGCAGATAACAAAAAACAAAATTAACACAATGAACACAAAAAAATTATGTGGAAAACCCAATGAGGGAAAAACCATGGTGAGGATTAACTCACAATATCATGTAATAGTAAAATGAATACAAGAGGCTCACTACGAAGGGATCACTACCTATAAAAAGGAATCATTGTCCAACATCAAGACTCACTTTCTACAAAAGGATTGCAAAAACAAAATGGCTTTACAACCAAAATGAACTGATAAGATACACCTAACAAGTGTTGGTAAAGTTCAGTGATGCTTAATAGACTTTCTTAACACACTTCATCATTTTTTCACTTCTTCACATTCACAACCTTGCAATATGTATCTCTCTCTAATCTTCAAAACTATCTGACATATATATCTAATCCATCTACAAGCATGAATTATGTCAGCCTAATTAGATGCAATCCTTATTTACCAAAAATACCAATTGTCAGCTTCAAGAATTCATAAAATCTTTCCGAACAATAAATCAAAACATGTAGCACACTACATCATGTTGGAATAGACCTAAGATAGGTCACACATATATTGACATAACAAAATTATTTCATTGAACTTTAAATTTTTGGGTAGAGATTTATAGACTACTCTTGCACTCTTAGGATGTTTCACCTAAGAGGAGAGAGATAAACCCTACCCAAAAGTCTAGGTGGTTCACTCAAATTAGGAAATGTATGATGCAATTAAGGCTAAATGAAATGATTTAAATGCAAATAAGCTAAGTAATGGACTGATTTTGAATGCAAGACCTAAGAAATATGCAATGTTGAAAACCACAAAGTGATATTCAAACATGAACTAAACATGAACAAATGCAAAATATAAATGAAGATGGCTGAATCAAAGTGCACATAGAAGTCTGATGAAGATTCTGGAGTGTTCTAAATGCTAACAAAAATCACTAAAAATCACCAGTGGGAGTCATTCATCACTGATGGTGAATCAGTCTCACTTTTGATGAAAGCTTCTAGGAATTGGTTTCTAAGTGTCGGGATCTGAAATCGAAAAAAATCTAGGCTTCCAGCCTTAAGGTGGGACTCATTTTCCACTGCTGTAAAAATTAGTCCACTCCAAAAAATTTATGAAATCAGGAACCAATCCTATAGTACCAGATCTGAGGTTGTCCGCTTGTTAGGTTGATGGAGTCAAATCTATAAAAATCAAACAAAATGTCTTCTCCAAGCTTGAAATAGATTATAGTTGACTTGAAACACCTTTTCGACTTCTTGTTCACTTTTCAACACCTGAATGCTTGATAAATCTACATACACAACACATGCAAAAGAGGGAAAATGGTTAAGGGTTAGATTTTAGGGATTCACCTTGGTCAAATCCCACTTTGGTAATCAAACTCTTAATGAAATAATGAAATGGAAGAGAATGATAAACAAATAACATGCAAATGGGTATGCGTAGGATCATTATGGAAAAAACAACCCTTAAGTGGTGAAAAATTCAAAAAATTCAAAGTCCAGCAACTTGACATAAAAATTTGAATAAGTTATCTATATTATTTCAAAAACATGTAAGAATAGAATTTGTAGAAAATTGAATGTAGTTTCTAAACTACTAGGTTTATTTTTGAAAAAAATCTATTTGGTGAAAATTTGAAATTTTAATGTAGTAGTACTTAAATTTTAGGGAAAAAATAAGTAGGTGTTCCTGTCTTACCACCCTAACCACGATAAAATGATAATATTATTTTATAAGATTTTAGATATAAGTAGAGGACTCATGTCCCAATGTGATGCATATCTTTTTGAATTTTTTCCAAGTAAATAATTAATTATGAATTTTTTATTACAACCTTTAAAAAATATAAAAAACTCGTATGTCTGACCACCTTAACTTTGTCAAAACTTCATGAAATTCATTTTTTTAATCCTATAGTATGTGAACTATAGAATGTGACACATGTTTTATATTCAAAAAATGTGATATCGTTTGAAAGTTATATATTTTTTTCAATTAGCCTATCAATCAAGAGTTTAGTCATAATTAAAATAGAAAATAAATAACAATTATTTATTAAATTCAAAGTAAAGCATAATTTATATTGGTGGAAAGCTAAGAATATCCTTTAAAAACCCTTTTCGTTTCATTTATTTTGGGTAGGAAAGAAGTTTTTAGCTACATAGCCTACACATACCCATCATATCACCACTTTTTGGCCCATCATGATCCTGCACATACCCAAATGCTATCAACTTACCAAACCCTTCTTGAAGAAATCTAAAGATATATCAATGGCTGATCCAAGATACTTGATTGATGTTTGATTACATAATCAAAGTTCTCAAATGCTAACTAAATGATTAGTGAATGAAAGGATTGCTTGAATGAGTTAGAAGATTAGGAGATGTAAAATGAGGAGAAAAAAACATATTTATATACACTTGTGCCTTAGTAACCCAATGGTACCTCATGACAAGCTGACATAAGGTGATTTTAAATAAAAACCTGAAATAAAATTTGAAATATTTTGAATTTGGAGCCAAGAGGGACTCATTCACCACCCATCGTGAATGGGTCCCACCTTGGACTTGAAAGTGGGTGTTAGAAATTATCTTGCATTTAATGTTATTTGTCAGGTTTACATTTAAAAAAACACTTAATTAAGCCTTATAAGGGCATAAAAGGGTCAAATAAAGCATAAGAAAGGTGGAAACAATGAAATTAAGCCTAGAAAAGTGTGAAATATTGTTACAAGACTTTACAACACTTCAAAATAGGACTTTATAAGTGATGAAAAGTTGATTTTTAAGTGAATTATAATCATTAGAGTCTAGAAAAGTGTAGAAATGTTTTGTGCAACACTTCACAACACCTTCACAAGACACCATAATTTGAATTTTAAGGACCTAATGTGAATGTTAAGCCACATTATAGAATTAAATCAAAGAAAAATAGACCAATCATCATGAAGAAATGCCTAAAAGACCATGAAAATGTCTAGGGGGCCATTTTTCTATGGCACATTCACCATAACACCAATTATCCATGATGTTAGCTAGAGATAGGCTTAATAGTAAAATGTAACCAACAAAATAGCATCAATACACCATATGAGAACTTGTGCATGAGAGATTTTGAACATACATGCTTCCAACATTCATAAACTATTTCCCAAAATTGTAAGCAATAACAATCAACTATGGAGGATTGCAGACAAAAATACCAAAGGATGTAGACTGTATAGTGGTTCAGATACTAGACCAAAATACTGGATCAAACAATCACTTATCCTTATATTCACAACTCATATAACATGGTGACATCAATGACAACAAAAATTGTATAGTTAGCCATTCTTCTTCATTCTTCCAACAACAATGTAGTGCAAAACTAGTTCTACAACTCATGTGACCAACTGAACTATTCCAACACATTTGGGTGGGTTTGTTTATGCTAGGAATTGTCCTCTTTCACACCTAAACATGGTGAATCTCTTCAAACTATGTTCAACTGGCTAAATCTATTGAGAGTCCAAAGTGCAATATGGCTACTATCTTTGACGGGATGCTACTCTAATGCCATGACACTTAGAAATTTCTCATCTAAGGCTATGGGATTGCATTCAACCACTATAAAATAACCTCTCTCATATTTGGCTCTCTCAGAGGCATTGTCCTGTGGTGGTGACATTTCGCTTGTGGAAAAAGTTGTCAAATGCAAGTAGTGCAAAGTCACAAAGTGGTGCAAATTTCATTCTACAATTCATGTGACCAAACAAACTATTCCAAGGTGTCTAGGTGGAGACATTTACACTAGGCATGGCCCTCTTTCACACCCAAACATGCCGAATCACTTTGAGCTATAATCAACTAGTAGAATCCCTTAAGAGTCTAAACTACAATTGTTGTCACTAAATAGTGCACCCTTGTTGAGATGCAAAAATCATCCTACTAGTGAAACATTGGATCCAAATGTTCAATATCCATGATGTATGTCTTTTTGTGCTCTAGAATTATAAAACATGATGTGGAAATAGTTATAGGACCATGTTTCCCAATGATTTGTCATGTTATTTCACATATAGAAAATGGAAGGAGGTATTTTAACTTATTTAAATGATGAATATGGGAGAAATGTGATAACTGCACATGGATGATGCATCCAAAAATATAGCTTATATTATTGTTCATACACATCTAATATATTTAGAATATCATTAAGACTAACCTGTGCATTGATTTCATTTAATGAGATGTCAAGTGTTTTGATATTAGTACATGGAAATAAATTTTGTTGGTTAGATCAATAACTATCATGTGTTTTGATGCACATTCATACAAGTTCATAGAGATATATATATATCCCCATGAGGTTTGAAGCATCCACTTGTTGTATAGATGTAAATGCAATGATTGCTAAGCTTTAGAATTAGAACCATTAATTGTTGGATGCCAGCCTCAGCCATGAATTAAAAACAAAACATTTTGCTATAATATTTTTTTATTGAAAGGAGCTATTAAAATTCATTTGAAACCTTTTGGTGTTAAAATTCTTACCACTAGACAACAATAGAACTCAAGAATCATGGATCATACACACCAATACATGAATTATACACACGAATCATGAATAATACACATGAACAAATGAATTATACATTGGAAGAATGAAGCATACATGTGAATAAGTGAAGCACAATCAATTTGCACATTGAAAAGGATACAAACCACTAGGAATGTAGCTTATTTACACAATATGCATTAGATGGAGCTTATCAAGAAATCAATAGTAATTATTTAAGCATTATTTGTAAAAAAAATAAATGCATACAACATTCAAGCATACAATTTACACAATACACATAATAACATCATTCAAGAATGGCAGTAGAAAAATAATATTTTCTTTAATCAAAAAGCCATAAGGCTATACAATGATATATATTGATAAAATTGTATACAATATACCAAAAAAAACCATATAGGCTTACTAACAAAGAGCCATATGAACATAAAATTTCACATATATCAATCGTAAAAAAACAATGTTCCAAGATGCCACATAGGCATACAACAAATGATGCTAATACATATTCATTTTCCTCTAGGGGAAGGAAAGAGATCTCATGTTTCCTTCAAAATTTGGCTAGATGGAGTACTTGTTAGTTCTCTTATCTTTCAAACATGCTCATTAGTCCTCCTCTCTTTAGTCTAGACCTTCAACTAATGCAATAAAAATTAAAGATGTTAATACATAGAAATTGAATTGTGGAATGACATATAGCAAAATATAATCACTTATCGCATACATATAGTCATCATGCACATTTACAACATATCACTTCCACAATCTAGAGTGAAAACCACCTATAGCAACCATCAAGACATAAATTAAACTAAATAAAAGTATCGTCAAAATTTTCTATAATAGAAAATAAAAGAGAAAATACAATATAAAATTGACTAATCTATTGCATACCTCTTTCAAAGGATTAGAACTGTCTATTACTATAGAAAATGCATAGTCCATTGTGCCACCAACATCACTAGGGCTATTTGATGTCAAAAATGGAAAATTAAAAAACATATCTAATAGTCATATAAAGAAGTTCAGGTAGTCCCTTTATAACTACCATAAATGAAAGAGTAAATGGTTGGCCTTAGTTGAGACTATAGTATAGTGTTTCTAGATCATAGAATGGTGAAAGTACTAAATCTATTGGGGTAGTCCAAACTCTTGCAATTTCCAAAGTTCATTGGTCATTGAGATTCAAATTGCATATGTTGATGAACTAATGTTAATGAGGGCATGCTATCAACATAGTGATAATGTCACAATGAAGTTTAGATGAATGAAGTGAGGATTACTAAGTTACTAGCAGATTTCAAAGGGATAATGGAACATACAATGAATTAGGATATTTCTAGGGTTTTACTATAGAACATGAAGTTGGTTGTTGAGGTGTGCGGTAGTAATGGATAATACAACTTCGGTCAATAATGAGTGGAAGAAAAGAATTGTTCTAATGGTGTATAGGATAAAATTTAGATGGATGTGTTATAGCATAGAAGGGATAAAGAACAAGGGGGATAATGGAACATATGGTGAAATAATGGGATGGGATAAAAAAATATAGAGTGAACTATTTGAGGTTAATGGGATGGGATTAGGAGGGAATAAAGAAACATAGGGTGAATTAGGGAAAGATAGTGGGATAAGAACAAGAGGGAATAATGGAAGATAAGGTGAAATAAGAGAGGGTGATGTGATGGGAATAGAATGGGTTAATGGAACATATGATGAACTAGTATAGATTGATGGGATGGGGTGGGATGGGATAACCAAATATAGGGTGGACAATTAGAGGTTAATGGGATGCAATTATTAGGGAATAATGGAACATAGGTAAAGTTAGGAGTTCTATAGGGTTTGAATATAATACATGAAGTGGGAACTTGAAATGTGTGTAGTAATAATAGAGAACATATATCTAGGATGAAACATGGATAAAGATACGATAACATTGAACGGATAAAATAACATAGGGGATCATGGAACATCTAGGGTGAAATAATAATGGGTACAATAAGATTGGAGTAGAAGGGCATAATGAAACATAGGATGGACTAGAAGATATTAGTGGGATGGGATAGGAGAAGATCATGGAAAATAGGGTGAACTATTAAATGTTAATGGGATGGGATTAGGAAGGAATAAGGTAAAAAAAAGTGAATTAGGATAAGATAATGTGACATGATCAAGAGGGGATGATGGAATATAGAATGGACTAGTAGATATTAATTGGATGAGCTAGGATGGGATAATAACATATTTATAAGGTGAATTATAATATAGCTTAATGGGAAGTAATTAGGAGGGAATATTAGACCATAAAGTGAATTAGGTGGTGTCTAAGGTTTGAATATTGGACATGAAGTGGGAACTTGAGGTGTGTAGTAATAATGTACTAGATATTTTGTCAATAATGAGCAAAAGGAAAGGTTTCTTGTAACAATATGTGTAGAAGATGAAATATGGAGGAAGGCGGTATAACATGTAAGGTGTTAAAGTTTGGGATATGTGATATAAAATGGTTAAAATATGTGTGATGAAAGGAATGGAAGAATGAGATGGATTTTGAATGGAAAATATAATTAGGATCTCACAAGACCAAATAATGTTTGTGTTTCTCATCAGTTTTTTAGATTTGTATACGCAAAATTATGAAAACTGGCTAATAATGTCTTACAACACCATTAATGAATAAAGATTACCTAAGTGAAAGTTGTTTCAAGACAAGAATTTTAAGGTGTGGAGGTTGAAGGTCCACCAATAAACTATTTGACATCCAAAGTATGCTATGAGATAAACATTCACATATAACATTCAACTATTCAAATGCAATAATAATATCTTTAATAATAGTTACATACCTGTGGACTCAATGTCGAGAACGAATAAGGGTCTCTAGGAATGGAACACATCTCATGAACACTCTGACCCTAAAATTTTATCATATTGATTCTACTAATTTATTTATTCTTAAATTTCAAAATATAATTTAATAAAAAAAAATGAACTTGTTGAATTTTACCAAAGTATCAATGTTCTATGTATTATTTAGTAATTCATATGTCATAGGCATCATGTTTGCAACTAATGTAGGTTGTGTAGTTGTATCCCGAGCACTATGATAATTATACATGAAAAAACACAAGTGCCACAATGGTGGGGTGGAGCTTGGGGCGTACACATCTCCTCCACATCAGGCTCTACTAGAGGCTTCACACATTGTATAATGGCCTAGGTGAGCGAGCTAATCGACTCCAGTGTGTCCACCTCTTCACATAACAATGGAAGGAACAATGAAATGCTCCACCATGATATTTTCCAAGGGTCTCAATGCCAACTGTGGATTACATCATGCAGAAAGTCTATCATGTGTGGAGCCACCACCTCTACCCTGAATGTCTAAGATATCAAAATAATTTGGCATATTATTGAGGAAAAAATCACAATAGAGTTTCACCAAAAATTATTGTGGTACCTCATGCTTATTACATGGAGGTTGGTTAAATACCATCCACCACCACTCCCAAAATTTAATTTCAATTAATTCATTGTGGGACTGTGGCATAGAAAATTGGACACTCTTGAGAAAAGAGACAATTTTACGCTTAATTTAGACCTACTTTTGAGTACTTGTCAATTATTCATCCTTCAAGACAACATTTATAGGCCCATAAGACCCATTATTTTTTATCTAGAGGCATGTTTCACTTGGGAAATCACTTAAATCCCAACAAACAACAATTAATTCACTAATATCCTAAAAATCCACCTTCATAAACCACTAGTTGGATCCATTTTCCACCTTGGGAAAATGAGTCCCCTTTGGTGGGACCCATTCACCAAGGGTGGTGAATGAGTCCCTTTTGAGGGAAATTTCAATTTTGAGCAGGAATTTAATCAATTGAACATAATTTTTTGGTGGATGTCAGCCTCTTAAGTATAAATAATAGGAAAATTAGGTGTTAATGCTTATAAATACTCGTTTTAAGTCATTTTTCACATCTCTTAGTCATTCTTACAAAGAAAATTCTAAAATCAATTCTTCCACAATAAGATTCATTAGCAAAGTTGGAGTTTTATGGCAGAAAACTAGGGATTCTTGCAGGTCTTGAAGCTCACTCTTCATTCAAGTTTCAACACTACACAGAGTTGATGATGGATGCCTATGGTGAATCATGGAGAAATCTAGGTTGAGAAGATGCATCTAGCATCCAAATCTCACCTAAAGACTTGTTTTCAAAGTGATTCCATCTTCCATTTTCTCTCTATCTTCAGATTAAGGTTTTCATTTCACTTATATTCCATTTTTTGTCTCCATTTTTGATGTTTTGTAGAATTTATAGGGTTGAAGTCTTGCATCATTCAAATCACATTTTCACATCTTGTTCTAGTATAATAGAATAGGGTTTATTATACTTTAGAATTTCCTAGTCTTTTACACACTTAAGGCTAGGGATTTATGCAACTTTTTTTCCATTTGAGTTTTTAATACATAATTAGGGGTTTTACCAAGGTAAACCCCCCATTAGACAACCAATTTTAAGCTATTTTATAGGAATTTTCTAAGATCCCAATTTGGGTTTCCATCAAAAAGTGTTGTATAGGTGACAAGGTGCATAATAGAGACGTGAATTTGCAAAAAATTTAAAGTGCACTGATTTGTCATGATGGTGAATGAGTCCCTCCTGAGGTGACTTTTAGAGTTAGATGTAGATCCTAATATGTAGTGAGCATAAACCAATTTCTAGGCAGAAAACCCTATCCTGGGATTGATTCGCCCATGGTGGCGAATGAGTCCTAGTTAACATAAAAGTTAGATTTATCAGGTTTCTAAAGTTCTTTCTAGTCATCTTCAGCTTTACAGGTGCACACATTCTGAAATACAACTTTCTCTTTAGTTTCATTTGCATTGTTGTTCATCCTTTTAATCTTTTTGTAAACCCCACTATGTTTTCAAACATTGCACATTTTATTAGTTTTGCATTAATAATTAGTCAATTATAACATTTTGTTGCATTTACAACATTGCATTTAGTCTTAATAACATCATACAATCCTTTATTTGAGTGAACCACTTCAATTTTTGGGTTCTATCTCTCCTTTTAGGTGAAAGATCCTAACAGTTTAAGAAAAGTCCATAGAACATCCAAAATTGTTTGTTCATTTTGGTGAACCTGCATATTGAAAATTATATCTTTTTTATTTCCATTTGCATTTGCATCCTAGGACTCAATTGCATTATTTTTGCATCCTAGGGCTTCTTAAACTTGCATTAGTGAAAGTATCATTTAGAATTCATTATTGCATCTTATTTCATTACACCATTCCAACATTCTACATTTTCAGTCTTTATCTGCATTTTATAGACCATAACACATCCAAAAAAATAAAAAAATAAGAAAAAAATTAAAAATACCTCTCCTAGGACTCATTTGCCACCTTGGGTGAATCAGTCCCATAGTAATTTTTGAATGAGTGTTTGCAGAATTTAGTTTATTGCTTTGCTCTTTTTTGTTTCCTATAGTTCCCTTTTCTATTTTAGTTCAGTTACTTTTTGATTATCTCTCAATCATTGCATAAACATCATTTTCCTTCATGGCATTTATGGATAGTATTAGATTTTTTGCATGTTTCCTTTTTAGCATTAGTTCCTAGTTCTTTTAAATTAGATTCATCAATACATAAAAAAAAAGTTAGAAACATCAAACCAACCTTTCAAACAAATGATTCAATTTATAAATACTATCTCATCCAAGCCTCTTAGCAGTGATGATGTAGAAAAGTTAGATTAAGTTCTTTAGGAATTTATCTCACTCACTTCATCCTCTAAAGCTTGTCATGAGACACCTAAACTAATTGATGATAACCTATCCCTCAAACCTTTTATTAGTGATGACCTTAACTTGTTAGATGAAGCCCTTCATGACTTCATCTCATCTATGTCATCCACTAAGGTTTGTTATGGACAACCTACAAAAAAAAACATTAATGTCTCTCAAGTTTTCCATGACCAACATAACATACTTAATGATAACTTACCCCTGAAACCTTTTAGTTGTGATGACATTGAATTGTTAGATGAGTCCCTCTAGGACTCCATCTCACTTAATTCATCCACTAATATTTTTTGAAAATAATCTAAAACTAAGGATGTTAACTTGATTCAACCTCAAATCATTCTTTACAAACCCTCACATTAACTTCATCCTTAAAATAAACTTGAATTCCTTTTTTACCCACCTAAAATTGATGTGTTGCAACAATCTAGCAATATTATTGTTGCTCATGCATACAATACCTGCAACAATCCGCAATCACCACAACCAACCCCATCCTATTTATCTTTACCTCATCTTCCTAGTACTCCTCACTTTCCCCCACACACAAAGGAGTATGGTATTGTTGAAAAATTAAAGAATACTCCTGCAAAGATTTCCCTTTGGCATTTACTTCAGAATTTTCCAAATCACCACACTATTCTTCAAACAGCCTTACAACAAATTTTGTTTCCTCTTGGTACAAATCCAAATGATGCGGAAACTTTAATACATGGAATGAATAAGGTTAATCTCAAAATTACTTTCCATCAACATGAGCTCCCTCCTTTAGAGTTATGAAAACAAAATTAAGCCTTTATGATAATTGTTCAATTAAACCAAATAGGTATCAAAAGAACCCTCATTGATAATGGTTCTTCCCTTAATGTGTGTAGTGAAAATCTCCTTAATAGATTGTGTGTTGATAAGTCACAAAGAAAACTTGATTCCTTATCCATTTGAGGAATTTACAATACCAAAAAGCAACCACTTCGTGTAATCATTTTTGCTATTATAGTTGGGTTGGATACTATGCAAATTCCTATTCATGTCATGCCTTATGATCTTCCGTATAATATTCTTCTAGGCAGAACATGGAATCATGAGATGAATGTAGTGCCTTAAACCATTCATCATATAATTAAATATGCCTATAACAACAAAATTTATCAAGTTGAAATAGACCCTAAGCCTGGAAGTTGCTTGCAGCTTGAAAAGGGAACTACAAGTCATCTCAAAACATTAATAGACCTTCTAGAAATTGAAGAAAAAGATGAGGAATCAGTGTCTAAATTATTTGGTGATAATTGGGGATCCTTAGAATTCACACCTTCCTTTATGGGAAAATACATAATCACACAAAAGAAAGATGAAAAACTAGAACAACCCACCATTATGTCCACTCAAAATTCTGAAAACTCTTCTCCAACATCTATCTCCTCTACTTTGGAAGAAAATACAACATACACAACAAATTTTGATGAGATAGATTATCAATCTCCTCCTAATATGCAAGAAATGGAAAGACTTTATGAAAAGGGTTATGAACTTATGAAACAATTGGGATATATAGGAAAAGGATGTGGAAAGTATGAAAAAGGAATTTGTGTCCCTTTAGAACCTAATACACAAGAAACAAAAACTAGGCTGGGCTATTCTTCTTCTAAGACAACAAAAACTACTCAACGACAATATCTGAACATCAACACTATCACATGTCAACCAAAATGCAAATTCACAATTAAACATCCTGAATTACTTGATATGAACTTACCACCATCATGGCAGTATGTTGATAGTGATTAAACTTTGAAACAAATGTTAGGATTTTATGATAACACACTCTACTACTCCCATGAAGTGGGTTACTTGAGTTGTGATAATTACCAAGAAAAAAGATAGTGAGATCATTGAAGAACCCTATCATTCTGAAGTTCCTAAATCTAATCCACTCCCTTTAGGAGATACAATTGATGTGCCAATGGAAATAGATGATAAATAAAAGGTTATTATGACTGGGAAGTTCTTTGACGATGAAGAACAAGAGGATACTACAATTTTACTTCATGATTTTCTTAAAAATTTTGCTTGGAAATATTTTGATATGCTAGGAATTGACTTGAAAATTGTGACACATAACATCGTTCTCACTGAAAATGCCTAACCTATTCACCAAAAGATACGAAAAATGCACCCTAACGTAGCCTTGCATGTGATAAAGAAGATCTTGAAAGACTCCTTGATGTAGGCTTCATTCAACCTATTGATTATTCTCCTAGGATCTAAACCATTGTTGCAGTTGCTAAACCTGATAATTGTATTAGGGTATGTACAAATTTTTAGGACTTGAATAAACCTTCCTTAAAAGATGATTTTCCACTTCCTAATATTGAAATGATCATGGATTCAATACTAGACATGCTTTGTTTTCACTCATGGAAATTTTTTTTGGTTATAATAAAATCCTTATCAACCCTCAAGATCAGTACAAAACTACATTTACAACTGTTTAGGGAAAATTTTGTTGGGTCGTGATGCCCTTTGATTTAAAGAATGCTGACACAAATTATCAAAGAGTGATGAACTTGATCTTTCACAGCTACATACATAAAATTCTGGAAGATTATGTTGATGACATCCTTTCCAAATTATTAACAAAACAAGACAATGTAAATGTTCTTCTAAAAATCTTCAAATGAATACATAAATATAATATGCGACTAAATCTGAAAAAAGTGTGTCTTTGGTGTGGATACTGGTAAACTTTTTGGGTTTGTTATATCTAATAGAGGCATTGCAGTGGAGGAAAATAAAATTGATGCCATTATTAACATGACACCTCCTAAGAACAATTCTCAATTGTGCACGTTACAAGGTCAAATTTAAGCTATCCATCATTTCAATGCATCTTTAGATGATCACACATTACCCTTCACACATCTTCTCAAAAAGGATATGCCTTTTGATTTGAATGATGATTGTAAACAGGATTTTGAGAGTTTAAAGGAATACCTTGAAACTCAACCTATTTTACAACCCATCATTCCAAACAAACCATTTATCCTTTATATCACAAGGTTCACCCATGCTCTTACAACATTGTTGGCTCAACAAGATGATCATTGAATAGTACATCTTGTTTATTACATTAGTTGAACTTTAATTGATTATGAAACTCGATACTCACCAATTAAAAAAAAATGTTTAGCTCTTGTATTTGCTACTAGTAAATTGCAATATTATTTACTAAATGTTGAAACATAAGTCATAACAAAATTTGATCACCTTAAACATCTTTTTAATAAAACTAACTTATCTGGATGCTTAGCTAATTGGGTGATGTTGTTAACTGAGTTTGAGCTTAAGTTTGTTTACCAAAAAGTAATAAAAGGCCAATCCTTAACCAATCACTTAGTTGATGCTCCTTCTCCTCTCACTTTACCTAATAATGACTCTTTTCCTAATGATAGTTTCTTGACCACCGATGTTAAAACAATGGAATTATATTTTGATGGATCTAAGTGTCGAATAGGTTCCAGTTCTAGAGTGGTATTAATTTTTCCCAATGGAGATCATATTCCCTTATCCTATCGATTAAATTTCCTATGTAAAAATAACACTACTGAGTATGAAGCATTAATCGCAGGATTGCGAGCTACTTTAACCATGGGTGCTAAGGATATCAAGATCTTTGGTGATTCACAGTTAGTAATCAAACAAATAAATGGGAAATATCAAGCTAAACATTACAAATTACCAAAATACAAGGATCTTACAATGAAATTGTTAGAAAAGTTTGAATCATTCACCATTTATAACATCCCATGAAAAGAAAATCAACATGTGAATGCGATGGCGGGTGCAACCTCTCTTATATCCCCAGACAATCCTTCAATAGATTTCATCTTTTTTATCCACCCCATCATGAAACCTTCGATTGATACTAACTTAGAAGACATTTTAACCAGAACTTAAGAAGCCTCACATGAATGGTATGATACAATATACAATTATTTAAAATATGGTACCATTTCCAAGCCCACAATGACCAACACTCAAAATTGTTTATGAAAACTAGTAGCCAAATACGTGATGCTTTTCGATGTATTGTATAGAAGATCTTTCAATGGTCTCTTACAAAGGTTTCTTAAGGGTTCTAAAATTCCTATTGCCTTGGAGTAGGCTCATCTTGGTTCTTGTGGAGGTCATTTTGGAGGATGGTCATTAGTGCAAAAACTCATATGTATGGGATATTACTGGAGACATATGGATAAATATGGTTTTGCTTACATTAAACCATCTCACAAGTGTTAAGAAGATAGCAATTTGATCCATTCTCTTTCTTCTGAGCTCCATGCCCAAATTCCCATTTGGTCATTTGTAGTATGGGGATTAGATCTTATTGGAAAAAAATCACCTCCTTGTGCCATACATACATTTAGAATAATTGCAACAGACTATTTCACAAAATGGGTGGAAGCTATTCCTCTTCGGTCTATAAATGTTGAAGTAATTTTTTGTTTCATATTAGAACACATAATTTCTCGCTTTGTCCTTCCTTCTGCAATCATTTTCGATAATGGAACCCCATTTAAGAATAAATAAGTAAATAAATTTCTTGAAACATTTAACATCCAACATCAATTTTGTACACCATATTATCTGCAATCCAATGGACAATCTGAAAGCATTAACAAGATCCTTGAACATATCCTAAAGAAAACTATTAACAAACATCATAAGGATTGGCATACACAATTACATTATGCTCTTTGGGCTTATCGAACAATTGTTTGATTATCTACGAGAACTACAACCTATAACCTTGTTTATGGCACTGATGCAATCATTCCCTTGGAGTTAGAACTTCCTACATTGTGAATTTCTCTTCAAGTCCTTTTGACGATGCCAATTATAAAGACCAATGATTGCACCAGGTTGAATGCTCAATGAAAAGTGCATTAACACTCTTGAGGACCTCCAAGCTTACTTTAAACAATTACAACGAAAACATAGTACTCATGTCATTCCTCAAATGTGTTGATAAGGGTGATTTCATTCTTTATGAGAATCAACGTAATACTAGTGTTGGCCATGAAGACAAAGATAAGTTCATCCCTAATTTGTTCAAACCTTACATAATTTCTACCTATTATGGGTATGGCACTTAAGTCTTAACTAAACTCAACATAACACACCTTAAGGAACCTATTAATGACACTCATTTGTGTTAGTATTATCTCTAATCTCTTTGATTGGTATGACTAATAAAGTAGTGTTGTCTAAATTTAATTAGTTTCATTCTAAATAACTTTCACATTGCTTCATTCTTGACAATTGATCATGTGCTTGTCTTGAACACTAAGGTAATTATTTAAAATTATTTTTATAATTACTTTAGGTTTCATACTATTCACCATTGTGTTATGTTAATTTTGATCCTTATATGAGTTATAGGTGTGGTTTTGTGCCGGATCGTCATGGAAAAAATAGGCCCTTAAGTTGCAAAAAATTCAGAAAAATCAGAGTTAGGCAACTTGACATAAAAATTTGAATAAGTTAGATCTATATTATTTCAAAAATATGTAAGAATATAATTTGTAGCAAATTGAATGTAGTTTCTAAATTACTAGGTTTATTGTTTAAAAAAAAAATCTATTTGGTGAAAATTTGAAATTTCAATACAATAGTACTTAAATTTCAAGGAAAAAATAAGAAGTAGGTGTCTGTCTGACCTCCCTAACCACAATAAAATGATAATATTTTTTATGATATTTTAGATATAAGTAGAGGAATCATGTCCTAATGTGATGCATATTTTTTTAATATATTTTTCCAAATAAATAAGTAAATAATTAATTTTGATTTTTTTATTACAACTTTTAAAAAATATAAAAACTTGTACGTCTAACCACCTTAACTTGGTCAAAACTTCATGAAATTAAAATTTTGTTTTTTTAATCCTATAGTATACGAAGCATAGAATGTGACACATGTTTCAAATTCAAAAAATCTAATACAATTTGAAAGCTATAGATGTTTTTCAATCAGCCTATCAATCAAGACTTTAGTCATAATTCAAATAGAAAATGAATAATAATTATTTATTAAATTCAAAGTAAATCATAATTTATATTGGTGGAAAGTTGATAATATGCTTTGAAAACCCTTTTCATTTCATTTATTTTGGGTAAAAAAAAGTCACCAGCCACATACCCTACAAATACACATCATATCGCCACTTTTTGGCCCATCATGATCCTACACATACCCATGTATCTAATTTAATATATCCTCCTTAATCCAACAATGTTTTCTCTAAAGTGAGGTTGCAATATGTTTTACATTAGATCACATCAATCATGTTAAATCATATAGACATTAATTTAAATAATTTTACCATAAGTTATTTAATTAATCACATTTCCATTTAACATTCAAACACATCAAGGAAAATTACAACAACATCAAACACATATGTATATATATATGAAAAGGTTTTATGTACATCTCCATTTCATATACAAAATCACCAAGGTTTGTGAGAGCTAGACCTCTCAGGCTTTGGCACCCATGATCTAGTCCCCATACGTCGTGAGATGGTTGTGTGTGATCCTGATCATGATCGACTGACTTTGAGTGCATACTCTAGACCCTGTACTCAACAAAGAGCTACAAATTGATCCTCTTCCATCTTATCCCTCTCCACTTGTACCTATGCTAGCTCTACATGTAGTCTCTCAACCTCTGTTGAGGTCTGCAATGACTTTCCTGCACTCTCAACTTGACAGAGTCGTCTCCTCACACTCTTGTATGTTGTCCATAGCCTTGTAAAAGGTTTGAGTGACTCTAGCTCCCCCTCCACGATTAGTGGGGGCATGTAGTTAGGGTCCATGTCCTCCACTTTAGTGGATGAAGGGACTATCTCTGCAACAACCTGATGATAGAACTGTCGCTAGTCTCTCATCATTACAACAAGATAGAAAAGGTACACAATCTATAAATATCATCATGATATATACATATATATATATATATATATATATATATATAAATTATAAAACACTCAAAGTACATGCATCAAAATAAAACATCATCACCTATGTCTCTAGTTGGCTAAGGAATATCAAACTCATCCTCTTTAGGGGGCATGGAGGATGTGATAGCCTCTCTTTGACTATGGGCTCTAATTTTTTTTGTAGCTACTACACGTGATCTGGTCCTATGAGTGTGAGAAGCCTCTCCATGCTTGCGCTGATCCTTACTTGCAACCTCATCACCCTCACTCAAGAGTGGCTCCTCCTCATAATAATAATCTTCCTCATAATCCTCCTCATCCTCATCCTCCTCTCCTCCATCCTAGTCCTCATAGTCAGGATCAGCCTTTGAATCATACTCGTCATCGATAACATGAATAAATATATTTTCTATCCTATATCATACATCCTCTTCCCTGCCCTTTGGCTCATCTCCCTCATCTGGTGCTAGTCTGACATCACCTATAGAGACATCCATGGGAAACACAAGAGTTGTTAATGTCACTAACCACCAATCCTTGTGCTCATTTGTGCTACTTGATGAGCTAAGGATATGCTCATAATTTGAGTATCGTGATGTACTTTTAATATGTCTACTTTTAATGCTAATGGATGCTTTAGCTATGTGATTAAAGACTTTTTATCTAAAATTGGGTAGTATCATGTAGCAATACATTCTTATATTCATGTAGCCTAACATCTCGATGTGTCTTATTAATTACCCTATTTGACCTTCCAAATGACTAGTATAATGCATATGGTTTTTGAATAATGAAATAGATTTAATATGTGATTAATGAATGTATCATATTTTTTCCATGCATGATTTCTTTCGCCTTTGTCACCTTGTGCATCATAGGTTGTTGAAGGGAGCATGAACAAGTCAACCATAGTGGATCTCCGCCCTGTAGTAAATTAAATTTCCTACACAACATCGAGGAAGTTGATCTTGCTAAGAATCTCTGACCGGGTCATTGGGAAGAAACTTTGATCATTAATCTAGGAAGAGTGGAATAATAAATTCTCTCTGGATCGGGTTGAACGAATATGCTTTCATTTATGAGAAGTCTGTTCCTCAGTTTTAGGATTCATTTATGTCCACGACTTTCTTTGTTAGAGTTAGTTAGTTAGTTGCTTTTTTGGTTTAAATAAGTGTTCCTCCTATGTTAGTGATCAAGCATAACATGTAAAAGTTAGTATGAAGTTTGTATGATAATGAGAAGCAGAATATGTAAGAGTTAGTAGTATGATAAGAGATAGAGTTTATGTTAGTTTTCATATGAGTAGAACAATGTATATCATTCTGAGTTTATGAATAAAAGGTGATGAAGTTTTGAGTTCAATTCTTGCATAGCTGGTTGATGCTTGCTAAGGGGGCCCACTTAGTAAGTATCTATAGTTAGTTAGTTGTTTATCTTTTGTTGATCATAAGTTAGATTTCATTCTAGAAAGTTTCAATTCAAACTCAGTCTTATAATGTTCCTACAACATTGGGAATCCATCCCTGTGTTTGTTCCTACAGCATAAGGCTAGTTCATAGTTTGTTTCTTAAGTAACAGTTGTCGTGATGTTTGCTTTGATTAAGTTATGCTTAAGTTAAGAAAGCTTTACGTTACATTGTTGTAGCATAAGTAGAATTCATTTCACATAGTTATTTATGGTAAATTGTGACTGAAACTAGTTCTTAGTGCACATACAATGCCGCTCCATTTCATGTATATGTTCCCTGGTTTGACAAAGTAAATGAACCACCATAAGAAGATGTTAGTCACCTATTGGAATGTCCAATTCCTAGGTTAGGATTTTCCATGACTTTTATATCCTTTTATGAGCGCAACCATTTTTGGCATTGTTGCTGGGGATGGTGTCAAGCTAAAAACCTGTCATAGTCATTGTTAGCAATAGTTTAGTCTATTATTCAAAAATTTCTTCAAGTTACGGTTCATTATATTGCATGCATAGAGGAAGAGACGCTCTGGGAAGATTACTCCCTGACCTTCCATTCATTGATAACAACCCTAAACTAGCTTATAATCTATTTGAGGAAGAAGGAGACCAAGATATCAATCTATTTTTTGAAAACCTGTTTGTTGAATTTCCATTTGACCCAGCTGACAAAGAACCTGAAGAAAATCCATTTGCTCTGTTACTCCATCAAGCAAATATGGTACGAAATCCACTTTATCGACCTCTTGCTTTTGAATTTCCCATCATTGCTCAACAAGATAATGATAACCTTAAAAATATTCCTTCTTCATTACTCACTAAGTTCTATGGATTAGTTATAGAGGACCCAGACACTTTCTTGTTTGAGTTTGGCATCCTCTATCGCAACTATGATTACACTTCAGATATTCACAGGCTGAAGTTGTTTCCTTCTACTTTGAAGGAAGGATCTTTTAGATGGTTCATGAGTTTGGGAAGAGGTATTGTTGATAGTTGGGAAGTCATGTGGACAAAATTTCTTGAGTAATACAAAGAATATTGTAAGAGTGGTAGTAAGGGAAATGATATATTCATAATTCAACAAAAGGAGGATGAAAGCTTGGAAAACTATATCTCAAGATTCTTGTTTTCCCTAAAAAAGAATCTAGACCATACTCTGAATGAAGAATCTCATAAACTAATTTTTCTAAGGGGAATCAGTGATACCTGTATTGATGCTCTGGACCTGATGGGAGGAGGTGATATAACCCAACTACCTTGAGATGATATCAAGAAAATATGTCTCAACTACTCTTGAGCAATTATTAAGAAGGGTAGAGGTCATCAAGTCACAGTGGGAAAGTCTTCTATTAATGGAGTTTCATGGATGGAGATCAAAAATTTACTGTCTGATTTCAAGAAGGATATCATAAACAACATGGCTACATAGTTGGATACTATGCAAGCTCAGAAGAAACATGAGGAGGCTGAAGCAATCTTGGCTGAGTTATGTCCACATTGTAGATAGAAGAAACGAGACTGCAGATGTAAGATGGTGGCTAACCTAGAGGCTAAGAAGTTACCTACTGAATTTAAGATGGTAGAGAGTGATGATGACCAAGTATTCTTCGTCACACAAAGGTGACCATGGGCTCAAAGAAAAGGTATGCCTCAAGATCCTTTGACTTTTGGTAATCCTTATTCTAATTACAATAACAAATGGAAACCTACATATGGCCCATCACCACCCTGGAATACTTCTCAATCACCCTAGCCTAACTATCAGAGTCCTCAATGGAAATCTCCTCAAGGAGGTTGGCAGCAACCACAAGGACAATGGACTCCACCCCAAGGTAACTGGTAGCAGAATCCTCTATGGAGAAGTCTACAGTAATGGTAGAACCAATCCCCTAGATCTCTACAGTTTCAATAGCCACAACCTTAGGCCCTTATGCCACCTTTTGCAGCACCTGTAGCAAATACTAGTCGTCCAAAACAAACACCTATGCCTGCTCAGACATTGCCAAATCCTAATAATAAGTAGCAACAATAGCCTATGTATTTTGTAGAAGCCAATCAGTATCTAGCTTATGCCCTGGATATTCATGATATCCATCTTAGGTCTAAAACCACTCTTCCTGCTCAACAGCCGCCTATAATAACAGAGATTCCAAACTCTGCCTCTGAGCAACCTACTAATCCTACAAAACATATACCTGTATCTGATACTGTCTCTAAGGGGCCTATCATGCAACATCAGGCCAAATCACCTTTTCCTCAGAGATTGCAAATTACTACATCCAAGTCTATGGAAGAGCCTACCTTTGATATTTTGGATCAGCTAAAGAATGTACACATTCAAATCCCCCTTTTTCAAGCTATTAAAGATGTCTCAATTTATGGAAAAACTATCAAGGAGGCCTATTTAAAGAAACCAGGAAGAAAGAAAAAGGATCCCCAAACTATCCATGTTCTAGGATAGTTGGCAGACATTATGTTAGGGAAGGTAGTCATTCCAAAATATACTGACCCTAGGAGTCCTATGGTACAAATAAATATTAATGGACAAATAGTGAAGAATGTTTTGATTGACCTTGGTGTAGCCATCAATGTAATAATCAAGAATACAATGGAGTATTTGAATATCCTAAATATTTGGTCTACACCTACCGTTTTACAACTTGCTGATAGTTCCACTGTAAAACTTGATGGAATGGTAGAAGATGTTATTGTCATCCTTGAGTCTTGACAATACCCAGCAGATTTTACCATATTGTCCACTAAGGCCACTTTGGGAGGATATCCTATCATCCTAGGAAGACCATGGTTAGCCATAGCTGATGCTTTTATAGGATGCCATTCTGGAGACATGACAATTTATTATGGTCAGTCAAGAAAGAAATTGGCTTTATACCAACCTGCTCAGCCTCAGACAAACTTGTTTCAACCAATTTGGCTAGATTTAGGAGAGGAAACTGAAGAATTCAATTGATTGGGTCAACTAATGATGCTGCAAACTAATCTATTTTCCTAGCTTCAGAGTGAGGATGACCTATTTTTACACATTTTGCAGTCCAACTCTGATCTGAATAGCCCATTTGTTCCAGATAACTGTCTTCAACATTGTTTCCTGCAGCAACTAAATTCTGAGAGCCAGTCACTTGAATCTCCTCCAGTTTATCATAATTTGCTTCCATATGAAATAAAAAAACCACCTTTATCAGTAGCCTCCATGAATGATCTTATCAAGCAATTAAAAGTGTCTCCAGGCTACTATCTGAATATCAATAATAAGCTGCCTCAATCTCAACAAGTTGCCCTAGTCACAATGTTGCAAGAATAACACAGAGCTTTTGCATGGGACTATGGGGATATGAAGAGAATAGATCCTCAACTTTGTACTCATAGGATCTGCATTAAGGAAGATTGTTCACCTATTTGGTAGCCTCAAAGAAGGATAAACTTAGCACTCAGGGAAATAGTTAAAACAGAGCTCCAAAAATTGCTTGATTTTGGTTTTATCTGCCCCATTTCAGACAGTCAATGGGTGTCTCCATTGGTGATTGTTCCTAAAAAAGGTGGAAAATGGAGAGTTTGTGTAGACTACAGAGATCTGAATACAACAACTAAAAAGGATCACTTTCCACTACCATTTGTTGACCAAGTGCTAGACTCATTATCTAGTAAAAATTATTTCTCCTTTTTGGATGGATATAGTGGTTATAATCAAATTACAATTACCCCTGAGGATCAAGACAAAACAACTTTTACACATCCATGGGGCATTTTTTCCTACTCTGTGTTACCTTTTGGACTGTGTAATGCACTTGCAACATTTCAAAGGGTAGTCATCAGTATTTTTGCTGACATTTTTAATGATTCTATAGAAATCTACATGGATGACTTCACTACTTATGGATTTACTTATGAAGAAGCATTAGCCAATCTGGAAAAAGTGTTGAAAACATGTGAGGAGAAAAATTTCTCTTTGAATAGTGAGAAATGCTTTATGATGATGCAAGAGGGAATTGTTTTGGGCCATCATATCTCTCAAGTAGAAATTCAAGTTGATCCTGCAAAAATTGAAGTTATTCTAACTTTGCAAACACCTATGAAACAAAAGGATGTTAGAAGTTTCCTAGGACATGCTGGATATTATAGAATATTTATCAATGATTTCACCAAAATAGCTAGTCAATTATATGCCTTATTGACAAAGGATTTAGAATTTACCTAGACTAAGGCTTGTGACAAATCTTTCCTACAACTTAAGAATTTACTTACTCAGGCACCTGTTCTTCAAGGACCAAAGTGGAGTCTGCCTTTTCATATACACACAGATGCTTCTGATTATGCCATAGGGGCAGTTTTAGGACAGAAAGAGAATTTCATTGAGCATGCCATATATATTTCATTAGCAAAAATCTTCAAGGCCCTAAATTAAACTATACTGTCATAGAGAAAGAATTGCTAGCATTGTGTATGCCTTGAACAAGTTTCGACATTATGTCACTAGTTACCAAATATTTGCTCATACAGATCATACAGTAATAAGGTACCTCATGAATAAGCTTGCCATATCTGAAAAATTAGCAAGATGGCTCCTATTGTTGCATGAATTTGATATCATAGTTATTGATAAACCAGGTCGGGCTAATATGGTGGCTGATTTATTTTCAAGACTTCAAACAAGTACACCTCATGAAATAAATGATGATAGCTTTCTTAATGAACATCTATTTTCTATTGCTACTCAAACTCCATGGTATGCAAATATTGCAAATTATTTAGTAGCAAACAAGATCCTAGCTCACTTCTCACCAAAGGAAAGGAAATTGTTGGTTGAGAAAAGTTTTAACTTTTCATGGATTGCAAACTATTTATTTTACACAAGACCTGACCAAGTCATAAGAATCTGTGTTAGGGAAGATGAGACCTATGACATTTTGTATGCTTGTCATGATGAACCTTGTGGTGGACATTTTGCAGCCAAGAGAACAACTATGAAAGTGCTTAATACAGGATACTATTGGCCCACACTACACAAAGATGCTATAACCTACACCAGGAAATGTGACAAATGTCAATACATGGGGAGACCAACAAGGTTTGATGAAATGCCCCTAAATCCTCAAGTGGTAGTCAATCCCTTTGACAAATGGGGCATGGATTTTGTTGGGCCTATTGATCTTCCATCCAATGGAAAATCATACATTTTGGTGTGTACTGATTATGTAACCAAGTGGGTAGAAGTAACATTAATGACACATGCCCGTGACAATAAAGTTGCTGAGTTACTGTATGAGAATATTTTTACAAGGTTTGGAGTCCCAAGGGAACTTGTTACTAATCAAGGTGCTCAGTTTACATCCAACTTAATCACTGCATTGATGAATGATTACAAGAAGAGGCACAAAAAGTCTAGCCCCTATCACCCTCAAGCCAATGGTCAGGCAGAGGTTACCAATAGAGAAATTGAGGCAATCCTTACAAAGACAATCTAATTACACAAGAAGTATTGGAGCAGTCACCTTCTTGAAGCAGTCTAGGCCTATAGGACAAGATGGAAAACAAATATAGGTTTTACTCCTTTTGAGTTACTCTATGGTAAGATTTCCATGTTACTAATAGAGTTTGAACATAAAACCTTGAGGACTGCTCTCCAACTTAACATTGATAGCTCTAAGGTTCAAAAGGAATGCCTCCTGCAGCTAAATGCATTGGATGAGATGAGGAAAGCTACCCTATAGCATACTAAAACTATCCAACAATAAAGAAAAAAATGGAATGACAATCACATTCGAACTAAGCAATTCTCTGCTAGTGATTGAGTGTTTCTCTATGACTCCAGGTATAAGGAAAATCAAGGTAAGCTAACCACATGTTGGTTTGGTCCTTATGAAATAGAAAATGTGTTTGATAATAGCTCAGTGCAGTTGGCTACAATAGATTCGGTTCGATTCAAGCTATTGGTTAATGGACATCGTCTTTGGTTGTATCATAAACCAGCATCCAAAGAGGAATTTATGCAGTAGTTTGTTTCAAATGCAGCCACTGATCTTCCTGCAGTGAAAGGCTTTGGTCTTTCTCCTATAACATCTCTTGAATTCCACAATTGCATGCCCATAATAAAGGTTTCCTTTTTAAGGGAGCCACTTTCTTCACTTTTCATCCATCACCACCATTCATTCCTTTTTCTTCCATGTCATCCATCATGTCACACTACCCTCATTCATGGTTTCTATTCTAGCCGTCATTTCATGATGCGCTGTGATTTTCCCAGCACATACGAGCATTAATTGAAAGGTATGCGATATCTTATCATAATCACATTATTTATTTATTTCATTTATTCAACAACTATTATGTACATATCAGTCTTTATCACCCATGCTTCGCCTATCCTTTCGCCCATGTGTGGACACATGCCAAATTTTAAGTAGGGGGCAAGATAATCCATTTCAAACCTTTTCTTATGTTGTTGTCACAACTAATAAGATATTTTTGTTTCTTCTTGTACTTTCCAAATATGGTTGTGTGTTTTATCTAAACAACATTAACTACTTGATATGAGTAGTTCCTAAAATTATTACATGCAATTATCTTTTGAGTCATTCTTGGAAAAGAAGAGAAAGTGACGGCAGGACAGAAAGAAATAGAAAGAAGCAAAAAGAAGTAGAGAAAAAGAATTTTCTTTTGAATTTCTAGAAAAGGTTTGAGTTTTTGGAATCCTAGTGGAGGTAATTTGTGAATATGGGTGGACAATTGGTAAGACATGAGCCTGTAGCTCATAAGCGCTTAACACAAAATCCTCAAACAGTTCAAACATTCAATAATTGTGGTTGGCTAAATTATTTTCTGAGGTTAGATTCTTTCAATGAGGAAGCTGCTGGTGAATTTTTAAGAACTCTTTCAGAAGGGGAAGCTTCAGTATGGGGTATGACAGTGGCTGTAATAGAAGAATGAATTGCCGAAGTAACTAGGCTTCTTGTAGTAGGGGAAAATTTATCTTCAAATGCTATTTTTGCTAGGGTAGAGTTTATAGTACCAACTGATGGACCCTTGGAGGTCTCTAAACAAGGATGCAAATGAGTGTTGCTACCCTTTCCATATTTAGAATATGCTACATTTATAATTAGGTATTTAACCTATGAGGGATGCTTCTCCTATTTACATTCTTACCATTTTAAGTTATTGAGCCATATGAGGCATGGGTTAGCTATTAATATCCCAAATTTTTTGTTAAATCTATTAAAACAAAGTGTCCATGAATGCTAGAGGGGAATGGACAATGCAATTACCCATCATTCCCTCATTAAACTATTGATTGAGCATTCCCTGAGGGATGTGTCACCTTTTTCTTGGTAAGAATTTGTAGCCCAAAAGGGTCTGCAACTTCCAGGGCCACATAGAGCAATCCCTACAGCACCTACCCCTACAACATCTATTCTTACTACCTCCACACCAGAGCCCTCTACTAGAGTACAAACCAAGTATGCTAGTAGAAGAGAAAAAAGAAAAATGAAGGTAGGAGAGTCATCTAGGGTAGAACAAACCCTAGAGTCTAACCCTCATGCTCAAAGACAATAGTGTCCCTCTCCTATAGTAGTTCCTCCTATAACAACACCTGTTGCCACTATAGTTTCTCTATCATCCTCTTTTGATGAGTGTATACCCTCTAGGAAAGTTAGGAAGAGGAAAGCCATGAGAGTGCCTCTTGTAGCTACCACATTGCCAAAAAGAGTTTTAGCAAGGAAACAATGTAAAGTCACCTTAACATCTGCTCAACCTAAAGTTATAATAATTTTAGAGGAGTCTGAAGAATACAGCCATGATGATTCTCAGAATGTACCTGAGAATGTTTCACATAGCCCACCTGTTGTTCCTTGGGAAATGGAAAATGAACCAATAGAAGTTGATGAAGCACAATATGATAGTAATGAAAGGGGAATGTCAAATCTTGATGACTTGGCTGAAGTAGCTAGAAAAATTTCTAAAGTAGTACAATCTCCTCCTACATAACAACATGAATTCATCCTATAGCAAGAGGAAGAATTGACTAAACAATTGGAAGCATCCAATGAATCTTCATTACCCCCTACAACTTGTCAAGCCATGGTTGTTTATAAGAAGACATTTTTGATTGAATTTTTGGAATACCTTAGGACCACATGGAGACCGGTCACATTTCAAACCTTTAGTTTATGCAACTTAGCCAAGACTAAAATTCAACAAAGTCTTTGGGAGGAAGAGAAGAAGAAACTTAAAAGAGAAATTGAAAGGCAGAAACAGGAAATATAGGAAATAAAAAAGAAAATGGATGAAATGATGAAAATAATTGGTAAGATTTTGGATTGTAGACCACTGCCTAGGGTTTATGCTATGTTCTTAAAGGAACAATTTATTTGGTTTCAATTAATGTGAATTTCAAGAAATTTAGATCCTATTATTCATACATCCAAAGAATTTTATGATGCATACCAGGTGGCTCCTAATTGGCTAAAGAATTCTTTATGTGAATTTTATTTGCATGGATTGATAATTCCCTCTGAAATAGAGTGGAATCCACTTCTTTACATTAGTGATATCCATTTGAGGTCACTTATTTCATGGGCAGCAAATGAAACCAATTATGGAAGACAATTGGAAGCCTATGAAGAAGTTGAAAGGGATGAACCCATACCAATATGATCAGAAAGCACAGATCCGTACACAATGCTAAAAACTTGGCTCATTGTTCAATATGGGTTCAATGACCAAACACAAAGAGTAAAAATATTTGATTCCAGAAAGCAAGTGTATGAGGAATTCAAAAGCCAACCGTATCTGTTTTGGAAGCTTTCCTCTTCTAGAATTGAAAAGAGATGGGAGAAATTGACTGAATTTGACTGTTGGGCTAAGGAAATCTGAGCCACATAGTCCCCTAAATTTTGACACAACCATTGGCAGGACAAAGAAGTACGTACAACTTGGTCTTCAAAAGAGTTTCGAATTATGGTTTCCAATAAAATTTCAACCTCTGGTTTTAATGTGGCCACTTTATCCTTATCGAGCTACAAATGTTAATAAGGATACAAAAACCCTCAGATATGAAATATGGAAAAATTTCAAAGGTTTCTATTATAAATTTGGGACTATGCCAAAAAGTCGCACTGCTACCATGGATTTCAGGGAAACAGCAAGGAAGCTTAATGCTGGTGGACCATCATCAGGTTAAGTAGGGGGCAGATGATGAGCTCAAGATTTTCTCATAATTTGAGTATCATGATGTACTTTTAATAGCTCTAATATTACTGCTATTGGATTTTTTAACTATGTGATTAGAGACTTTTTATCTGAAATTGGGTAGTATCTTGTAGCAATACATTCCTATATTCTTGTAGCCTAACATCTCGATGTGTCTTATTAATTACCCTGTTTAACCTTCCAAATGACTAGTATAATGCATATGGTTTTTGAATGATGAAATATATTTAATATGTGATTAATGAATGTATCGAGTTGTTTTCCATGCATGATTTCTTTCACCTCTATCACCTTGTGCATCGCAGGTTGGTGAAGGGAGCATGAACGAGTCAAGCGCAATAGATCTCGACCCTGCAGTAAAGTCCATTTCTTGCACAACATCAAGGAAGTTGTTTCGGCAAAGACTCTTTGACCGGGTCGTTGGGAAGAAAATTTGATCATTAATCTAGGAAGAGTGGAATGCTAAATTCTCTCTAGATCAGGTTGAACATATATGCTTTCATTTATGAGAAGTTTGTTCCTCGGTTTCAAGATTCATTTATGTCCACAACTTTCTCTATTAGAGTTAGTTAGTTAGTTGCTTTTCTAATTTAAATAAGTGTTCCTCCTGTGCGAGTGAGAAAGTATAGCATGTAAAATTTAGTATGATAATGATAAGTAGAATATGTAAGAGTTAGTACTATGATAAGAGATAGAGTTTTGTGTTAGTTTTCATATGAGCAGAACAATGTATATCATTCTGAGTTTATGAATAAAAGCTGATGAAGTTCTGAGTTCAATTCTTGCATAGCTAGTTGATGCTTGCTAAGGGGGCCCACTTAGTAAGTATCTATAGTTAGTTATTTGTTTATCTTCTATTGATCATAAGTTAGATTTCATTTTGGAAAGTTTCAGTGCAAACTCAGTCTTATAATGTTCTTGCAGCGTCGAGAATCTATCCCTATGTTTGTTCCTAAAGCATAAGGCCAGTTCATAGTTTGTTTCTTAAGTAATAGTTGTTGTGATGTCCGCTTTGATTAAGTTATGCTTAAGTTAAGAAAGCTTTACGTTACATTTTGTAGCATAAGTAGAAATTCTTTCACGTAGTTTTTTCTGGTAAATTGTGACTGAAACTGGTTCTTAATGCACATACAGTGCCCCTCCATTTCAAGTATACATTCCCTAGTTTGACAAAGTAAATGAATGACCATAAGAAGATGTTAGTCGCCTATTGGAAGGTCCAATTCCTAGGTTAGGATTTTTTGTGACTTTTATATCCTTTTATGGGTGCGACCACTACCAACAACATCAATGTCAACGACTAGTGGATAACCATGATCTAGATCATTAGATTCACTCTCGCAAATAGATCCATAGTGAGTCGAATGGTATCACCCAGCCTCTGGGCACTCCGTACTAATTGCCTAATGAAAGGGTATGCCCTTAGTGGTGTCTGCACCTGCCCAAACTTTCACATGACTCACCCATAATAGAAAAGTCATACAACATAGTCATGTTTTCTAACAAAAAATATGCCCATTTGTATCCTCCTCAACTATCCTATGGGATCAAGACACTGTAGTGTGAGTAGATAGGTTCTCCATAAGATATCATCCTCATTGAGTCAATCAAATCTCACCCTCCAAAAATTTAAATCTTTGCACTACCACAAGCATCATAGTGGATACCCAAAGGCTCATTGACATCCTATAGCTATAGCACATGGGAACCCGATAGGTCTAGTGCATGTAATATGGTTGAGGCGCCACACCTGTAGAAGCATTTAATGCACCATAATTTCAATCTCTCAAAACAAAAAACAACCAAGATCATAATAAAGATGTGCTAGGATGCAGTGTCCCTAAGCGTAGACTCTCCCCTTCTCATACATCATGCAAATCAAGTGTACCAATCCTCCATCCAAGTTTGTCGCTTGTACATTAGGATTGAGAACAAGAGCCATTGTATGCATCATAATTAGTTGCACAACAAAGGGTTCATGAATATAGAAGCATGGGAATCTTGATTCACGCTCTCACATGCTCATCATGAACAAGTCCACCCATGTACTATTGTTTTTATTCCTTCTTCTCACGGAATGACTGATCCCCTCGAAAATATACCCACTCTACCTAAATAGGAACTCAGAGAATCTAGTGTACATCCTCTAGGGTGATGGTCATCTCCCTGGTTAGAAGATGAAATGTACAAGTATCAGTGTCCCAACCCTTCCATAAGGCCATCAAAATGGCATCAAATATGCCTAATAGATTCCTACTACCTATAGATTCTTTGTCTGTATTGCTAATAGTGTTGGGGCTAAATCTCTAAGAAAGCTAATTTGTCTCCCTCTTAGCCCCTGTCCTGTTTGGACTAGAACCTATCTAAATCATAATAGTATGCTCTAAAAATTCATCTAATCTCTTCAATTTTTAAATTATTCATCATGTAAGTGTGCTAAATTTTATCTAGTGTGCTTTCCTAAAGGTCTTAGACACTTTAGACCCCTTTTGGGACACTTTACAAACAAAAGGGACACTTTGCGCAAAAAGGGGACACTTTGTAAAGTTTTTATCCATGATCCTAAAATAACCTATAAATGCATTAAAAATAATTAAATCATTACAAAATTACTAAGCGCAAGTTGTAGAATCTACTAACCTCATGATACCACTTGCCATGTGCTACCTGCTTTTGAAGCTCATCTAATTGCAAAGGTATGTAATCACGTCTACGTTGAATCTTCTACTCTCACTCATAATTCTCAAGCTACATGAAGGTAAAGCACAATAGTAAGTGAAAAATTAATTTATTTTACCTCTTTTAACCTATTTTTATCACTTTTACTCTGATGCATTAAATTAGGGTTATTTTATATTAAGAGTTAATAAAGCATCTTTTCTTCAAAATAACATAACTCGAGCTAGAGAAATCCATTTTTGATGTTGTTTTATGTGTTGGGATCATGATTTCATACTCGACCTCATAAATCATCTATCATTATGTGGCATGGTACTCGGAAATTCCATATGATATGATGTTATTTAATTTGATGTGGCTAGATTTCTACCTTGATTCCACCTCTGTAAAGCAAGCAGAATCAAGGGGGGGCATACATCTACCCTCAAATTGGATTCCTAGGGGTTAGATAACACAATTTTGGGGCAATTAATCAATTTGTGTTGTAGGATGCAGTTCTTAATTTTGTGGTTTTGCAAATAACTACTTTGGGGGCTTCATTCTCCTGTATTTTGAATGAGTGTCCTTTTATGCAATAAATTGAACTATTTAGAGTCTTTTAGCTTACATATGCATGTAGAGTCATCTGGGTGCTAAAGTGGGGGATAAATGTGGCATAGAAACTTGGAAACTCTTGAGAAAAGAGACAATTTCACACTTAATTTAGACCTACTTTTGAGTACCCTTGTATTATTCATCCTTCAAGATAACATTTATAGGCACCTAAGACCCATTATTTTTAATCTAGAGGCCCATTTCACTTGAGAAATCACTTAAATCCAGACAAACAACACTTAATTCACTAATATCCCAAAAACCCACCTTCATAAATCACTAGTGAGACCCATTCACCACCTTGGGTGAATGAGTCCCCTCTAGTGGAACCCATTCACCAAGGGTAGTGAATGAGTCCCTTTTGAGGGAAATTTCAATTTTGAGTAGGAATTTAATCAATTCAACTTAAGTTTTTTGGTAAATGTCGGGTTCTTAGGTCTAAATAACAAGAAAATTAGGTGTTGATGCCTATAAATACTCATTTTAAGTAATTTTTCACATCTCTTACTCATTTATACAAAGAAAATTCTAAAGTCAAGTCTTCCACAATAAGTTTCATTAGCAAAGCTTAAGTTTTAGAGTAGCAAACTAGGGTTTTTTGTAGGTCTTGAAGATCACTCTTCATTCAAGGTTCAACATTGTAAAGAGTTGATGATGGATGCCTATGGTGAATCATGGAGAAATCTAGGTTGAGGAGATGCAACTAGCCATCAAATCACACCTAAAGATTTTTTTTCAAAGTGATTCCATCTTCCATTTTCTCTTTATCTTTAGATTAAGGTTTTCATTTCATTTATATTCCATTTGCATGTCTTTTGTCTCCATTTTTTATGTGTTGTAGGATTTCTAGGGTTGAAGTCTTGCATCATTAAAATCACATTTGCACATCTTGTTCTAGGACAATAGAATAGGGTTTTATCATAATTCATACTTTCCTAGTGTTTAACACACTTAAGGCTAGGGTTTTATCCATATTTTTTTCCATTTAAGGTTTTATTACCCAATTAGGGGTTTGACCAAGGAAAATATCCCATTAGAAAATCAATTTTAAGCTATTTTATAGGAATTTTCTGAGATCCCGATTCAAATTTCCCTCAAAAAGTGTTGTACAAGTGACAAGGTGTAGAACAAATATTTGAATTTGCAAAAAATTGAAAGTGGACTAATTCACCATGGATGGAAAATGAGTCTCTCCTGAGGTGACATTCAGAGTTGGATGTAGATCCTGATACCCAGTGAGCAGCAACCAGTTTCTTGGAAGAAAACCCTATCCTTGGACTGATTCGCCTAGGGTGGTGAATGAGTCCCAATCAACATAAAAGTTAGATTTATCAAGTGTCCAGAGTGCTTTCCAGTCATCTTCAGCTTCATAGGTGCACACATTTTGAAATACAAGTTTTTGTTTAGTTTCATTTGCATTTGTGTTCATCATTTTAAGCTTTTTGCAAACCCCACTATGTTTTCAAACATTGCACATTTTATTAGTTTTGCATTAATAATCAGACAATTACATCATTTAGTTTCATTTATAGTGTTGCATTTCTTCTTAATAACATCATACAATCCTTTATTGCAGTGAATCACTTCAATTTTGGGGTTCTATCTCTCTCCTTTAGGTGAAAGATCCTAAGAGTGCAAGAGAAGTCCATAGAACATCCAATTTTTTGGTTTAGGGACCAATGGATGGGGAATATCTTCCATGCATGAGACAAAGGTGTGTTGGTTCTTCGAGTCTGTAAATAGGGCACACAAGTCAGCTTTGCTAATTTTTTTATTTTCTTACATCTCATTTGGCAAACCACTAGCATAAAGTTTTCTGATCTCATGCCTCTTATTTGACCAAAAAATTATTTTCTCTCATTTCTCCTACATGAGATACAATTGACTTTAATGATTCACTCTCCTATAAGAGTGGGTTTCAGCATGCTTGGTTAATCTTCCAATTAATTGTTCAATGTCCTTTTTATTGTTTTCAATTTGATTTATGATATTTTCTTGTGTTCCTTAAGGATTCCTATGAATTGATGGAGAGGTTTTGGGTTATTCTTGTATAGGAGGCTCTTCATGAGGGGTTTATTGTGAATTCTCATTGTTTCAAGGTGGAGACTCATTCCCTGATAATTTGAACAATTTTTTATTAAAAAACCTATTTCAATCTACATTCTAAATCAAATTCAAAATAAAAAAAATAAAAAAAATACATACCTCTTTGCAATATTTAACCTCTTTGACGTGTTGGTCGCATCCACATGAAGAATTGCAAGCTAAGAGTGCAAAAAATGGAAGAGATTTGGAAAGCATGAGTTGCAAAGATGAAAACTTCCAAGCTAATCCATGGGTGAACATAAAATGAAGTTACAATGTTTTTTGTTTTTTTTTTAATACAAAATTTCAATTTGGTGCATGCCAAATTTGGCGTGCAACAAATGACTTATCATTTGGCATGTGCCAAATTTGGCGTGCACCAAAATTGGTGCTCACTAAATTTGGCATGTGCCAAATGCTCTTTTTTGGCATTTTTTGTGGACTTTTTTTCAATTTAGCATCAAAATTGTGTCACAGATCCATGCACTTATCAATAGGATGGATGATCATTCATGGGCTCATCATGAGTAGTATTTGGATGAGTTCTCATTTTTATGGTTGAGGTATAAATTGTAAAGCACTTTCCTTGTGTGGAGAAGATAACATGTCAAGGGGAGGTATGGTAGGTGTTGTCAATTATTGATAATTATGAGTAGGTCACATTGGTGAAGGATAAAGGGAAATATTCACTTCAATGTTAGGTATTTTATTATTTAATAAGAATTCATCTATGATTGCTTCATCTTGGATCAAGATATCCTCATGTAGAAGATATGCTTTAGGAGATGAAGGAACATGAGTCTCATCATTTGAGGGAGAGTCATTACACAGTACACAATATAAAAATCAACCAAATATTTCAAGGAAGAAAACATTTTTCCAAAGCGTTCAAACATTGTGACAATATTCTTATTAACAAGTATATGCACTAAAAAATAGACCACTATGACATAGTTTAAAGAGAAATTGAAAGAAAATCTAGAAAAAATAATAAGAGAGGTTTCTACCACAAATATATAAGAAAAAAAGTTTTTTAGGGGAAAAATACACCCTAGATTTGAAAGGTTATTTTGCTAAATTCAAATATTGGATGTGTTATACAATTTTACATGTTATTTTACATGAATGTGCATGTTTGATGGTAAATAATTTTCCAGAATTTAAAATATTTTTCATTTTACAATATAAATAGAATTATGCAAGTAATTTTCAAAATCCTTAATGATAAATACAATTTGAAAATGCAATTTTTAAAATGTAAAGATTAGAATTTGACTAATCTTATCTTGAAATATCTAAAAATAGAAATCTTTTATACTTTTTGCAACAATTGCAATGGACTTGTATTTCTAACCTAGAATGCTTTTTTACATTTTTTGAATTGAGTAATGCATGAGATGATGGAGTTGGGCAGAAATATCCTAGTTCTTTTCCTCTACTATGTGAGGTTTCTAGTGATTTTTTTAGATTGGGTTTTCCCCCAATTGCACTCATACCTTGTGGTTCACTACCTATCACTTCCCTTATTTCTCAAAAGGTAACTTCACAACCAACCTAGAAATATCTCTTCAATATTGCCAATAAAGCTTAATTTGATGGTGTATATATACTACATTTTGATGAAGGGACTACTATAAAAATTAGTGATCCTTCCATAGATTGTTTTTTGAAAAAACTGGAGAACTCCCTTATTGGAAGGTTTATGGGAAGGTGTCATAACATTGATTTTTTAAAAAAATGGGCATCCTCGTGATTCCTTGTTAAGGGTTCCTTTTCCATATTTTTTCTCCCCAATGATAAGTTTAAGAAACCCCCATCAAAAAATAATATAAAATCCTAGTGGATCTTTCATTTTTTAGGAAAAAATATTAATTTCTATTGGTGAATCTTTCCTTTTTTCATAAAAAATTTTAATTTTATAGGTGATTTTTTTACATCACTAAATTTTTGAAGAAAGTTTTGGTCAATCTTTAAAAATAATAGGAAAATGAATTAATTATGATGGTGAATCTATCCAATTTAAAAATAATTCTCACGGAAAAGTAGGGATTCGAGGGTGGAAATTATTGAGGGCTTGAAGGGGTAAACTATAATATTGAATTTGTGTATATGAAAAATTTGGATAAAATAAAAATGATAAATCAATAACATGAATTACCTAATCCAAATCATCAATACCTCAAATAGATGCAATGATGGATGACTTATTTGATTGATTTGATATGTTTGTTGCTCAATTGAATAGCATAATATTAAGATGGATATGATAGATGAATGATGATAGATAGAAATGGATGAATGATTCAAGAATGATTTTGGAAACATAAGGATACTTGAAGAATCAACCCCCCAAATGGCTTATGAGAGGGTTGATTTATAGGAAAGGTCTAATTTGGATTGATGGTTGAGATTGTATGTCAATAAGATGTCTTAATCAATGGCCAAGATTAAAAGTTGTAGTATGAAATAGGGTTAGGGAAAAATAAGGATAATGATAAGGATTAATGGAAAAGATTGATTTGTAAGATAATTAAATAAATGGTGGAAAATGAATGAGACAAGAGAAGATAAGAATTACACGGATAATGAGGATGACACAAAAAAAGTGGTTGTTGGAGAAAATTAAATAATTATAATATCACTTAATTTGGAAGGGAAGGTGAATAATTAAATAATAAAAGAATTATTTAATTATAAAAAGCATGTGACATGTTTACTTTTAAATTAAATAATAATTTAATTCAAAAGTGGATGAAAATTACAAATTAGTAAATAATTAAATAAATAAAATCTATTTAATTATAGAAGAAGAGGATAATGAATAATTAAATAATTAAAATAATTATTTAATTATTGTAGAAAAATGACAATTAAATAAATAAGCATTTATTAAATTATAGAAAGGAAGGGGATAATTAGTGACCTGATTAAATAAACAAAATTTATTTAATTAATCAAAGGAAGAATAAAGGAAAAAAATAATTAATTAAATAATTAATAATTATTTATTTAATAGAGGTAGGTGACCTTAAAAGATAATTAAATAATTAAAATTATTTAATTATGTGAGTAGGAGGAATTGATATGAAAAGGTGGGTTCATAGGTGAAGGATAATTGTCAGTGTTTAAATTTTTCCCATCTTTGACATGATATTCGAGATGATGAGCTTTGTGTCAAGTAACATAATTTCAAAGAAGCTAAGGTATGGATAGAACAAAAAGGATGATGATAGAAAGATAGGATGATGAAAAAATAAGAGTGGGATGATGATCGGATGATGATGCCCCCTCGAGAGGATAGGTGGGTTCGACAAACATGGGTATGCTCTCAAAATGAAATGATAAGATAAGAAGTGGAGGAAGGAGATGAATGAGGCATTATAGTACAAGAGAGTGAACAACCATGATGTTTGATGTAACATTAGAAATGATGCACCAAGGTATAAGGACCAAGGTGATGATGTGTTACGTGCCCCAGCATAATACACCATTATCTAGATACAAGATATGAATATTAGCTGGAATAATTTGGATTTGCTGCAAATGCAAGATAAAAATGATAGCACACACAAGCAAGAAAGAAAGCATACACAAATGATACAAAAAAGAACAAGGTATTGTCCATGTCAAGTTGTAAACCAATGATTAACTGATTGATTTATGAATGATGATTAATGATGATAGTCTTGTCATTGCGAGGAATGATATATCCCTAGATCAACACCAGGATGATTGATTGATTGATTGATTGAATTCAATTGATTTGGTTTACAACAAGATTATGATCAAGACCAAAGGATGTGTTGGATTATTTGACAAGATTGATCGACTTGATTAGAATGGATTAAGGATTCGATTGCATTTGGATTATTGCTTTAAATCATTGAAGATGATTTGATTTGAAGAAGTGGTTTGGAATGATATGATTTGAAGAATTTAATAGAAGAATTGATCTGATTGGAATGATTTAGGCTGGAGCAACTTAATTAGAGGATTGATTGATTTGAAGGAGTTGAATTTGATGCATTGAATTGTTTTGAAGAATTGATTGGATGAAATGATTTGGTTTGATTTTATTGCTTGGATTTTTGTTGGCTATTTAATTTTTTTGTCCTTTTTCAAGAATTTTTTTTCCATTTTTTTGTATTTTTGGTGCTATTTTGACTTTTGTATTTTTGGATTTTGAGGATGTTTTGATTTTTTTTTTGGTTTTCTAAATGTTCTGATTTTTTGGATTTTTTTTTTTTTGGATTTTCTAAATGTTTTGATGTGTCAATGGATGAAAATTTGGGTAGAAAGAAGATGCATGGGATTGATGGATGGAAAGGTGGGTGATAGGATAAGGGATTAAAGACTCATGATAGATGGATGGATAAAAATGATAGGTCATAGTGAATGGAATGGATGTATGCATCATAAGAGCAATGATGTGATTTCCAAAGACTATGTCACATAGGAATAACATGGCCCATTCTAGGTACAATACTCAAGATTTTTCATGACAAAGCTTATGACAATAGGATAATGATAGGCCTTTTTTGGAAGGATGAGGTATATCAAAAGATATTTAAAGCATTTTTCAACACTTTTCCCCTAGATGTTCATCAAGATCAAAAGAAGGGCACAGATAAGTTGACTCAATATGATAGGTATGTATGATGGCTAAAGATGGTAGGTAGGATGGAGATGATATGACATGAAAATGATAGGTTGGATAGATAAGAAATTGTGCCCCCAAGTGTAAGTGACATAAAAGATCAACCTACATATGATGCATGTTTGCTAGGTTTTCATCATGGTACTTATCTAGGGCACCTATTTACAAGGTTTTCACCATTGGATGAAGGGATTTCTCTTTACTTTTTTGTCTTTTTTTGGATAAGAGAAGGAGAATATGGATATGAGGGACTCAAGTATCTAGTTCCATGAAAGGGGATAGTCACACATGAGATGGAAGCCATTGCATGGACCATGTCAAATGTTCTCATAGATGGTTGTATGGGGATGCATGAGAGGGAGATGTATTAGGTAGATAATGGATTCTAATATGGATTATGATGTGGATTATGTTAGGGATTATATAGGACTTATGAAAAATATGAAGTGGGAGGCTTAGCCAAATGAATGGACCATAGGAAGGTGGTGGGGGAGATATGTAGGATAATGAGTGAAGGCTAAGGAGATGGAGGTATGTGGAATTTTTGTGAAATGGAAGGGAAACATGACGAAAGGTTGCACACAATATGATAAACGTTGAAGCTTTTGATGTGGACAGGGTGTAGGAAGCAATGTAGATGTTTTCTTAGGAGATGGGTGATGAAGTGCTTTAGTACCCACATAAACTTAGTATTTTTATGAATTTTATTTTTCTTGTGGGAGGGAATATGATATTCTTGAATAGAGTGGGAATGTGTGGTGCAAGTGGATGATTGGTATTGTTGTGATGAGGATGCCCCATTAGACTAGCTTTTATTTTTCTTAGAGACCCAAACCAATTTAGTTTTGTCCTTTACTTTTTGAGGTATGGGATTATATAACTTTTTTAGTGTATTTTTCTTTGACTCATTGCATTGATTCCCTAAGGCATGGGGATTTTCAAGATTTTTTACTTTATAGGTAGAGGCATTGAAATTATTGCTTTTGAATCCCATGGGATAGGTGGAATAAGTGGAAGCTTCATGTTTAGACAATGTGTGCATTTGTTGGTCATGATTAGAAATGTTAGGGTATTTATGGAGAAACGGATAAGGGGATTGAATGGTAGGGATATTAGGTGTTGGGACTAATAGAGGTAGATTAGATGGAGGGATATTAGGATTTGGAAGAAATGGTAGAAAAGTGGATGGTGGAAGGTCTATGGTCACATTCTTTTTACATTTTTAGGATGATGGAGGAGGGATGGAAACATATGTTTTAGGTGTATGATAGGATTCATGATGGAAATTGGACTTAGGATGCATGGAGGAAATACCAACAACTTGAGATTGGTGTCCTTGGGGTGTATTTCCAAGGCCATCAGAGCATGGAGGGACTTTGACATGGATGGGCTCCAAAATACCTCATTCATGAAGGTATAAACCTTTACCTTGGTGGTTCATATTTTGGAGTATGCAATAGACAATGGGACTGGGTGTAGGTGGAACACTAGACACAAGTTCCTTATTAGATGGAAAAAATGAAGCAAGGAAATATAATGGTTGTTGTTGTTCTAAGGAGAAAAATTCATGAATGAGGGTGGAAAGACAAACAAGATATGATGGAGGATCATTAGGATCTTGATTAGCATTGTGTTCACTTAGATCCAAGGTAATTTTTTGATCTTAAATGTGTGCTTTTTAGGCATATTTCTCATCAAGGGAAGTGGATGTTGACGGGTCATGGATAGGGTTAGGTAGAGGGTAGATAGGAGTAATGAATATTTCCTTCTCATGGATAGATGAAGTGATAGGCTCTTGACCATGGAATGCATAAAGTTGGCTAAGAGGATCATCATGGCCTTCTTGATCATAGGTAAGATCATAGAGGGGAGCTTGATCATAAATAGGACCAAATATTTTATGAGTGGGATCATTACATGGGCCTAGATCTTGATTAGAATGAGAGGTTAATGTTTTCTCATGTTTAGAATAATTTTCTTGACATAACTCTTGGGTTGCTTGAATGGAAGTGGAAGGGGTTTACTCTTGAATAGGCTCAAGGGGTAGACTACATGATGGGATTATAAGAATGGGCATGATGTTTGAAGACTCTTTAGTAAGCTCATTAATGGGTGTCTGACATGGGGATGGTCTATTCCATGCTAGTAGCAATTGGATCACATCCTTTGCAAGTGTATGGGTAGATGTATAATATAGAGGATGGTATTATAGGCTTATGATTCGGACTAGGACATGGTGGCTTAGGGATAGGAATTTGATTGGATGGTGGTATGATAAAGTTATAAGGTACATGAACTAGATTGGTGTACCCCTTGTCAAATGGAACACTAGAATTGAAAGGCTCTTGATTTTGTTTCCAAGGTGGACTTGGGCTCATATGTTCTTGTTGTGATATGGGTGGATATGTTGATGTGGAATTGACATGATAGGTAGGTGGGTTTGGTTTGCATGACGATTAAGGTGACATATAGGATTGTGGTTGAATGTGTTGAGGTTGTAATGGTGTTTGGACCTTTTTTTAGTATGGTTTTTTCTTGTGATAATGATGGATGGGTTGCATAGGATAATGGTTTTTGAGAGGTGGATTTATATGGATAAGGGTTAACATTAGAAGAGGGGGGATAAGGTTATGAAGGGGAAACAAGATATGTGGATGGATGAGGTTGATATAATGATATAAGTGACACATAGGATTGAGGTGAAATTTGTTGACGTGGTGATTCAATTGGATGTTATGCTTGTTGGATTTGAAAAGTGGCCACAAGGTATTGGGCTTGTGCTATGAGTGGTTACATTTGAGGTGATTGGTTTATTTGAAGTTGAAATCATTGGATGAGGCCTTGGAGACCATGTAGAATTTGTTGGTCTAAGGGTTGTGATGCTTGATAAAATGATTGGAAGAGGTTTTGGAATTGCAGTACTAGGCCTTCTAATTTTGGCATGTTGTAAAATGATGTTGATTAGATTAAAGAGATGATGATCAATAAGATATGATGCAGAATGACAAGATTGTATGATTTGGATGATGTGGAAAATATTTATTGGAAGTTTGACTTGGGAAATATCAAAAACAAAATCTCACATGTAAATGCATGAACACACACACCAAACACAATGATAATTTTTTCTTTCAAGATTAAATGTTATGATTAAGCAAACACTTGAATACACAACCTTAAGTCTAATGCTAGTCAAGTGGGTATGGACAATTACATCTTGAGATAGGATGCACAAGGTTGAATTGGGATGATTTGAAAGAAAAACCTACCACACAACTAGGAGTAAGGAGTAACCCATGCTTCACCTTCACTTCCCAAGGGGATAATTTTTTTTGGGGCTTACCCAAGAGTGACTAGATTTTAACTCCAAAATAGGTGTTTCTTTGGATTCACACCTTTATTGAGGTCATCCCTTGGAGGGGTGTGTGCTCCAAGTAGGCCTCCTAAGAAGGTTATGACAAAAGCGAACCAAGTGAGGTGTTTTGGAGGACACACACACTTGATTCACACTCGCGGTTTTAATTTCCCTTTAGAAACTTGAAATGTGTGTAAGAAAAAAATGGAAGCACTTGTTATTTTTAACCCAAAGAAAAAATGTGTCATGGAAGATAATGGTTCTTTTTAAGCCCAATTTCAATGATGTGACAGGAAACAAGATGTTTTTTTAAGCCCCAACTTGAAGTGTGCTAGCAAGCAATGATTAGAGATGAAAGATGGAATGTGTGTACCTAGACTTTCTTTAGCTCCAAATTTTTGTCCAATTGATCCAATTTATCCTTTGAAGTGTTTTTGTTTTTTTTCACTTTCATAAAATCAACAACAAAACCAAAAACCTAACAAGATAATTGATCACTAATATTAGAGGGTTAGCTAGTCAAGACAAATCTAATTTTTGGAATTTTTTTGTATCAAAAATAAAAACATAGAGAACAATCCCTTACTAGAATTTCTAGAGATTTCCAAAAATGTAAAGAAATCTGAAAAAATTGTTGTTTTGCACCCAACATTATTTTTTTATGAAAAATCATTAAAAAATTATACAAAATTCAAAATAGGTCCAAAAATTCTAATTTTTAGACTAAGGGTGCTTGAAATAATCACAAATATTCAGAAAAATGTTTGTGAAAATATCTACCACCATTTGTGAGATATAAAAAAATCTTTGTAAAACCCCTATTTTGAAAGATCTATTTTTTGTCTAATTATTTTTCATCCAAATTAAAAACATAAAGAACAAACCCCTAATAGAATTCAAAGTGCTTTCCAAAAATACAAAAATAACTAAAAAATTGGGTAATTTTCTCTCAAAATTGAATTTTCATGAAAAATTAAAAATAAATCCAAAAAATCTGACTTTCGAACTAGATGCTCTTAACATCATCCCCAACCTATAGAATTTTTTTTGTGAAAATATCTATAGCCGTTTGATAGATATGGTCAAATCTTTGAAAACTAGGGTTTTGTCCCAAAATGATGCAAAACCTGCAACAAAAAGCTAACAAAACCTACAACAAAAAGGATCCAACTCCAAAATTCCTCAAAAAATTTCAAAAATATTGAGCTAAAAATCAGTTAGGGGGTTCACATTAGGTTCACCAAAATGTATACAAAAAATTTGGAGAAAATAAAAAAGATAAAACATTAACATGCATTACCTAATCCAAATCTTGAATACCTCAAATAGATGCAATGATGGATGAATTATTTTATTAATTTCATATGTTGGTTGCTCAATTCAGAAATATAACATTAAGATGGATATGATAGATGAATGATGATAGATAGAAATGTATGAATGATTCAAGAATGATTTTGGAAGCATAAGGATACTTGAAAAATCAACTCCCCAAATGGCTTATGAGAGCGTTGATTTATAGGCAAGGTATGATTTGGATTGATGGTTGAGATTGGATGTCAATAAGATGTCTTAATCAACGACCAAGATTGAAAGTTGTAGTAAGAAATAGAGTTAGGGAGAAATTAGGGAAATGATAAGGATTAATCACCAATATTGAATTATAAGATAACTTAATCAAAGGGTGGAAAATAAATGAGACAAGAGAAGATAAGAATGAAACGGATAATGAGGTTGTTGAGAGAATTAAATAATTATTTAATTTGAGAGGGAAGGTGAATAATTAAATAATAAAAGCATTATGTAATTATAAAAGACATGTGACTTGTTGAATTTTAAATTAAATAATAATTTAATTCAAAAGTGGATGAAAATGACAAACTAGTAAATGATTAAATAAAATAAAAATTATTTAATTATAGAAGAAGAGGATAATGAATAATTAAATAATTAAAATAATTATTTAATTATAGTAGAAAAATGACAATAATTAAAAAAAAAGCATTTATTTAATTATAGAAAGGAAGGGGCTAATTAGTGACATAATTAAATAAGAAAAATTTATTTAATTAATCAAGGGAAGAATAGAGGAAAAGATTAATTAATTAATTAATTAAGAATTATTTAATTAATAGAGGAATATGACCTTAAAAGATAATTAAATAATTAAAATTATTTAATTATTTGAGTAGAAGGAGGAATTGATATGAAAAGGTGGGTTTGTAGGTGAAGGACAATTTTCAGTGTCTACACTTTCCACCATTGTTTTAAAATATAATATAATGACCCTCATTGTATTCTCCAAGGTAAAATGTACCCATGATCTATAATTCTCATGGGCTCAAAATTGTTTTTAGATCATTGATCTGAAGGTCCTTGTTGTACTTTATAAGGTAAAATTTATCCACAATCTATAATGCTCATGAGACCCAAAATTGTGGGCCCCATGAGTATTACAGATCATGGGTACATTTTACCTCATGGAATACAACAACGACCATTAGATTATATTATAAATCAATGGTGGAAACTAAAAATTAGAATTATGATCACAAAGAAACTAATAATTATGATATACAATTGGCAAATTAATATGGATTTATACTATAATTTATTAAATTTAGTGGAATATGATCTAATCATGTATCAAATATTGTGGTGAATATTTGACTTAAATTTTTTTGTAAAATTATTTTTTGGTGATTTAAATAAGAGTATAATAACTTTTTTTTTAAATATGGCAATTCAAGTCACATTGTAGCTCAAACTATTAGCCAATTTTGGATTCCCAAATTTCAACTATTAGCGAATTGGTGAATATTAGCCACTAAAAAAATCACTGGCTCTCCCTAATGGCCTCTTCTACTCTACATTTACCCTTTATGAGGATTTATTGAAGGCTTTAATTAGGGGTACCTATTTCTCTAGTAAACAAATTTTGGCTCTTTGTAAGTGGCACTTGAGTTTTGATCCATTAGTTTAGTTGGCAATTTCCTTCCCAACCTAGGTTCAGCTCCCTAGGCCTCCCTAGGAATTTTAGGATGAGGAGATTATTGCTAGTGTGGCTAACTATTTTGGAAAAATTTTCTCTCTACACTATGTCACCAAGGAATGGTCTAGGTTGTTGTTTGATTGCTTTTGTGTTAGCATTATGACAAGGAAAGTGTTACCTTTGTTAGTCACTTTAGAGTCTAGGCTTTATAAGTGGTGTCAACCTATTGAATATGAAATTTTTGTGCTCTTCTTTCAAATTTATTCTTTTGTTTTCCATCTTTATAATGATTGTCATAAGTAGGTTCCAAAGGTTTCTAGCCCCCTTAGTAAGGGTAAAATAAGGGTCTCTATTCCCTGTATCATGATAGAACATGCTCTTTATATTTTCCTCATTAGCTAGAGTTGGAGTTGTTCTTGCCCTCTGGTCCCAAGCTTCCTCGTTCTTCTTCAGACCCGACTCTTTTTCATGAAGTTGATATTCCTATGCCTCCCTTGGTGCCTATGTAACCCTCTTACAAGGTTCCTTTTCCCTTGGAGCTTGTATTACCCTTTGAGAACTCCCTCTCTTTTCTCCCCTCCTAGTCTTTAACCATGGACTAGGGGATCCCTATCAACTCACCTCTCCTATTTACCATTCCTATTCTTGAGGAACCCCTAATGGAGGTCATTCTTTCATCCCTTGTAGGTCCTCCCTAGATAAGGTTACCCCCTATGTGGTCATCTCTTCCACCACCCCTAACCCCAAGGTTCTATTTCCCTCACCCAAGGGTATGTCCACTTTGGTGTTGGTGTGTTCGCCAAGCTCATCTAAGTTGGCAGTCATAAGAAAGTTACTTAATGTTAGGACTAATTCTAGACCTAGTAGGAAATATTATAAATCCACCAAATAGAAGAATACAACTAGATATGTTGATAATGGGAGCTAGACGACCTTGGAGTAGATCACCTCTAGAAGAACTAGGAAATCTTGTTCCTCTCACGGGATATCTAGGGGATTAATAGCCTTCACAAAAAACACATATTTCATGGATGTCATTAAAGTATACAAGCTTCAAATTTTACTCATACAAGAAACTAAGATGAATGTTGTAGATTTTGATAAATAGAGAGTACATTTGGCCTAATTCCCTCTATTTGGAAATTAATATGGAGGGGTTTTTGTTGGTCTGGTCACCATGTATAGACATTTCCTCACTGGCTCTCTAATTTCTAACATAAAATTCCTCAATGTCTACTTTTCACAAATCTATGGACTCGATGAGTGGATTCATTTTAATTCTTATGCACCTAATAATATTGGTATTACAAGAAACGCCTGGTCTAGTCTTATGGTATGCACAAGTTCCTTCTTTCACAACCACTAGATGTTGTTGGCTGACTTCAACACCCCTCTCTTCCCCTTTGATAACACATGTGGTAACATGGATTTGACTGATATTATGTTGGATCTTAATATATTCCTTCTTGAGATTGGCCTATTTGATTTATAGATTGAAGGTTGTTCTTTCACGTGGTCTTACAATCAAGTCAGAGATAACCTTATTATGCCAAACTTGAAATCAGTGCTTATCTTCTCTATTAAGAAATTTCTTCTAGTCTCTTAATCTCCTCTCTCTTGAGGATTGGATCTGATCATACTCCACTTATTCTTTGTTGGAAAATCCCTTCTTCTAAGTCCAAGAATCCCTTTTGATTTGAGTTGATGTGGTCACATCACGCCAATCCAAAAGAGCTCATATAGGAATTATAGAATAACATTTTTTTTGGTTCAGCTATGTTTAGGCTTGCTATAAAATTAAAACATATTAAAGGTAACCTAAACGATTGGAACAATAACTTTTTTGCCAACATATTTTCTCAAAAAAATCACTTAAGGATCATCTCAAGTAGGTGCAAAAGGATTTGGATATGGGAACTCCAACGGTTATGGAGGATAGGGAGAAAACCATGTTAAGTGAATTACATACCATTATTGAGAAAGAAGAAATCTATTGGAAGTAGAGGGCTTGAAATTGATGGCTTGATGAGGGGGACAAGAACACAATTTTTCTACACATGTCTGCTTCTAGGCATAGGAAGAAGAAATCCATTTCTAAATTAATTACTAAGGATGGCTCCACTGTGTCATATGAGGAGGATATTTCTCAGGTCAACATTAATTTTTTCTATAATCTCCTCAACCTAGTCACTATTGATCATATGGTTGTTGACCTCTTGGATGTTATCCCCCTTGTTGTGTCTCCTTAGGAAATTCTAATCAATGAAAGAAGTTACTTAGTCTATTAAATCAAGGGTGTTGTTTTCTCACTTAACCCTTTTAAGGCTTTGGAACCTAATGGATTCTCCCCTTCTCTTTCAAATGTAATAGGATATTGTTGGTCATGATGTTACTTGTGTTGTTAAGGAATTTCTCTTGTCTAGTAATATTCTCAAGGCCGACATTGATAATACCTTCATTATGCTCATTCCTAAAAATTCTAGTGTCAATAGACTTACTGATTTCAATCCCATCAACCTTTGTAATACTTTCTATAAAATTTTCATGAAGTTACTTGGTAAACTGCATTAAACCTTCACTTGATAAGTTTATTCATCTGGCCTAGAAAGGTTTTGTTCTAGGTTGTCAAATAAAATATATCTTCATGTTTGTTAATGAAACAATCCATTTTATGAGCAAGATAAATAAGGAAAGTATGAACCTTAAGTTGGACATATCTAAAGCTTACAATAAATTTTCCTAGAAATTTCTATTCAAAGTCCTTTATAGATTTGGGTTGTCTAGTAAATATTGAAAATCATTAAAAGTTATGTCATCTCTCCTATGTTCTCTACGGTTTTAAATGGAGCTTTGTAGGGCCATTTTTTTATGACTAGTTGTATCAGCCAACAGGACTACATGTCCCCCTATCTCTTTATTTTTATGGCTAAGATCCTAGTCTATCACATTGATAAAGGGGTTCTAAATGGTACTATTAATTACTTTGTGTTCTCTTCTATCTCTCAACCAATTTCTCATAAATAGTTTATTGATGACTCAATCCTTTTTGGGGAAGCTTTAGTTGCAAAGGTAAGTGGTGAATTCATGTTCTCTTCATGGTATAATAAATTGGATAAGATCTAGAGAAGGTTCGTTTGGTTGGGAATAAAAGAGAAGAACCATTACTCTCTACTATATTGGGACAATGTGTGTTCTAGAAAGCTGTATGGTGGCTTGGATTTGAGAAAAAACTATAGAGATGAATATGGCTCTAATCACCAGTCACTTGGAGACTCCTAAATAATCAGGCTAAATAGATCTCTATCCTTAAAGATAAGTATCTACATGGTAGGGAGGGTATCTCTTTCCTTCATAATATTCAAATCCCCTCAAGGTTCATCATCTATAATAATATCCTTAAAACTAAGAATTTTATCTCTTAGGGTATTTGGTAGTAGGTTGGGACTAGTAACTCAATTAGTTTTTGGGATGATAAGATGATTTTGAAACATTTTGTTAGCCTCCACTTGATTTACTTTTCTTTCAAGCTAGATCTCTACACTAGATTGAGCCATAAGGTCTCAAATTATTTGGATCATTCCCTAGACCCACCAATCTAGAAGATTGATCCCAATTGGTATGACTTCCCTCTTGACCTAGCAGCCTCAAAACTTTGTAGAAATTTCTATTAAAAATCAAAGGATTTTTAATGCCCATTTACCTGATACTATGGTTTGGGTAGATTCTAAGGATGCTATATATTTAGTTAATTCTTGATACAATATTTCATCTAATCTTTGGCTTCCTCAATTCAACTAGATGAAGGTTTGGAGGAGTAACTCTTTTCCCAAGGTGAAATTATTTTGGTGGACTACTTGCAATGAAAAAATTCTCATGTTAGATAATCTACAAATATTTTTTATGTGAAAATGAAGTTGAAACTATTTCTCACATCTTATTCTATTATTCTTATTCCTAGAAAGTCTACCAAAAAATCAATCCTTACTCAAGGTTAGATGGTTTTGGTATTAGGATATCAAGTTAGTTTTGGAAGGGTAGCTCTCATTAATGTCTTATCTTATGATAATTGACATTTTTTGGCAAGATCTCATTTTCACAAGTTGGGAAATTTACAAAGAGCGCAAAAATATGGTCTTTAGAGATTAAAAAACTCCCTAGGAAGATACATCCAATAAGGTGATTAATTAGATTTCCAAGAATCTCACAATGACCTCTTGTAAGCCCAATATTTATCCATTGCTTCATCCTAGAACTTATCCAAGTCCCTCAATTATTTATGATCATGCATCCGTTTGGACTGTAATAACACTCCCTTGATCCATCAATCCTAGTTGGCTTCAGCTCAATATTGATGGCTTGACCAAAGGTAACTTGGGCCAAGTGAGTGCAGGTGGCATAATGCATGACCATTCTGGATAGATAGTTTTGGCTTATGTGGTTATTCTATGATTACGAACTTAAAACTTTGTAGAGGTGGCAACCACTTACCACTAAATCTGTATTTCCATGGAAGTAGGACTATCCAACTTGGCTATAGAAGGTGATTGTACAAATTCCATTATGTTGTTGAATTGGAAATTGATGTTATGTTGGTCCCTACAGGACCCAATCCTATTGATATGAAATATAATAATGGACCTAGATACTTGTAGATTTACTCACATGTTCAAAGATGGAGAAAAAGTGGTGGATTCCCTTATTAACTTGGGAGATTTCATTCCTAAAGTTATTATTTTGGATGGTATATCTTTAATCTTGAGGTTTGTACGTGACTTATTATCTACAACAAATAAAAATATGTGTTCTATCCAAAATGAGATTACCCAAATGGAGGAACCTAATTTTTCTTAGATGTTTTGAACACTCAATTATGAGAAGTAAAATGCATAAATAAAAATTAGAAATCAATCCTAACTATTATAATAGCAATAAGAAAGGTTTTAAGATGTTGAAATGATGTGTACCTTGCTAAAAAAGTGTTGTTTTAGGACTCACTGAGGACTCATTCACCTAGTGGTGAATAGGCCCCTATTAGGGTTCCCAAAAAGTGGTTTCTATGTTCTATTCTTCAATGTATGCACTCTTATCTCCTAGATGATCAACTCCTAAAAGTCAAAAATTCTATAGATCACTTTCCATGATCTTGCAATAAAGATGACAACTTTTTCAACTTTACAATCATGAAAACTTTGCAATTTTTGTTCTCCACTTGATCTTCAACCTAAAACCCTACAAACACACCTTCAAAGAAGAAAAAAAATTGATTGTTAGGGAATAGGGGTTTTCCTTGGTCAAACCCTATTTTAGGTAATTAAACCTTGAATTGAAATAATGCATAAAAGGAAAGATGAATAACAACAATGTGTAGCAACTCACCAATCCTCAATTAAACCTTGGATGCAAATTTGAAACTTAGCTTGAAGTGGCTATAATGTATGTACATATTTATCATGAACTTGACATAGGATAATGGCTTTGAATACTTTAACTTGATCAACAATTCTACAACATAAAATTAGCTCAACAACATGCAAGGCTTTGATATTATGAATGATATCCTTAATCACTGCAATGAAACCTTGATAACCTATCATTTAATTCCTTTGAAAATGCTCTCAAATTATCTCTTGATCATAAACTACCTATAATGCTTGAATACATAAAGTTGCTTGGTGAAACTATTTTAATTAACCTTATATTTATACTTATCTTAATATTTTATCCTGAAATTTGAATAATAGAAGTTGAATTCAGATCTAGGATTCAGAATCATTAAAATGCTACCAAGCATAAGTTCAAAAAGGAGTTTCCTAGGTTCAAGAGGACCCATTCCCCATAGGGTGAATGGGTCCTAGCATAGTAAACTAGGACATGCTTAGGGGACATAAAACAATGTGTAAAAAGGAGGTCCTAAGACCTAGAAAGGACCCATTCGCTAGGTGGTGAATGGGTCCTAGGTCACTACCTTAGGACTCAACCCTTGCCAGATTAAGTGTTGTGCAACATTATTAATAAGTTTCAATATTTATCCTTTGAAAAATGCAATAAGTTAGGCTTGGATTTGAATTTTAGGGGCCAATTAAGCTCTAATTAACCTTGATTAATTAATAAATCCCTAGATTAGTGTGAAAGTGTAACTTAGAAACACTTTGCAACACCCTAAATAAGGCATCATTAAGTAAATTTTATTTAAAAGGGCCCTAGACTCAATATGAAGGTGTAAAACACATTACAATACTAAATCAAGGCAACATTAAGCTCACTTGTTAATTATTCCCAAATTAAGGAAAAGGGATAATTTTCCCATTACTACATTTTCCCCCCTCTTTAGTGAGATTTTTCCCACATGAAAAACTCATACTAATGTAGACATTCAAGACACTTATGTATGCATCAATGAAAAATATACACAATCATACCCTATCAAAGACCAAGAAAAACAAAGGAAAACAAAGGATCGAGCATCAATTGTTGCAACATAATACGAAATGTGTTTGTTTGCCTAAGAAAATTGCTCAAGCTTTGATAGTCTTTTTTGTGTTCCAAATCAACAAATCAATTGAATCGTATAGGCTAGCTACTTTCTAATGATTAGACTCAAAGGTGGATTTGTCCAATTGATAGGAAATGGAATTAGAACACATTTCCCCTAAACTTCAGGCTCTATAGGAGCTAGGGGCTGACCCTTTAGAAACACCTAAAGATCGAGACACATAATTAATAGGATACTGCATAATAGATAATGCTTTCACAAAATTATGCTAATAAACATAACATATCACTCAACATTGGTGAGACATTGAATGAATTTCACTAACCAACATGGAGAAAATGACAAACACATAACTCAACATACAAAATTGAAATGGTTTTTGATTTAAGGAATTGGGACCAAGCTGAAAACAACATAAGCATAATAATTGACCAATGCCAAGAAATGGGCTATGGAGTCATATAACCATCACTTCATCCTACAGTGTTAAACATGTTTTGAAGATCTTTGTAGCTGTTATCAAATTATGACAACAATACTATTGAAGCTTTATCTAGTAATCATTCTTTACAAATCCACTTGAAACACAAAAATCATGTCACATTTGTTGAAGCAGTTATAGTATCCCCCTAAATGATAGGAAACAATAAGCTTAGCTGACACTTATTAAAGCAACTACATCATTCACAAAATAGAAGGAAACAACAAATGCAACTCAAATGCATCAATTGTGCATGAAAAAATCAAGTAATCTCTGATTATTGAATTCAAAACAACATTACCTTTCAGCCATGGAGACAACTATTAGATAAAATATAAACATGAAAGCATAATTGAAAACACAGACACCTTAGATTAATGACTCGGTTACAATTCATCCTAGCTTTACAATCTACCCAGAGCTTCTACTTGACTTGCAAAGCTTTTAGAAATTGGAGCCCCCTCAAAAATGAGAGAAGAAGACGGTAAAAAGACAACAAAAGCAACTCCAAAATTGATTTGAAGAGGCCATCTGGAATCTTCATCCACCGTTGATCAACAACAAACTGAAAAGCATGTCTCCTCTCTCTTCCCTTTGCAACAACAAATTTACTCCTTGTTCTTTCAACAGAAGCAATCCACAGATGAAGAAAATCTACACCTCTTTACCCAGTAATGTAAAAAATATTTTTCCCATGAAAAGCTTTCACTTCTGCTCATTTGTTATTTGCCCAACAAGTGAAAAAAATTTGCTCCCCATGAAATTCTTTTATTTCTGCCTTTTATTGGAGTTGCACTTTACTTTATATTTCCTAGCCAATAAAGCTTTCAAATTTTATAAAGGGGCCTTCGGTAATATTTTAAAAATCATCACCCAACCGCATAAAGTATCCACCTTTTAATTTTTTACTTTCACAAAAATATTTTTTTAAAATACTTCATTGGGCTTTGAATATTTTACTAGATTTCCTTCTAGCAATAAAATATTTCATTTAAAATGAAAATATTTTAAATACAATACTGTTCACCTGTGCCTCTTCATAATATTTAAATATTTGAACCCTTTCAATTTTGTGGAGCCCTTTATCTTTTTAAATATCCATTACTTTACAAAATGAAGGAATTTAATATTGTGTTAGACCTCATGCAATATTTTAAATTTCTAAAATATTTTCTTTTCTAAAATGAAAAATGAAAAAAATTGAATATTGAGTCCCTCTTAAAATTTACCCATGCATTAAATTTTTTGTTGGCCACAATCCCACATAGTGCAATCTCGCTCACCTCATGGGAAATAATAGGCCAACAACTTCACCTCACAAGACAACGAGCAACGATCGAGATTTAACTTGCATTTTTCACAAACTATTGATCTTGGTTGTTTCCCCCTATTTACCCTAATTTCATGTTTGTCTTGTATTTCATGAACAAGCTCCTGATCATGGTGGCTCTCCTTGTAACTATGATCATTTTCCATGATATTTGAAATAACTTTTTCAACAATCCATATTAGCATCATGCTCTTCCTAGCATCCTATGGCATTCCCTTCTTGGCACGATATGTTTCCAGCCTACACAGTGGCAGCATCGAACTTAACCTCTACCAATTGCATTTTCCTGCAAGTTTTGGAAGATTCTCAACAAATCTATTAGTGCCCTTTCTTTGAAAAGATTCAAATGCAATATCAATAGCCCCATTTCCTATTCTTTGATGAGTATCAATACCCTATTATAGACCGCACCCCTCTTCATCTTTCATTTTCTTGAAAATATTTGAAGCCCCTTGCAACACAATCAAATTGCGTACACTTTGTAATTGTGGCATTTCAATGTTGAAACCTTTTCAATAAATTCATTCTATGTATATTCTGCCTTAGTGCATTCATTTTAAAGCTTCTAAAGCTTTTCAACAACTCCATGATTTGTTTGTCTACCACCCTCTTCCCTAAGCATGTGGGCCTCCTCAAGCTATGATATCTCACCTTCTATTGGACTTTTCTTTAAAATTTATGTGTCATAGCATATTTTTATGTCACTGCGATTTCATTTTCTTAATGTTTCTTAAGACTTTCAACTTATTTAGTTTGTGCACATATGGCCATCATGGTATTTTGACTGGTGCCTCCTCCAAAGCATTTTATTAAAGGCTTCTAAAGCTTTATTAACAAATCAATTTTATAGTGCATTGAGTTTTTTCCTGGAGCCTTGCCTTTTCTCCATGTTGGCATTCTTGACCCTATAGTTCACATGCACCTTCATCAAGCACATTCTCTACTGCAATATGAAGTTACTTCCAATTCCTTATCAATGCAAATATTAGATTCCACTTTTTAATGTGCGGATTCTAATTCATTTCAGCGAATCCATTATGTATTGCTTTGCCTCCAAAGTTTTGTAGCAATTATTTTAAATGGTATGATGCTGCCTACCAAAATATTTCCTATTTCTATGTGCTTTGATGGGTGCCCCTTTCTCCAGTGTTATGCCTAGAAGTTTCTACAACATTTTCAACACATACATTTTGTGAGTAATAGCTGCAATAATCACAATATAAACATTTTAAAACCCACGCGTTAGCTTCCACCATGGTTCGAGCCTTGTTCTCATCACCCTTGGCTCCACCATAATTCTCTGTCTTTGGTGTAGGAAGAGGTATTTTGTATAGCTACCACTCGCGTTTTCTTAGAAGTTTCTTAAGACCACCTTTAACACATCTACTTTGTGTATTACATAACATTCATAACATTCCCTTAGTCCACATTTAACAGATGCATTTTTCCAAGTAACTCACTTGTTTTCTGCTATCCCCAATCAATATAATGGCACCCCATTGCATGCTTATTTAATGTATTTGAAACATCTACCCTATTTTTTTTAGTTTCCCTCAATGTAATATTCAGACCTCTTCTTTGGAATGAGTCAAACTTTGGATATAGCCTCATACAATGGATATTTCCATTCTATTGTGCCAAACACTTCTCCTAGTAGTGATTCCCAAAACACGTTGAATTGAATTAGTATTTGGCAATAGACTAGTTTGAACAAATAGGTCATTCCATTAACCTTTCCCTTCTTGCCAACTATCTTGAGTACTTATGTTTGTAAGTTTACTATTTAAAAATAATTTAAATAAATTTAACTCCCTCTTCTATCATTCAACTCAATAAGTCCAACTCAATTGTCACATTCAAAAGGAAAAGATAATACCCGAGTAGTGGCAATCATTTCTATTCGAAATTGGCACTTCAGCCTTGTCTTGCATATCCTACTCCTTCAACCTTTTGGTTTATTGACCTCCAAATGGCCTCTACATCTCTCAATCTGTTAATCTCTGACTCAATCAACAAGATATCTTCCTCATTAAATTTCAATTTTCGTCTTTAGCAAGTGTAAGAGATCCTTTTACACATTCACAATATGAAGGGATTTTAACCATAGTGGTATGAAGGAGATTGGACTTTTCAGTATCATGTAGTTGTTCAAACAATAAAAAAAGATTAAAAGTTTTGTGACTTTGTTGCATGGGACATCAAGTGAGACACCACTCTCTATCACATTTCTTTTTACACCATCATGCTTCTATAACCTGAGCAGGGAATAATCTCAGTTTAGTGATTATTTCCAATACCCCATTGATAAAGTTTGAAGGAATGAAAAGATAAACAACCTTGTGCAAAATGCAACAACATTCTCACCTTCACATGTATAAAGCATGTTGGGTCCCATGTGGACTTGGCTAAAAAAAAAAGTCATTTTCATTTAAATTTTATGCTCAATTGACTTGACACTACCTTTTGAATGCTCTAGACATGGAAATTCAAATTGGGTTTCTATTAAAACTTTCTTTCTGACCCTTTTACAAAATGGTGAAAAATGGCCAAGTTAGCTTTGGAATCAGCCTTGAAAATTAGTCAAGCGGCCTCATGGAGTCATGAAAATTTGAAATCATGTAAATATTTGGCTCAACAATGGAGTGAAATAGATAGATCGAAAAAAGAGATCTGAAGGTGAAAGTTATTAATTGTCAAGGTTGCTCAATTGAACTCTTCTACAACAATAGCTTGTTCAGAACCAATTAAAACTCATCAAATCACCTCGTTGAAAAAATATCAAAACAACTTCTCAAGAGTTTCCACTAGAAACATAAGCTCATTTAGATGCAGTTAGCATGTGTGCAAGAGGGATTTTCTTGAATAATTACCCATCAAAATATATTGATGGTCAAAGTTGACCTTTTTGAAAGGTTTCAAAAAATGTAGGTGCAATTTAACTGAACAAATTGCATTTGGTTTTTGTTGATTTTTTTTTAGAACCAAACTTAATCTCAGTCCTAACCTATGAGCTTTCCATGACTTGATTATTAGCTAGGTTGAGGATTGACCAACACTTAAGTACACTTAAGTAGAGTAATTACTACTTTACTTCTCTTTAGGCTCTGTGAGACCGAACGAGGGTAATCCCATATATACTCATAATATTTCATGCTTGGTCAAGAGTATTTCTTCACATAGATGCACTATTCCATGAAAAACACCTTATCAATAGCTCGTAAAACCTTAGATATAAGTGTTACTTATTTTCAAGGAGTGCGCCTTCATACTTAGAGTTGGTACATTGTAATTTAAAGTATTTTAGATAATTCTTCATCTTGAATCTTAGGTCCAATTCAATACTGGCTCAACTGACTATAGATAAACGAACAAGATAATTATTACTTTATCTAATGAAGAAAATGAGTTACAACTAGTAATCAATCAGTAATACAATTTTGACTAAAGCTCAGAAATTAGTGGACCATTAGAACTTGTCACTTTGTAACATCTAACTCACTATGTCTACAGAATATCACTTCCTTACTAAATCCTATATTCTTTTTCACAAACTAATGAGCTCGTTTCAGAATTTAATCAATTCATTAAACTGAATCATAAAACAAATTCATATATTTTTTGCAAATGACAGATACAAATGAAGCTATCATTAAAAATATTCATTCATAACTTGGAAGAAAATACATAGGAGAGCAATATTCTGAAACTAAAATTCTTCATCATTTTTGGTATTTCTTTGTAAAACCATATTTAAGATTCATACACAGTATAAACTTTATATTAGACTTTCTTATGATATATCTATTACAGTATCTATTTACATTTTATTCTGCTATTAGAAAATAGCATCTATTTTGATTATGTTTAGATTCAAAATTTTTGAACTCTCTCTTTTTCAGCCATGAAATCCCCTTTATATAAATAGGGGAGCAAAAAGCACCTAGATGAATTACAATTTTAATTTCATTTGAGTTCATTTCAAAAACCTAATTTTAACTAACTCCTCAAAGGAATCCCTATGATGTTTTATACACAACAATTTTAGAACAAGGGAGGCAAAAAGCATGTGCAAGATATTAGTCGTCATTGTCACAACATTCCTCATTTGGAACAAAAGGATTCTATTTGTATCATCTTGAAAATAGTCCACATCAGCATGAAAGATAAACCATGGACATATGAAAACAAATACATCTTAAGCAAAGACCATGGTGTCATCAAAAACTAAAATAGGAGGTGACCCTATTCAGAGTTGTCGGCATCTAAAAATGCCCAACCACTCCTTGTCCTCGATGCAATTGGAGGTATCACCAACACGTCATCATAAAAACTCCCATATGGCACCAAGGAACACATGTACTGGCCATAGTCTGATTCAATATCAACTTCAGCATCCAAAGGAGAGTCTGGAAGAGAGATAGGAGAGTTTTTCTTACCCAGACAGGCCCTGTGACTCTTCTCCTTCTTACTGGCCTTCTTCACTGGCAGTGCAAGTTCCTTGCCTTTGCATTTGACCACTTCACCTAGAAGGGTCCTATTCCTCAAGTGGTATGTACTTTGCACAATTGACTTCTTCTTATGGACCCTAGGCCTCCTTTTACCCTTTGAAACCTCAGGAGAAGTCATGGCTTCCTGCTTAGCTATGTCCTCATGGAATTCAAACATACTTAGTTAGCTAGACCTCCTAATAGATGGAAAGGATGCACAAACTTTTCTCATTTTCTCTAGATCTAGTAGAGAGATAATTAAAAAGGTTCTTGACTTAAGACCCAGAAAAGAAGCACCTGAATCCCAACAATTGTAGATAACTCTAGCAATAGAAATCCTAAATAGACTAGAGAACCTAATCTCATACCAAGTTTCTCAAGATGAAAACACTGAAACTCTGCTTAGGAAACCTTAATTGCCTCTACTACACACATCTTACTTCTTCAGTAGACTAAAAATATAGTGTGAATAAAAACTATCAACTTGCATTCATATAGAAAATTTGAGCATACAAAATTAATGATTTAGAATTCCTATGCGAGCAAATTGGTAACTTATTAGCTTGGCTCTATATCTAGACCATTCATCTTACTACAATTAAAACTTCATCTAAGGTGGCCATGAGAATTTTTTTCAACCATTATCAACTTGCTCCTTGAAAAAAACAAGGCTATTTCAATTGATTTCATCTTTCATTTTATCCTTGATTAATCACAATTGATCTAAAAATTAGCATGTATCACCAACCCAATTCATGCTTTTCATTAATATCAATGAAGTACATAGGACAATTTTCATAGAGAGAAAATTTATTTAAATGCTTCATCAGTGATCCTCCCTAAAATTGAGAGTGCAATTTAGAAATGAAGTTACTCATGTGTTGATTTTCAATCCATCAGATCATCTTGCTTTAAGGCTTTATCAATGGCTCTCTAGTTCTCTTGCCACTTTCCTCTCTGATTCATATGAAATCCCTAGGATCATGCCATGTTTCCTTTTTCATTTATGGTCACCACTTATCACTGATCTACTTTATCTTTGCTTGACTCCATCAATGATGTAAAAATCCTGGTGATGATATCTAGCCCCTCGTTCTATGACTTTGAACCTTGATAATATTCATCCTTTCATTGCAGATCGCTAATTCAAACCTTTCTCTTAAGACTCTATTTGTGATAGGAGATGTGTCAGCACCAGACTTGGACACATACAACCTACATAAAACAAACATCACAAAAGACATTGCTCATATGATCATATCATATTAGTGAGAGATAAAATCCTTTAGAGGACCTCCATCACTTATCACTAATTCAGAACCCAAGTTCTAAATCAAATCCATGATGCATTATGAAGTTATAACATATGGCCTTTGTTCATCGCTAATTCTCCTCATATGTTTTGCAAGCAATTAGCAATGAGAAGATTTACAACTTTTGTAATGTCCATCGCGTATCGCTGATGTGAGACTTTAGATTCAAACCATATCTACAATCAAATGATATACAAGAAATCACATCACATAACTCATTTCTATTCCAAGTTTATCTTTCAATACAATGGATGTAGAAGTTAAGTGATTCAAACCTAGACACGAGAAAGGTCGGTCACATGATGATATTTTTCATGCGTGAAAAGATTCTTTGTGACTAACAACAGGCAATAACAATAAATGATAGAATAGGACATCGAGCAAATTAAAATGAATAAAACCATAAACCTCATATAAAAACCCTACAATAGATGTAACAAAGATTTTTAAGGTAAAATTTCTTAGGGTTTTAACATGACCACACAAGTGTTTTGGGAAATTTGAAAGTGCCATCAATTTTAATCTCACAATAATAGAAAATCTCATCACAAGGCTTTGAAACCTAACATGGGAGTTCATTTAGGCATGGAGAATGGAGCGAAACAATCATTTTGACTTGAAATTCATCCACTTGCAAAATGAAAGCTTGAATAGGAGGCTACTTTGCAAACTAAAAGGTTGCAAACAATAAAATAGTGCCAAAACTCTCCAGCTTTGCTTTTCAAAATCCTATCAAAACTAATTGTGGGAAGCTAAAAATTGACATGCACATTCACATAGGTCACATGAGTGGGTCTAAAAATGGGTTTTAGTTGAAAATCAACTAGCTCCAAAATATGACCCTTCAAAGTAGGTCACTTAAGCAGATTCTTCAAGTGCACTTCTAAAAGTGCAAAGGCAAATTTTTTGATATGGGAACTTCAATTTTGCAAAATTTGAGAGTACCATCAGTGGCTCTGACTGGGAATGTATGCCCCCTATGGGCATAGAAATATTATGGATCTCTAGGGAGTAGACCAAATACTGAGTCCATCAGGTGTCCACAAACTGCTCCTTTATTCATCCTTCTTTTTCAACTTCATTTGGTAACCACAAGCCACCAAATGAAAAATGGGAGTCAACATTTACCTCTGTCAAACAAAATTCTGTAAAAAGAGTTGATCTCCCTTAACTCAAGCTTTCCTTTGTCAAACCACAACAAGATGGGTGACCACACTCTTGCAAACACAAGTGTCAAGCTTCCTTTGTGCAAGTAGGAACTTGCTCTTTGTTTAGCTTTGTCATCAAGTGGCAACCAAATCAAATAGGCCACATCATTGCCACCCCCTTCATTTTTTGATTTTGTATCAAGTGGAAACATTTGAAAATGGTGATCAAGACCACATGAGAGCATGGCTTGATCACAACCATTTAACTAATTAAACATGTTGGAACCTCTCAATAGGCAATCATATAGAACATTATCAACATGTTCATAATCACTACACATTTGAAAGTCGGGAATACTATTAAAATGTTGATTATCATGTGGAAAAAAATTGTTATATTCATCATTTGAATCATTCTCAAGCTAAAGAAAACATTCTTCAATGTCTTGCACATTGCCACACCTTATGAAAATTCCTTCCATCTTACAAACGTAATACTCACATTCTGCTACATGGCTAGTACTATTAGGCTCAATCTAATCATTAGTTTTCATGTCATAGGTGAAACCATCACAAGAACTTAGAAAAATATCTTTCCTGTCATGCAAACTATCTCAACATTGTATGTAAAGAGATACACTCATGCACTCATACACTCTACAAATGTCCTCCATCATGTTGGTACAAAGAGTCATCAAGGATTTGTAGTTCGTCCTTGTCATCAATCAATTTTTTATCCTTTGAACACAATGTAATGTATCATCATTTTTAGCATCAAAATCTTGCTCAAAAATGGGCAATTATGGTTTAGAAATAAAATATGATTTCTCATTGAAATCAACATTCATATACACATTCAAAGACTCATGACTAGGCTCATTCAAGTTAGCTAACAAAGACTTGTCCAAATCTGCATTACAATCCTCAAAAATTAACTCTAGGGATGCACAAACCTCATGGTTATCTATTGCTTCAAACTCATCAAAACAAATTTTTGATTTTGCATCAGCATGTACACTTTCATACTCATCATACAATGCATCATTACCCTCAAATGATCACTTGTCTTCATTCACATTATCTTTATCATAATCATTTGGCTCATAAATGGAAAGAGAATAAAAAAAACATGTATCATAGCTCGAATCTAGAAGACCATCACCACTGTCAAAATCAATATGAGTAGCAATCAACAAATAAGAGTCATTCACAAGTGTAGATCTCTGATATTCTGTGGTCAACAAATCTGAAATTTTTTTACAACTTAATAGATTACTAGTTTGATCCATTCTTTCAACCACTTCCTCTTCTTGACCTTCCCTAGAATTGAATGCATCCTCGAATTGCAAATTAGGATATCCCATGATATCATCATCATCAAAGTCTAGATACTCAATGGGTTGATCATAAACTAGATCTCCCCAATCATGAGAGATTGGATTACTAGCAACCTTGTCAAAGACATGGTCACAACCCATCATAGAGAATAGGTTTTCCAATTGTTCATTCTTGCTTACCTCTAGGATGTCATAACAACAATCCACATAATTTTTCATTGCAACATTAGACTACCCAGGTGTCTTCATTGGTTTTGTCATTTTCATCCTCTTGACGATAGACACAAATATTTTCACTATCAAACTTAAAACCATTAATGGTTTCAAGATTCATTACAACTACTTGTAGATGATCTTGCAAATTGAATTTCATTGCATACCTCTTCACTTGTAGATGATAAAATGACATCCTCAAGAGAATTCCCTAAATCAAAAAATTCCAATGTCTCATTATGAAGACTTGAATCAAAGCTACATTCAACACATGTAGACTTGACTTGATCAATTGTGTTATAATATTGTTGATCACATATCTCTTCTTCAAAGAGTAAATCCAACTCATATTCTTCATCATGTTCTTGGATCAAAAGACTTGGAATCCAATTTTTCCTTGCAACATCACAATTAGCACTTGAAGGGGAAGTATTATCAACACATTTTGAACTGAGATGATCATTCAGGAAATTATATGTATCCTTGCAACCTTCAATTGCTATGGAAAATCCACTCTATGTTTTTGCACCTTCAGAGGAGACAAAAGAAACTTCAAATGTTTCATTTATCTCATCATGTCTTGCATCATTATGGCTGCAACTTTCAATTGAATACATTTCTTTTGTATGTTGCTCAAAGAAAACTTCCTCATCACCTAATGATGCATCATTCTCATCTTCTATATTCTCAACTATGCATTTGTTTGAAGACCTCTGATCATTTTCATTCTCATAGTTGTTGGTTTCATCAATATGTTTACCCAAAACTAAAGACAACAAACTTTGCATATGTTCATTCCTTCTTTTGTCCAAATCATCTAAAGTTGTGTAAGCCATCTGCATATTGGAGATTCTAAAATATTTGAATAATGCACTAGATCTCTCATCAAAGGCTTCAAAGTACATATGAATACAATCTAGAGTACTAGGTCTAAAATTTTTTGGGATTAGTAAAAGAGCAACAAAAAATATGTGGCTAAAATCAACACTTGACTCTTCATTTTGTTTCTTGATCTACTTTAACCTTGTGACAAGGTCAAAAGGGTCTCTTGTAAATTATTCTCTATAAGCATTCACTAATTTATCCCAACAAGGAAATGACTTCTCAAGAAAACTTAAATACCAGTCCCTAGCTCTTGCTTCAATCGATCTGACAAAAAATCTCATCCACATTTCTTGATATCCAAATGAATCTTTCTTCATGAATCTGGAAAAACTTTTGACATGTGCATCTCCTTCTAAAAATTTGTATCCATTAAATCTAGGAATATTCTTATAAACATGAGCTAGCATAATTTCAGTTTTGTAATCAACCCATGACAAATCTAATTGATTATATAGTGGATCAAAGGAATTGACAATAGGTGTAGGAATTTGGTGATTAAACACACTATTATTGTCTCTTAATCAGGCTTGTTGAAATATTCAATGCCTTTCATCCATATCTTTAAGTCCTCTTTCAAACACAATCTTCCATTCTGTCCTTATTTTAGGCTTGTGCACTTTTGGATTCTTGCACTTTGGGGTGTCAAATATGTAAAGATTATTGTGCTTTTGAAACCTCTTGACAAGCTGTCTCAAAGTGTCTATTGCTATGGCTATGTTATCTTTATGATCCATAGATATATACAAATAAGGACTTAACTAATTGTGCATAATGACAACCATGACCAAATGATGGACAACAAGGATAACTAATAATAGGATGGTAATATGGGCTTGAAACCTATGATATTGTAAATAGAAGGAAAATCAAAGAATATACAAATGCATTATAACCATCCAAACCAACAATATACTTGAGCACTATAAAAAATTCTTTCAATGAAACTACAATTACATTCAATAGATCCAACAAATAGGAGTGTACAAACTTAAATTTACTATCCCTTCCCTCTGTTAGTTCTAATTCAATCAATAGGGAACCAAATTTTTTCTAAAATGTTCAAATATTGTTTTCATACAAGAGTTTCTTGAAAACCAAGAGTGAAGAACACCTAGAAATGTTGTAGCTACTAGAAGTTATTTTGAACTTTATTCACCTCTTCAACAGGTTCTTCTAACAAAGTCACCACCTCTCCTCATAAAGGATTGAACTTCGAGCAGTATGAAGTTCTTTCACATGTAAATTTTCTTTTTGAGTTCCTTTCACTAGCAGAGCACCACAAATCAATAAATCCATAGGTTCACTGCAACAAATGTCTCCTCTAGGTTTGAATTCATTCAATATTTGAACCAAATTTAGAATGGAAATTAACTGACTCTATGCAAATGATATGACTCTATAATTGAACTATCTACAACTAGAGATTCAAATTTTTCTCCCCAGTAGAGTCACCATTTTTTTGGTGTTCCAAATCAATAGATCAATTGACTCCTATAGACTAGCCACTTTCTAAAGATAAGAGTCAAAGGTGGATTTGGCCAACTGACAGTAAATGGAATTAGAACAAATTTCCCCTACACTTTAGGCTCTATATGACCTAGGGGGTGAACCTTTAGCAACACCTAAAGATCTAGACACACAATTAACATGATATTGCATAATAGATAATTCTCTCACCAAATTATGCTAATAAACATAAAATATCACTAAACATTGGTAAGACATTGAGTGAATTTCACTAACGAGCATGGAGAACATGACAAACACATAACTCAAAATACATAATTGAAATGGTTTTTGATTTGAAGAATTGGGACCAAGCTGAAAATAGTAGAAACATAATAATTGACCAGTGCCAAGAAATGGGCTATGGATTCATATAACTAGAACTTCATTCTACAGTGTTAAACATGTTTTGAAGATCTTTGCAATTGTTATCAAATTATGACAACAACACTGAAGCTTTATCTGGTAATCATTCTTTACAAATCCACCTAAAACACAACACTCTTGTCACATTTGTTGAAGCAATTACACTATCCCCCTAAAGGATAGGAAATAATAAATTGAGCTAACACTCATTAAATAAATTACATCATTCACAAAAAAGAAGGAAACAACAGATGTAACTCAAATGCAACAATTGTGCATGACAAAACTCAAGTAATTTATGATTATTGAATTCAAAATGTAGACAACTATCAGGTAAAATATAAACATGAAAGCATAATTCAAAACAGAGATACCTCAGATTAATGACTCAGCTACAATTCATCCTAGCTTTACAATCTACCTAGAGCTTATGCCTAACTTGTAGAGACTTCATAAATTAGGACCCCCTCACAAATGAGAGAAGAAGAGAATAAAAAGAAAACAAAAGCAACTCCAAAATTGATCTGAAGAGGCCATCTGGAATCTTCATCCACCGTTGTTCAACAACAAATTGAAAAGAATCTCTCCTCTCTTCCCTTTGCAACAAAAAATTTACTCCTCCTTTCATCGAAAAGAATCCCCATGTGAAGAAAATATCTACCACTTTACCTAGTAATGTAAAAAGTATTTTTCTCGTGAAAAGCTTTCACTTCTACTCATTTGTCATTTTCCCAGCATGTGAAAAATATCTGCTCCCCATGAAATTCTTTTATTTCTTCCTTTTACTGGAGCTACATTTTAATTTATGTTTCCTAGCCAATAAATCTTTCAAATTTCATAATGGGGCCTCTAGTAATATTTTAAAAATCATCACCCAACCATATAAAGTCTCCACCTTTTAATTTATTACTTTAGAAAAAGTAATTTTTTTAAATAATTCACCAGGCTTTCAATATTTTACTAGTTTTCCTTCTAGCATTAAATATTTCATTTAAAATGAAAATAGTTTAAATGCAATAATATTCACCCATGCCACTTCATCGTATTTAAAATATTTCAACCCTTTCAATTTTGTAGAGCCCTTTATCTTTTTATATCTCCATTGTTTTACAAAATGAGGGCATTTAATATTGTGTCAGACCCTGGGCAATATTTTAAATTTTTAAAAGGTTTTCTTTTGTAAAAAGAAAAATGAAAAAATATGACTATCAAGTCCCTCTTAGACTTTACCCATGCATTTAATTTCTTGTCAGGCCCACTCCCACACAGAGCAATCTTGCACACCCCATAGGAAATAACAAGGAAGCAACTTCACCCCATGAGACAATGAGTGACAGTCGAGATTTAACTTTCTTTTCGCACAAACTGTTGATCTTGGTTGTTTTCCCTTGTCACCCTAGTTCCATGTTTGTCTTGCATTTCATGAATGAGCTCCTGATGATGGCATCTCTCCTTGCAACTATGATCATTTTCCCTAAAAATTTGAAGACCCTTTTCAACAATCTAGATTAGCATCATGATCTGCCTAGCGTCCTATGATATTCCCTTCTTGGCGCAATACATTTCCATCCTACATAGTGGTGGCATCGAGCTTAATCTATCAGTTCTCCTTCTTTAAAGATTCCCATGCAATATCAATAGCCCTATTTCCTGCACTTTGATGAGTATCAATACCCTATTATAGACCGTACCCCTGGGTATGTGGAAGATCATGATGGGCCAAAAAGTGGCAATATGATGGGTATGTGGTTGATGACTATTTTTACCCAAAATTGATGAAATGAAAAGGGTTTTTAAAGGATATTCTCAGATTTCCACCAATACAAATTATGCTTTAATTTGAATTTAATAAGTAATTATTATTAATTTTCTATTCAAATTATGACTAAAGTCCTGATTGATAGGCTGATTGAAAAAAAATTATAGCTTTCAAATGGTATCATATTTTTTGAATCCAAAACATGCGTCACATTCTATGCTTCACATACTATAGGATTAAATAAAGAAAAAATGAATTGCATGAAGTTTTTACCAAGCTAAGGTGGTTAGACATACGAGTTTTTAAATTTTCTAAAAGTTGTAAAATAAAATTCATAATTAATTATTTACATGGAAAAAAATTATAAAAAATTATGCATCACATCGGGACATGAGTCCTCTACTTATATCTAAAATCTTATAATTTTTTTTATCATTTTATTATGTTAGTGTGGTAAGACAAACACCCGCTTCTTATTTTTCCCTGAAATTTAATTACTACTTCATTGAAATTTCAAAATTTCACCAAATATATATTTTTTCTTTTTAAACAAACCTAGTAGTTTAGAAACTACATTCAATTTGCTGCAAATTCTATTCTCAGATATTTTTGAAATAATATAGATAACTTATTCAAATTTTTATGTCAAGTTTCCTAACTCTGATTTTTTTGAATTATTTGCCACTTAAGGGCTTGTTTTTTCCATGATGATCCTGCACTTACCCCCCTCTTCATCTTTCATTTTCTTGAAAATATCTGAAGCCCCTTGGAACACAATCAACCTGTGCACACCTTGCAATTGTGGCATTTCAATGTTGAAACCTTTCAATAAATTCATTTTGCATATATTCTACCTGAGTGCATTCATTTGAAAGCTTCTAAAGCTTTTTAATAGCTCCATTTTTTTGTCTAACATCCTCTTCCCTAAGCACGCAGGCATATTTGAGCTCTGATATCTCACCTTCTATCGACCTTTTCTTCAAAATTTATCCGCCATAGCATATTTCATGTCGCTACGGTTGCATTTACTTAAGGTTTCTAAATTCATTCAACTTATTTAGTTTGTGCACACACGGACATCATTACATTTTGACTGCTACCTCCTCCAAAGCATTTGCTTAAAAGCTTCTAAAGCTTTATCAACAAATCCATTTTATAGTGCATTGACTTTTGTCCTGGAGCCTTTCCTTTTCTCCATGCTGGCATTGTTGACCCTATAGTTCACACGCGCCTTCATCAAGCACGTTGGCTATTGCAATATAAAGTTACTTCAAGTGCCTTATCGATGCAAACATCAGATTCCTCTTTTTAATGATTAGATTCCAATTCATTTCAGCAAATCCATTATGTATTGCTCTTCCTCCAAAATCTTGTAGCAATTATTTTAAATGGTACGATGATTCCCAACAAAATATTTCCTATTTTTGTGTGCTTTGATGGATACCCCTTGCTCCAGTGTTATGCTTAAAAGTTTCTAAACCATTCTCAACACATACATTTTGTGAGTACTAGTTGCATTAATCACAATTTAAACATTTTAAAACCCACTCTCTAGCTTCCACCATGGTTTCGGCCCTGTTCTCATCGCCCCTTGGCTCCACAATAATTCTCTATCTCTAGCATAGGAAGGAGAGATTTTGTATAGCTTCCACTAGCATTTTATTAGAAGTTTCTTAAGACCTTTTTTAACACATCTAATTTGTGTATTACGTATTACGTAGCATTCATAACATTCCCTCAATCCACATTTAACAAAGGAATTTTTCCAAGTAACTCACTTGTTGTGTTCTATCCCCAATCAATAGAATGGTGCCCCATTGCATGCGTATTTAATTTATTTGAAACATCTACCCTGTATGAGTTAGTATCCCTCAATGCAATCTTCAGACCTCTTCTTTGAAATGAGTCAAACTTTGGATATAGCCTCATACAATGGATATTTCCATTCTATTGTGCGAAACACTTCTCCCAGTAGTGATTCCCAAAACACGTTGAATTGAATTAGTATTTGGAAATAGACTAGTTTGAAAAAATAGTTCATGCCATTAACCTTTCCCTTCTTGCCAACTATCTTGAGTACTTATGTTTGTAAGTTAACTGTTTGAAAAGCATTCAAAGAAATTTAACTCCCTCTTATGTCATTCTACTCAATGAGTCCAAATCAATTGTCACATTCAAGAGGCAAAGATAATACCTAAGGAGTGGAAATCATTTCTTCATGATTATTTCTATTAGAAATTGGAACTTGAGCCTTGTCTTGCATATCCTACTCCTTCAGCCTTTTGGTTTATTGAACTCCAAATGACCTTTACATCTCTCAATCTATCAACCTCTGATTCAATCAACAAGATATCTTCCTCACTAAATTTAAATTTTCCTCTTTAGCAAGTGTAAAAGCTCCTATTACACATTCACAATATGAAGGGATTTTAATCATAGTTGCATGAACACGATTGACATTTTCAATATCATGTAGCTATTCAAACAATAAAACAAGATTAAAAGTTTTGTGACTTTGTCCCATGGGACATCAAGTGAGACACCACTTTCTATCACATTTTTTTTACACCATCATGCTTCTATAACCTGAGCAGGGAACAATATTAGTTTAGTGGATTTTTTGAGTACTCCACTGATTTAATTTCAAGGACTGAAAAGATAAACAACCTTGTGCAAAATGAAACAACATTCTCAGCTTCACATGTATAAAGCATGTTGGGTCCCATGTGGACCCGAATAATTTTTTTTGTTTTGAACAAATTTTATGCTCAAGTGACTTGACAATACCTTTTGAATGCTCCAAACATGAAAATTCAAACTAGGTTGCCATCAAAACTTGCTTTTTGATCCTTTTGCAAAATGGTGAAAACTAGCCAAGTTGGCTTTGAAATTTCCCTTGAAAATAAGTCAAATGGCGTTATGGAGTCATGAAAACTTGCAAGAATATAGATGTTCAGCCCAAGAATGAAGTGAAAGAGAAGACTTGATAAAAGAGATCCTGAGGTGAAAGTTATTAAATATCAAAGTTGCTTAGTTGAACTTTTCTGCAACAATAGCTTGTTCAAAACCAATTAAAACTCGTCAAATCACCTAGTCGAAAAACTATCAAACTAACTTCTCGGGAGCTGCAAATGGAAACATAAGCTCATTTAGATGTAGTGAGAATGTGTGCAAGAGGTATTTTCTCGAATAATCACCCATAAAAAGATATTGATGGTTGAAGTTGACCTCTTTGAAAGGTTTCATAAAATGTAGATGCAAAACTAAACAAATTGCATTTGGTTTTGATTTGGAAAATATAGAAAATCTCATCACAAGGCTATAAAACCTAACATGGGAGTTCATTTAGTCATGGATAATGGAGGGTAACAATTATTTTGACTTTACAATCATCTAGTTGCAAAATACAAGCTTGATTAAGAGTTTACTTTGCAAACTGAAAGTTTGAAAACAACAAAACAATGCCAAAACCCTCCAGCTTTTCTTTTCAAACCTTATAAAAACTAATCATGGGAAGCTAAAAACTAACATGCAGGTTCAAATAGGTCACATGAGTGGATTTTCAAATTGGTTTTTCTTGAAAATTGAATGGCTTTGAAATATGACCCTCCAAAGTAGGTCACTTAAGCAGATTCTTCAAGTGTACTTTTGAAACTACTAAGGATTTTTTTTTATATGGGCACTTCAAATTTGAAAATTTTGAGAGTACCATCATGTCTTTGTAACACGATGTAAATGAAGTCTCGGTTTTTTTTCTATAACATGTGTGCTCACTCAGCGGTAGTGGAACCTAAGGCCATCCACTTGGTGAGTATCCCAACAAGGTGGAAAATGAGAGTCTCATATTAGCCTTCCATACCATACCAAATTTATCCTCATGACAACTTCAAATGATAAGGAACCACAATGCTAAATGCTTCTGAATGTTATGATTATAGGTTTTTGTTCAAAGATATTTTTCTTTATGTAAGGTCTTCTTAGCGAGCATCGTGCCTGTGGACATGAAAAAGGTAACCCTTCTACTTTTCTTCTTGTTTAGGCCCTCCTTGTGATTTTGGACTTAATTTCACCTTGATCTAGTGTTGTGAGGCATGCCTCACATCCACATTAGGTCATGGGCCCTAGAAAAATGAACAAAATGAATGTCTTGTAAAGGGGTTGTAAAGTGTTGTAAATGACTTTCGCACTTTTATATACATTAATTAAGCATTTAAGTCTCATTGGACCTATTTTTCCCCTTCATTCAAAATTGTAAAATTTATTTAAATTTATTCTAACATTAATCTAGAAGGCTTGTAAATTAAACATAATTCTAATCTAGTGTTGTAATATGTTTTACACATTCACATTGGATGTTGTGCCTTTCTAGGCTATGTGGACCTCATTTTAGTGTTATAATGTGTATTTAATCACGCTTTCACATTGAAATTTGTGTCCTTATCCCTAATTACCGTTTACATCATCATTCATAGGCCCCTATGACCCCATATTATGCATCCCAAGGCTTATTTTGATGAAAAACATGACCATATCATTATATAAACCTCATTTCTTCACTCCCCAACAATCCAACTAGAAAAAGAGCCCCTGTGGGACCAAGCCACCCATATGGGTGAATTAGTCCCATCCAAGTGGGACTAAGTCAAACATCTTGGCAACTTAGTCCCATTTGGGCTATTTTTGAGGTTTGAGCGTGAAAAAATGGGTTTTAAGTTTAATTCTCCTTCATGTCGGCCTTGGGGATCAAATTAACGAGCATTTTAGATAGATTTCCTATATAAAAAATCTTCTAAACCAAAATTAATAGCTCATTTATTATTCATTCATCATTCATTATCCATCTCAATTCAAGTAAGCTAGGGTTTTAGCATTCTAAGTCATCAAGATATCTTTCTAAGGCATTCAAGGGAAAATTCTTCATCCATTGTTGCATAAATTCAAGATCAATCATTATTGAAAGTTTCTAATTTCTTCATTTCATGTTCATGCTTCATATTATTTCTTTATTTTTGTTTAATTACCTAAAAGGGGTTTGACCAAGGAAAATCCCCATGCCCTAATATTCAACATTTCTCTCTTTGATTGTGTGTTTGTAGATTTAGGTACTTTGAAGGTTTGGAAATCATTGAAGAATAGGTTGAATTTTTTTTTACGACATTACCTTGTTGGCTAGGTCAAAATATCTACAAAAAGTCACTTAGAATGTCGACAATTAGAGTTTCAGAACTGAACACCTGGAGGAATAGAAAGTGTACACCAAGAGCTTCCGTTTCCACTTTTGGATTTTTAGAAAAGCCAAAGTGGACTAAGTCACCATTAGTGGTGACTTAGTCCCACTGTACCTCTTTTTAAGAAGTTTATGTAGATTTGGATACCCATTTGGCTAAAATGGGCTCCAGAGCAGTTTTCTAGATATGTGACTAAGTCACCGAGAATGGCATAAGTGTACCAGTAGGTCAAATTTTTAGGACCAACAACATTTCCAGTCTTCTACACATTTCTAGGGGCATGTTTTTTGTCTTACTTTCCTATTTTGTTCTATTTTAATTTTTATTCATCTTTTTAGATGTTTTTGCATACAACACTATGTTTTCAAACATTCTATATTGTATTAGTTTTGCATTAATAACCAATATCTTTTATCAGTTTATTGCATTTAGGACATTACATTCAGGCATATTTCATTCATATTTGCACTATTCTTGAGTGGGGACATTGCATTTTTTTGCATACCTCTCTCCTTTTAGGTGAAAAACCTTAGAAGTGTTAGAAAGCCTTGTGGTGCCAAAATTATCCACATTTTAGTGAACTTGACCTTAGAACATCCCATTTTCTGATTGGAGTCCATCATTATCTTAGAATTAGTTTGCATTTCATTTTTCATTAGTTAAGCTGTATTCTAGGGTTTCAAATTTTGCATTAGCGAAAGTGCATATAGCTTGCATTTTTGCAACTTTAATCACTATTTTTTTTTTTAAATTTTGTATTTGCATCTTAGTTCTACATTATACAATGTAGAAAACATAAAAATCAATCAAAAAAGTCTGAAAATTTTGAAAAAAAACCCCACTAGGACTCATTTGCCACCTTGGGCAACTTAGTCCCTTTCTACCCTTGAAACTGTCTTTTACAAAATTGAAAACCCTATTTTTAAGCTTATGTTTGCTACCATTTTCATTTTCATATCCTTGCATTATCTTACTTGAAATTTGAAAATTCCATTTCATTTTACCTCTTTACATTGCATTTCAAGTTTGCATAAATTATTTTTTCTAAATGTTATTTTCACTCTTCTCTTAGTTTGCAAAGAAAATTTTAGTTAATAAGCAGTTAGTCATCCATTCAATGCATTCCCTAGTTATGAGAGTCTATTAGTGTAGCAAATTGAAAATGATAATACTTACCTTAAAATTACAACCCACCCTATCTCTCCTATTTGTATGGATTATGTGCTATAAGATCTTACAAACATAGATAACCATGATAATCATATTTGTTCTTCTCATGATACCTCTTCTTTTAATGATGAAGGTATCTTGGTGAAAGAAGATACAATCATTGAGAACCCTGAGGATCTTATTTGTCCTTCTCCTCATCCCCTTTGGGAAGATATTTTAGCACAAGAGAATGAAATCATAAACACATTCCTAAACATCACCTTACCTAATTTCCTTTCTCCTTTAGCTTGTGAGAATGATTTTGAGGAAGATAAGATTATAAATGATGAGGGTATGTTGGTGTTAGATGATCAAATATTTAAGGTCTATAAAAACCCTCTTTTGGAAGACATTACAGAACAAAGGAATGAATTTTTACATGATCATGATAGTCATTTTTGTGATTAAGACATTCTAGAAGAAAAAATCCATGAATGTCAAAAAAAATTTATTCATAGTTCTAAAAATTTTCCTCCTAGGGAGAATATCATGGTGCTAGAAAATTGCAACAATTCTAATGTGTCTTCATTATATAATGATAAAAAGGTGATTCTAGATTTCTCTTTATTAGAGATACATCAAACCAAGACCATTGAGGTTATGAATGTACAAGTGTCCATTCGATCCCCTTTGATTAATGGACCTCTTACATACTCGTAGGACATCCTAAGAATCCTCTAATTGTTTACCCACCATCACACAAAACTCCAAATCAAAACAAAATTGAATCCATCCTCTACCCACCTAAGAATAATTTATCACAGTATTTGAGTCATCATACTATTGCTCATACATATAACACTAGAAACAATCTGCAACCCAATCAACCAAGCCCAACAACCTAAACTTTTCCTAATCTCATCTTACCCATTCCTCCTCATTTTCCTTTACATAGTGGGAAGGAGTATGATCTTGTTGAACAACTTAAGAAAACTCCTACAAAGATATCCCTATGGGATTTAATTCAAAACTCACCTAACTATCACACTATGCTTTAGACAACCTTACAAAAAATTTATATCCCTTCTAATGTGCAACCGAATGACATAGCAACCCTAATTCAAGGAATGAATACTTACCTTTTTTCCTCCAAAGTGAAGTACCCTCTTTGGAAGTGAAAAAATAAAATGTTCCTTTCATAATAATATCTAAATATAAAACAATAGGGATAAAGAAAACCCTTGTTGGCAATGGATCAACCCTTAATGTGTGTAGCATAAATATTTTTGTTAGGTTGCATGTAGATAAATCATAAATTCAACCTGATTCCTTTTCTATCCATGGATTTGACAATGTAGAACAATAACCATTTGGTGTGATCACTTTTCCTATTATAGTTGGAATGGCCACATTGGAAGCACTAATCCATGTTATGACTAATGATCTTTCATATAATCTCATTTCAGGAAAACCATGGATTCATGCAATGAATGACATGCCTTCTAGTCTTCATCATAAAATTAAATAAATTTACAAAAAAAAAGTGCACATACTTGAAGATGACCCCAATCTAAATAGTTCTTTGAACATTGAGAAAAATGAAGAAAATCATTTAAACACACAAGTGGAACCTGTCCAACAAAAAAAAAAATTCAACATATTGAACAAGTCATAAAGCCCTTAGAAGATGATTGGGGTTCTTTAGATTTCACACCAACATTCCTTGGAGAATACAAGATCACAACAAATGACTCTGAAAAGGGAAATGGAAAATTAGTCATGAAAAAATAAAATTTGGATGACCCTTAACAAGCATCTGCCTCAACCAATTTTGACAAAGATGTAAATTACATGACAAAATTTGAAAAACTTAACCATGAAAAACCACTCAATCTAAAAGCAATGAAAAACCTTTTTTGGAAAAGGTTATGAGCTTATGAAATAGCTTGGATATAGTGGAAAAGGATGTCATGCTAGGGAACAAGGTATTTGTGTCTGCATCGAGCTTAACATGCAAGAAACAACTCACAGTCTTGGTTATTTTCCTTTGATATAAATCACCAAGCCTTCACTCAACATCAACACTATAGCAAAAAACCCTTCTAAGACAACTTTAACAGTCGTGCATGCTGAACTAATAGACACTAGTGTTTTGATTTTTCTCCTTGGCCTGAAATGAAATAAACAAAGAAATCTTCACTTAATGTCAAAGTCATCTTGAGAAAAACACAAATGATTTAAATTCACTAGATTTTACATCCTCCTAGATAAAGCAGAGAACAAAATATCACAATCCAAAGAGTCTTGCAAAAGTATGACACCTTGTACTAAGTAAGAGGTATTTTTGTTGCAAACCATAGGAGCACCTTCTACTATTGTTCAAGAAGGTATCTTGTCGAAACTCCTCCAAGATCACTTGATATCCCTTCCTCCAAGAACTTGAAATAAATGTTATCACAAGACTTCATTTTTCACCTATCACAGAGTTTGCGTTCATTCCACTAATGAATGTAAGGATTTGAGTAGTAAAATTCAACGTCTTAAGGAGTTTGGTGCTCTCCCTTATGAGGGGGCCCCTAATTCCTCTAATTCATACTGATTTTCACTCTTCCTTACATATTATCCATAACTTCAACTCACCCTTGTACTACACTAAATGGGGGAAAGGGGTTAAGTAGCCTTGTCCTCGTATGTCACTTGTCATTGACTCTTTTGGCTAATAATTAAACTTTCATGAACATATAAGAGAAATATTGGGATGTGGACGACATGCCTTATGTTGGCTTGCATGTGACATACTGCCATTTTAATGATATATGACTTTCTATAGGGATTTCTGAGTAATACTCATGTTTTCTTCCCCTACTTTAAATAAATTACTCACAATAAGGGTGTTAGCAACTGCTTTAAAGTGGGGGCATACATTGAAACTCATATTTCATTGTCTAATTTTCTTTTTTCTAGCAATTTTCTCACTTGGAAACATTAGGTACAATGTTGACCACGATGAGACATTGCACTTTTCCTCTCATGGAAACAAGATGAGACATTGAATTTATCCTCTCTTGGAGAAATTAAGCATAATGTTCCCTAAAATGAGACTTTGCACGAACTAAGGAAAACCCCTTTGAACATTCCTAACATTATCTTGCATTTACAATGTCTATGAGTTTCAAGCATACGGAGTCAAGTACTTGCCTCATAGAGCTCGAAGATCATTTTTGTGTGGAGCCTTATTAAAGTTATCAAGAGGTATAATTTTGGTATTGTTTAGAAAAAATCCCATTCTGAGGCATTAATTTCCCCATAGCCACTTGCGTGTGTGGGAGGGCATACCAGCCATAAGTGTATGTTTCTCACCTTTCTAGGACTTCTCACTCACTGGACAACCAAGAGTTCCATTTCCTAAGAGTGAATATTCATTTTTGGACTAACAACCTAGATCTGATCCACAATGTGTTGGAAAATTGATCAAAGCTTGATCCACCTTTTAATTTTCACTTTTCTTTGCATTCTTGTTATTGCCCTTGCATGATCGTTTATCTTGTTTTTCTTCAAATCATTCACATTGTGTTTTTCCTTTTGTGCTTATGTTGGTTTGACTTAGGATCTTGCATCCTAGGGGATTTCCCAACCTCCTTTGATCTTTGGAATCCTTTTCCATCCACATTGGTATGATTGGACCCCTCTTGAATGTCTACTTTCGTGTTAGCTTGAAGCAAGTTCCTCCTCTCACTAAAGTGCAGGCTAAATGTGGACATACAAAAAGGGACCCTTCTACTTTTTCTTCTTGTTTAGGCCCTCCTTGTGATTTTGGACTTAATTTCACCTTGATCTAGTGTTGCAAGGTGTGCTTCACATTCACATTAGGTCTTGGGCCCTAGAAAAATGAGCAAAATGATTGTCTTGTAAAGGTGTTGTAAAGTGTTGTAAATGACTTTCACACTTTTCTAGAAAAATGAGAAAAATGAATGTCTTGTAAAGGTGTTGTAAAGTGTTGTAAATGACTTGCACACTTTTCTAGAATTTTATTAAGAATTTAAGTCTAATGGACCTATGTTTCCCCTTAATTCATTACTGTAAAATGTATTTAAATGTATTCTCACAATAATATAGAAGGTTTGTAAATTAAACCTAATACTTATCTTCTACTTCTACTTTAATCTAGTGTTGTAATGTCTTTTACACTTTCTCATTGTGTGTTGTGCCTTTCTAGGCTATGTGGACCTCATTTTAGTGTTGTAAAAGTGTATTTAATCACACTTTCAAATTGAAATTTGTGTCCCTATCCCTAATTACCCTTTACATCATCATTAATAGGCCCCTACGACCCCATATTATGCATCCAGAGGTTTATTTTGATGAAAAACCCAAATATATCATTATATAAACTTGATTTATTCACTCCCCAACAATCCAACAAGCAAAAGAGCCCCTATGGGACCAAGTCACCCATTTGGGAAAATAAGTCCCATCCAGATAGGACTAAGTCGCCCAACCTAGAAAATTAGTCCCATTTGGGCTATTCTTGAGGTTCGAGTGCAAAAAATTAGGTTTTAAGTTTAATTCTCCTTCATGTTAGCTTTGGGGATCATATTAACAAGAATTTTAGATGGATTTCCTATATAAACAAGCTTCCAAACCCTAATTCATAACTCATTCATTATTCATTCATCATTCATCATCCATCTCAAGTCAAGCAAGCTAGGGTTTTAGCATTCTATATCATCAAGATATCTTCCTAAGGTATTCAAGGGCATATTCTTCATCCATTGTTGTAGAAATTCAAGATCAATGATCATGGAAAGTTTTTGATTCCTTCATTTCATGTGCATGCTTCATCTTACTTCTTCATTTTTCTTTAATTACCTAAACGGGGATTGACCAAGGCAAACCTCCATGCCCTAACATTCAAAATTTCTCTCTTTTTCATTATGTGTGCATTGTAGAAAATAGGACCCTTTGCTTGACATGGTAATATTTCATGATAAATTGACTTAATGAGGCCTTGATTTAGGTGTTGTGAGGAATTTTATGCATCCACACTAGGTCTTGAACCCTTTCAAATTGAATAACATTCATTTAACAATGTCTTGTAAAGGTGTTGTAAAGTCTTGTAAAGGACTTTCACACTTTTCTAGACTTAAAGAACCCATTTCTGCCTAATTCAACATTATAAAATATGTTTAAGAACATTATCACATCAATCAAGAAGTCTTGTGAACTAAATTTAATGTTAAACTAGTCTTGTAATGTGTCTTGCACATTCACATTGATTCTTGTGGACCTCATTTTAGTGTAGTACAGTGTATTTAATCACACTTTCACAATGATTTTTGTGTCCCAAGCCCTATTTCACATTCACATCATCACCAATAGTCCCATATTAACCCACATTGTGCAACCCAAGGCTTAAATTGACCACATACCTGATAAGGTTGTAATTTAAACCTTCTTTCTTTATCTCCTGGCATCTTAGTTGTCAGAATGACCCCCGTGGGACCCATTCACCATGCATGGAGAATTAGTCCCATCTAGGTGGGACCCATTTTTCGTGTATGGCGAATCTGTCCAATTTGGCCCAATATTGACCTTTGAGTGGGAAAAAAGTGAAATTTAAGTTTATTATTACTTCATGCCAGCCTGTTATAAGGTATGAATGGGTGAAATAGGTGAAATTCCTATAAATATAAGTCTTTTAACCCTAATTCACCTCTCTTATAATTCATTCATCCACCAATCTTTCATCTCAAGTCAAGCAACTTAGGGTTTCAACATTACAAGTCATTCAAGATCAATTTTTAGAAATTCAAGGGTAGATTCTTCATGTTTTGTTCCAAAATTTTAAAATAAACATCATGGAAAGTTAATAAGCTCCATTATTGCATGTTTCATTCCATTATTTCATCATTTTTTTTTAATTACTTAAAAGGTGTTTGACCAAGGCAAACCCCCATGCCCTAACATTCAACATTTATTCTTCTCTTGTGTGTTTGTAAATTTAGGACTCTTGGAAGCTTGGAAATAATTGGAGATAAATTTTCAAGGTTGATCAAGTCTTCTCTTCATTCAACAAGTGAAAATATCAAACAAAATCTCATTTTCAATTTTAGAAATCAGAGTTTTTGAAGGGGACACCTGTAGAAAGCAAAAGTGTAGACCAAGAGCTCTGAATTCCACCTTTGAATATTCAGAAAGTAAAATTGGAATCATTTTCCATGAGTGGAAAAGGACTCCAACTTCCAAGTCAATTTTGAGCTTTCTACATTTTTAGATGCCCTTTTGCCAGAAATAGGTTCTGACACAGTTTTGTAGAATTGGGACTAATTTTCCCAAAATGGTGAATGAGTCCATCCAAGCCTGAAAACAAGCATTAGTAGAATTTTAAAATTTCATTTCTAGTTTTCATCCACATTCTAGGTGCATACTTTCGGTTTGGTTCAGTTTTGTTTAGTTTTGCATTCATTTCTGTTAATTTTGTATTACACAATGTGTTTTCAAACAAGTCATATTTACTAGGTTTTGCATACTTAATCAATCAATTTCAATACTTAATTCCATCCAAATAATTTCAATTAGACATAATTTTACCATACATTTCCTAATTTGAGTGAACTCGCTAGATTCTTTGGCCCTTTCTTTCTCCTTTTATGTGAAAACCCCTACAAGAGCTAGAAAGACCTAGGGTGCCAAAAATCTATCATTCATTTTGGTGAACCTACTTTTTGAATAGCTTATTTTCTGATTTGAGTCCATTTTCATTTTATTCCTAGATTGCATTGTATTTTCATTAGAGTAGCATTGGTCAATTTGCATCTAGGGTTTCAATTTTTTGCATTAATAAAAAGGTCATTTAACTTGTATTTTTGCATATAATTTCCTTAAAAGTTTCTAAAATTATACATCTCCATCTTAGGTCTGCATTATACAACATTAAACACATAAAAAACAATTCAAAATTTCTGAAAACTTTACAAAAGACTAGTAGTGGGACTCATTCTCCATGTTGGGCGAATCAGTCGCTGTCAAGATTTTTGATTGACTGTTACAACATCAAAAACCTAATTTTTGTGCTTCCTAAGCCTCCTAGTATCATATAGTGTAAGTCTAGAAAGCTTCTGGAACAATTTTTTTATTCATCTAGCTCAAAAACATCATTTTAGATTACTCACTCTTCAAATCATTTCATTTGCACACAGATCTTTACATATGAAAATGCTTCTATTTATGTAATTTTGTATAACATTAATAAAAGTACTTTTCATTTTTTCATATACAATATTTCTATTCATAAAGCTTTGCATTAGTTTGGTAAAAGTACTTTTCATTCTTGCATATACATTATTTACATTCTTAAGGTGTTGCATACATTGGATAAGAGTATTTTTTATCTTTGCATATACATTTTTCCTATTGCTAAAAAAATGCATGAAATGGTTACATGTGCTTTTCATTCTTATTCAAAAAATCCTAGTACCTTACATATGTATAAATTTTAAGAAACATTTCCTATTCCCTCCATATGAGAGTGTTTTAGTGGAAGAGATTACAACTTGGTCCATTCCTAACAATCATACTTGTTCTTCTCATAATATCTCTCCTCTTGGCGATGAAGATATTTTAGTAGAAGAATCAATTAATGAGAGTTTTGAGAATCCTAGTTGTTTCTCTCCTTTTTCCTCTCTTAGTGGACAAAACATTCACAACCAGCATAACACAACCTTAGATGATCATGATATTACAATTTATTTTTCTCCTAGTATCTTTCCTTGTTGTGAACATGATACTTTGATGTTAGAAAAGCTATTTTGTGAAGATCATGAAAATATTAGTTGTCCCCCTTCACCTCACAAAATTATTCTTAAACAAGACAAGCTACAACCATGGGTAATCATGACAACAACATTTGTCCTTCTCCTAGTATCTCTCCTAGTTGTGAAGAAGATACTTTGTTGTTAGAAAACATAATTCATGATAGTCATGAGAATCTTCATTGTCCCTCTTCACTTAACAAAACCGTTCTTGGGAAAGACAATTCAACCACTGAGCATTCTCCTACTCATGATGAAGTCTTTTTCAAAGAACTAACCTTAGAATGTCAAGAAGATTTGGTTTATAGTTCTTCTAAAAACCCTCCTCCTAGGAAGGATATCATAATGCAAGACAAAAACCACAATAATGATATGGAATCTCACTTACTTAGGGATGCTAACATTATTTAACCTCAATTCATCCTTTACACCCCTTCACATAAACCTCCACCTCCAAACAAACCTGAACTTGTCCTTTACCCACCTAAGAAAAATGCATCACAAAAACTGAGTTATAATATCATTGCTCATACATATAACACTCACAATAATCCACAACCACCGCAACCAACCCCAACACCCTTACCTTTGTCAAATCCTATCCCTCCTAGACCTATCTTACCAGGTCTTCCTAATGGAAAGGAGTAAAATCTTGTTGAACAACTAAAGAATACTCCTGCTAAAATTTAATTGTGGGACATTATTGAAGCCTCCCCTCACTAGCATAATATGATCCAAGGAATAAATTTTGAGATTGTTTTCCACCAAAGTGAACTCCCCCCTTTTGAAGTGAAAATACAAAATGATGCTTTCATGATCATTGCTCAATATAATCGAACATGGATAAAAAAAACCCTTATTGATAATGGTTCTTCCCTTAATGTGTGTAGTGTTAATCTCCTTGATATATTTTGTGTTGACAAGTCACAGATAAAACCTAATTCCTTATCTATTCGAGGATTTGACAATACAATAGAGCAACTGCTTAGTGTAATCAGTTTACCTATTACAGTTGGGGTGGCTACTTTACAAACTCCTATTCATGTCATTCCTTATGATCTTTCGTATAATATTATTTCAAGAAAACCATGAATTCATGAGCTAAATGTAGTGCCTTCAACTCTTCATCGTAAAATGAAATATGTCTATAACAATAACATTTATCAAGTTGAAATAGAACTCGAGCCTGAAAGTTGCTTGTACCTTGAAAAAGGATCTACAAGTCCTCTGAAAACATTGATTCCAACATCCAATATAGATCCTCTTGAAATTGAACAAAAAAATGAGGAATCAATGTCTAAATTATTTGGTGATGATTGGGAATCCTTAGAATTCACACCCTCATCTATTGGAAAATACATTATCACACAAAAGAAAGATGAGAAACAAGAAAAAAAAACCATCATGATAACTCAAATTTCTGCACAATATTTTCCACCATCTATCTCCTCTACTTTGGAAGAAAATATTGTTGGACTCAAGGAACACTAAGAGGGGGGCTGAATCGGTGTTCAACAATATTTAGATTTTATTGTTGATCTTAAACCATTTACAACATTTCATCAAAATTAAAGATTCAAGCACATGAACGAAACAATCAGAAAACCATGACACCAAAAATTTTACATGGAAACCCTGTTAGGGGAAAAACCATGGTGGAGATCAATCCACAATTTATACTCTGTTAAAAGTATGGAGAAAAAGAATGCACATGCATTCAAGGACACTACCTAGAGCTCACTAGTCAAAAGGAGGAAGGCTCACAACCTTACAAAATTTTTAGATTACAACAAAAGATTGAATTCAGAAGATAAAATCTACAAATTCTAGATTATATTTCCAATTAAGCACATTGATCAGATTCTAGACCTTCTATCCAATTCTACACTTATGCTCGATACTCTACATTAATTCGCTTCACAAGAACCTCTTTTGCACAAGAAAAAATTCACTCAATTGATCTTCTGATATTTGTGTATACATCTGATTTTCTCTTCACTCACATTTACACACTTCTACACATTCATCCTTATACACACCCAAAATGAATTACTTGAACTCAAATATATATCTGCTACAAAGATTTAAGGACATCAAGTCAACTTGCAGCAAGAAAAAAATGTTTTCCAATTGTTGACTCTATTCACATTTGATATATAATGCACATCCACCAAAGCCAGCTAATACATAGCTGGGAAACAAAACAAAATTGCTTGAACATAGAAACAATTAAACATTTGTTCCTTATACATCTGCGGCACACCACATGCACTAAGCTAGCCAACATGAACAAATAAATAAAAAAACCATTTTACTAGATCTCATAACTCATACACTAATTAATGTGACACCAAAAAACATGATAAGATAATATAGATGCTTAATAGACTCCCTGAAATCCACAACAAAAAATGATAATCTGGTGAAGCATATAGATGAACATACTAGTTGGGTACCCTGTTCTTCATTCTTACTTTTGGTAATGCACTGTTCTTCACTCTGCCTACCAGAATGAACAAATTTTGATCTGCAGTCCGAGATAATTAATTTGGTTTCCATCAATGGCAACACTAGAAGCCATATGCCAACAATCTCCCCCTTTGGAATTGATGGCAACACTTAGTGAAAAATGACTAAGTGTTGGAACTAATAAGATTACACTGCTAAATTCAAAATTTCAAAAATTTAAAATCACAACTCAGCCCCCTTAGAGTGGTAAGGAATTTCTCACTTCTCTCTTCCCCCTTTGACATCAATGACAAATATATGTATCACTCCACCCTCAAAAATTATCTCTCTCCCCCAATCAAAAATTCAATCAAAATTTGAGAACATACAACTATTGCTTGAATGAAAAAATTAAATTGTTCTTATCTTTCATTCCCGGAAGAAATTTCTTCCATGCTTCTACTGCAATACCAATGATTATGATCAAGTTTTTGTTTTCTGATGTTTGCTTGATAATTTGGATGAGATATTCTAGTATTGTAATTTCCTCTTCTAATTTCTCTCCTTTCCTTAGAAATTCAATTAACTGCTCCAACCTACATTTAGTTAAGTCCTTCACTTTCTAGAAAGTGTCCACAAGGTTATTTTTGGTGCGAAGAAATTTTGTGTGCTCAGACTACTATAGACACGTAAAATGTACATGCACTCGATCCTGATCTACTAACATCACCTCATCCTAAATTATCCCTCTATCTAACCATTTAATAAAATATTCTTATTTGATTAAAGTAATCATAATTCCCCTTTTAATTAAATAAATTGCTTGATTTAATTAAATACTCATCTCTATGTAATTAGTGAGGTCATTTCATCTCCCTGCCTTTATTTAATTAAATAATCCATATTATCTGCTTAAATATCTAAAGTTCATCTAATTAAATTAAATAAATAAAACATTTATCTAATTTAATCTAACATCCCCCCTTTGGTTAAATAAATCAAAATATTTATTTAACTAGGTCTTAATCATTTTCATCTCTTTTTGATTTATTTCAACCCACAAATCTAAATCAAATAGTCAAATTGCCTAATCTCCCCTTAAATTAATCAAATCCTAATTAGTCTTAGTCTTAATCCATCAAATTCTCTATATTTTGCAACTTGCACATGAAAATCAATTTAATTGATTTATAAATCATCTATTTTCATTCAAAAAAAAGCATCAAAGATGGAATATTCCTCAAATTTGAAATCTCCCCCCAAAAAGACTTGTTCCTTCCAACAAAGTATTTAAAATCTCTTACATGTCCTTTTCTTGAGCCACATGCATTTGCTTCACCTTTCACCTCATCCTTCAAGCCATATTTTTAATTTGAATCTCCCCCCTCTTTGCACATTCTTCAAAATGTGCTCATTCCTCAACCATTCACATGATGACACGTAGCTTCTTCTCATTTGTTGAAGATCAGTCCCACATTCATCCCTTTTTCCTCTTCTCTAATGAATCTCATCTATAAATAAAGAGCTCATCCTTCATTTCTATCATCCACAATTTGTGCAAAGATACTATACTCATATCTTTACCCATTTTTACCAATACCATTGAGTTCTTAGCTAGGTTATGTAGGTTTTTAGCTTGGAGCACTCACCATCCTTCATCAAAGTGGATCATTCAGCAACATACATCAATATTCCATGATAGGAATTGGGAAAGGGCTAATTTTCACATCAAATTGGCACCAATTCCCCCATGGGATCATGATTTTGCTAGTTTAATAAGGATTCAATCTCTATTTTATTGTTTTCATTGTGTTATTAATCTCTTTTTCCTAATTTAAGTTTTGTGAATGGATTTCATGGGGAATCCTTGTCCTTGATTGCATTCTCTAATCTAATGTGTTTGTTCTTATTGTTTTGTAGGTATTGGGATTGGGGTTCTCACAACTACAACTCTTGAATCCTCTTCTTGACTGCACCATCCTGATCCTAAAAGATGTTGTAATCCTAACCAATTCTGTTTAGTTTAGTTTCAATCCAATCCAACTTATCTTTGTACTTCCCAACTGAATGAGGGAAATGTAGACAATAGTTGAAGATATTGTTTTCTATGTTTATGTATTTTCTCAACACATTTATCTTCATCTTTAGCTTGATAAGACATAGCCTAAACTTCTTCAGATGTAAAATTATCTCTTCATTTTTCATGTCCTAGGACTTAGAAACCATGGAATTCTTTATGCATTTGATCATCTATTCAGAAAACACATTTTGCAAGCTCTCCAAATTGATGTGGTTGTGAACAATTTAAGTACTTAGATTAATTTTGATCAGGTCCTGCTCATATGAGGGTCTCTTGGACCATATTCCAACAATCTTCTGCATCCCATCTTTCCCCTAAAAAATCTACAGTATCTTTACTTTGAATAAAACACCTTCTTCTTCATTTCCTTCTAATATTACTATATATAATTCAACCAATTATGGTTCATCTCTGGGAGTGTACTCGTCAGATTCCTCATCTAGTATATCTGCAATCTCTCACTCTTTACCTTTTCCTTCAACTTTAGGGGTTTTGTGTCCTAGAGGAGTGTACTCAAAAATCTCTAGATCTCTTCTCTTCTATCTCTCCATCTCACCTGATGAAGATCCAACTTCAAGTGCTTTAACTTGGATAAAAATGCTAATTTCTCCAAACTTCCCTAGCAATTCCTTAAAGAAATTTTCATATTCTTGTTTACAGTTTCCCAAAGCATTAGAATATTCAAAAAATTGTTTGCAAACTAGTACATCCTTTTTTCATACAATATTACTGACCTAAAGCAAGCAATTAAAAAAATACATCACAAGACATATGACCAATGTACCAAACCTAAAGGGGTAATCTGCCTCCTTTTTTAGTTGCCCATTTTCCATCAATTGATCATTTAGTAAACCACATAGATCAAAATCTTCATCCTCCATTATCATTTTGTGAGACATGTAAATTGCACCTATTGAGGTTGTCCCTTCTCTGTTTCTAAAAAATATTTTGTATGACATCCCATGTGCAATGGACCTTGTTATTGGATCTTTGATTTTCGCAATTATCAAATCCCTCTAATCTCCAGTTACTCCGGTTAGGGTTTCAACCTCTTTGTTCTAAATTGACTTCTTTTTCATAATATCCCCAACATTGCACAAACTAGTTAGATTCTTGAGCACATCTTTTAAAAATGAGATAGGGTTTATCTAGAGTTAGAAAATCATCATTTAGTCTACTCAAGATAAACCTAATGACTTCCACATTCTCAAAATATGGAAATTCACTCCAAATGTCCAAACTTCTATGTTTCACTCCTTCAAGCCATTTCAATTCATGGGTCAGCAACAAATTTTTCACATCCCTAATCTTCTCACTACTATATTCATCCAAATTTACCATTGCTTTGATTTGCAACATTTTTCTTTTCATGCAGAAAAAGTTTCTAATGAACACCAAATTAAGTGAGATTTCAACAAACAATTGAAATACCTAATAAGTTCATCGTCGAATTAACTTGACTCCTTCGAAATTTTGTTGCAAGGGTTCTCCTTCTATTCTCCTTCAATGCATGGTGACAAATGAGGGTTCCAAATACCCTTTTATAACTTTGTGCACCTTACCTTTTTGCCACACTTAAATGTTTTTCCCAAGGAATTCCTGGTACTCTTGGTATGTGCAAGATCATGATGGGCCAAAAAGTGGCGATATAATGGGTATTTGTAGGGTATGTGGCTAACGACCTTTTTTTTACCCAAAATAGATGAAATGAAAAGGGTTTTTAGAGGAGATTCATCGCTTTCCACCAATATAAATTATGCTTGACTTTGAATTTAATAAATTATTATTATTCACTTTCTATTTGAATTATGACTAAAGTCTCGATTGATAGGCTGATTGAAAAACATGTATAGCTTTCAAACGATATCACATTTTTTGAATATGAAACATGTGTCACATTCTATGCTTTACAGACTATATGATTAAAAAAAAGAAATTGAATTTTATGAAGTTTTGACCAAGTTAAGGTGGTCAGACATACAAGTTTTTATATTTTTTAAAATTTGTAATAAAAATCCATAATTAATTATTTACTAGGAAAAAATTACAAAAAAATATGTGTCACATCCGGGCATGAGTCCTCTACTTATATCTCAAATATTATAAAAAAATATTATCATTTTATTGTGGTTAGGGTGGTCAAACAAACACCTACTTCTTATTTTTTCCCCAAAATTGAAGTACCACTTCAATAAAATTTATAATTTTCACCAAATAGATTTTTTTTATTTTTAAATAAGCCTAGTATTTTAGAAACTACATTAAGTTTTCTACAAATTCTATTCTTGCATATTTTTGAAATAATATATACAACTTATTCAGATTTTTATGTTCAGTTTCCTAACTCTAATTTTTCTGATTTTTTTTCCACTTAAGGGCCTATTTTTTCCACGATGATCCTATACATACTCCTCTTCTTTCTCTATCATAAAGGGAAAAATTCTTTTGTAAACCTTTCACTTCACAAATTTGTGCACAAGTGACCACCGATACACTTGTAAACCATTTGCACAACTACTAACTATTACCTGCATTCTGGTGCCAACTCCTAATAAGGGGTTAAAGGATTTTTCTTGAAAAACTCCCCCTAGGACGATGGCCTAAGTTCAATTTTTGGAGGAATTACCAAAACTTGCTTCAGGCGTTGGCTTATTTTCTTCATCAGATTCATTCTTCCTTACCCATGTTTTCTTCATCTGATCTCTTATCTCTTCCATAGTTACTTTTTCTTTTCCTTTATCATCTTTTTGTGAAATTTTTCCTTTGTATACTAGAACTTTTCTATCCATGTTTTTGTTCCTATAGAATCTTGTAATGTGACCAATTTTTTTGCAATTGTAACACATAGGATTTCTCTGTCTATACCATTCATTCCATTGATTTTCTTTTGATCTGCATTGATTAGAAATATGCCAAAATCTATTGCATGCATAGCATCTGAAATTTCTATGAAAGTTGTCTATCATATTTCTGCATTCACTTGACTTGTGACCAAACTTATTACAATTAAAGCACTGATCTGTGAGTGATGGTTCACTTGATTTCATTTTACCTCTACACTGGGAAGCCATATGACCAAATCTATTGCAGGAAAATTAGTGACCATTAAACTTCTAAGCATTAGGCTATCTTTCTGGATACCTTCTACTTTTGTTCATCTAATTTCTTTGTCTAGAATCCTTATGTTTACATCTAGAGCTTTCTCCCTTCTCATATCCAAGACATCTCTTATCATTTTCATCCTTCTAGCCTTTAGTCAGCTCATCAAGCCTAGCAGAACTGATCCTAAACTTTTCCTTGTATTCATTTGTAGTAGTGAGTTCATCTCTCAGAATAACTATCTTTCTTTCAAGTTCTTGTTCATTACTTCTTGATTGTTGCAGTAAAATATCAAGCTGAATGAATTCGCTATTAACTATACTACATTCTTTAGATTTTTCTTTCAACGACTGAGCCAGATTCTCCTCATTCCTCTTCCTTTCTTCACTCTCCGTAGTTATCCTCATCACCATGGATTCCATCTCAAGCTTTAGAGTAGCATTATTTATTTTAAGGTTTGATTCAGGTGAACATCTTCCAAGCATCTACTTTCTTTCTACTTCAGGTGATTGCATAGTTTCTTCCTCTTTTCTCTTGACTCATTGATTTTATCCTTCAATGATTGAATGAATTTTTTAGCATCTCCAATATTTTCTTTCAATTCCATGACTTCTACTTTAGATTGATCAAAATCATCAAGTTCCACAAAAAGTTTTTATTGAAGACCACTAGAGTCCATTGCATTCCAAGATCCATCTCAAGTTGTTAAACTTCTATATAGGAGCCAATGCTCAGATACCAATTGTTGGACTCAAGAAACACTGAGAGGGGGGGCTGATTCAGTGCTCAACAATATTTAGATTTTGTTCTTGATCTTAAACAATTTACAAAATTTCATCAAAAGTAAAGATGCAAGCACATGAAGGAAACAATAAAAACACCATAACACTAGGATTTTTACATGGAAACCCTACTAAGGGAAAAACCATAGTGTAGGTCAATCCACAATTTATACTCTATTAAGAGTATGGAGAAAAATAATGCGCATGCATTTAGGTGCACTACCTAGAACTCATTCCTCAAAATAAGGAAGGCTCACTACCTTACAAAATGTTTGGACTACAAAAAAAGGTTGAACTAAGAAGATATCATCTATAAATGCCAGATTATAGTTCTAATTAAGCACATTGATTAGATTCTAGACCTTCTATGCAATTTTGAACTTCTGCTCTACTCTGGCTTAACTTGCTTCATAAGAACCTCTTTTGCACAAGCAAAAGTTTGCTCAGCTAATCTTTTGATATTTTGCTATACATCTGCTATACTCTTCACTCGCATTTACACACTTCTACACATTCATCTTTATACACACCCAAAATGAATTACTCGAATTTAAATATATGTCCACTACAAAGCTTTAAGTACATCAAGTTGGCTTGCAACATGAGAAAACTATTTTCCAACTATCAGCTCTATTCACATTTGATATATGCTACACATCTAAAAAAGTTGGCTACGATATAGTTGGGACCCAAAATAAAATTTCTCGAACATAGAAACAATTAAAAATTTGTTCCTTATACATATGTGAAAAACCACATGCACTGAGTTCGCCAACATGAACAAATAAACATAAAAACCGTTTTACCAGATCTCATAACTCATACACTGATTAATGTGACACCACAAAACATGAAAAGATAATATAGGTTCTCAACAGACTTCCCTGAGATCCACAATGCAAAATGATAATCTGGTGAATCATATAGATCAACATACTAGTCAGAAACCTTGTTCTTCATTCTTACTTCTGGTAATGCACTGTTCTTCACTCTGCATGCAAGAATGAACAAATTCTAATCTGTGGACCAGGATAAGGACTTTGGTTGGCATCAATGAAAACACTAGAAGCCACGTGCCAACAAATACAACATACACAACAACCTTTGATGAATGCAATAAAAAAAACCACCTAATTCCATTGAAATGAAACAACCATATGGAAAAGGTTAATTCACAAGAAACAACTTGGCTATAGTGGAAACATATGTGGTTCTCAAGAAAAAGGTATCTGCAATCCTATAGATCCTAACACACAACAAACAACTCACAGTCTTGGTTATTGTCATTTCATCAAGATCAACAAGCCTTCACTCAACATCAACAATCTCATATACTACACTCCTAAATCATCCTTATCAATTGTCCATCATGAATTCCTCGACACTAGTGGTCCTGAACATCATCATTTACAAAATATGAAACAAAAAAATACACCTTTTCTTATTGTCATTGTCATCTTGCAAAACCTTAATGACTTGAATTCTTTAGATTTTATACCCTCCTATAATGGAGAGAACAAAATCGTGCAATCTAAACAGTCTTGCATATATATGACAACTAATACTAAGGAATGGTTATCTTTGTTACAAACCACAAGACCACCTTCTACCATTGATCAAGAAAACATCTTGTTCAGTCTCCTCCAAGATCACTTGATCACCCTCCCTCCTAGAACTCGAAATAAATTCTCTTTGAAGACTTCCTTTTGTGCAAATCATAGATTTCATAGTCACTTCACTCATGAATGTAAGGCTTTGAGTTGTAAAATTGAACATCTTAAGGAGTTTGGCATGCTTCCCTATTTGGGGGGCACCTAGTTCCTCTAATTGATACTGATTTTCACTCTAGCATACATTCCATCAATTATTTTGGCTCACCTTTGTCCTGCACTCAGTGGGGGAAAGGGGTTTAGTAGCCTTGTCCTTATATGTCACTTATAGTCACCTTATTTGGCTAGTCGTTAACTTTTCATGAATACATAAGAGAAAGCTTGGAACGTGGACGATGTGCCTTAAGTTGGATTGCATGTGACATACTACCTTATTCATGGTGTTGCTTATTGGAAACATATGACTTGGAATAGGACTTTCCACATAAGCTCTCATGTTCTCCTTCTTCTACTTTAAATAAATTTCTCACAGTACTAGTGTTTGCAACCACTTTAAAGTGGGGGAATACATCACCACTCACATTTCATTGTGTGATTTTATTTTTCTTGCGATTTCCTCTCTTGGAAGAATTAGGTACAATGTTTCTCTACATGAGATCTTGCACTTGTACTCTCTTGGAAACAAGATGATACCATTTGCACTTATAGAGCTCGAAGATCATTTTCATGGTACTTAAAGTTATTAAGAGGTATGACTTTGATATAGTTGAGTAGGAAGCCCATTTCGAGGCACAACTTTCCCCATAGCCATCTATGTGTTTGAGTGCATACAAGCTAGTGAATGTTTCTCACCTTTGGGATTTATCACCCTATGGAAAATCAGAAGTCTCATTGTCATAGAGTGAGTATTTTGTGGAATTCTCACCCAGTGGATAGCTAAGAGTTTCATCACCCCAAAGTGAGTTTGAATTTGTAAGGAAAGCAAAGGTGTGGAACTAACTCTCCTAATGTCAAAACCTCAGGGAAGAATGCAGAGGTTCTTTTAAATTTTCAATTACAGTCCAATTAAAATACACTTGAAAGAAATAGCAGAAACAGAGAAATTAACATACATAGATGAACACCAGATTTACATGGGAAAACCCTTATAGGAAAAAAACCCACCACACCAAGAAAAGCCTCTTTGTATTACAGTAATGAAATTACATACAAAGATTAGACTTATCTTTTTGATGTCAATTTACACTAGCAGATTCAATGATCAACCTTTTAGAGAACATTCAAGTTACAATGCTCTTAGAATTGAATTCACATACACTAATCACCCACCGAACTTTTCATCTGACTGTTCACCGAACTGGTCACAATATTCAATCTCTAAGTATATCCATATCATCCATGGTCTATTAATCTTCCTCACAGGAATGGCCACAACAGTCCAACTACTAGTGGTTCCCATTCTACTCCTCTAATTGGTCGAAGTCACACCACATAGGATAGTCTTTCAATCGATCAACAACATTCAACCTGTGTCACATGTTGATGAGACACTAACCGTGTCTTGTCGATGCCACATAGCCCAACCATTGATATCAGCCAGACTCATCACCTTCGGCAAGAGGTTACATCAAGTTCAAAAGCTATCGCTTAGACTTCCCCTTGTTTCCAAGACATCATATTGATATCATCAAATGTAGTGCTATTCACCAAGACAATCGCTATTTGGTGAGAGATCATACCAATGTTCAAAGGTCACATAGACACCAGCATTCCCATCGGCGAGACTATCGCTATTTTCCAAGAGATCATACCAAAGCCTTCATGTTACACCAAAATTTCCTACTTTCAGTGATACTTCACCCATCACTAATATTTCTTATTGAAGCCTCCAAGTTACCCTAAGACCACCTTTCACCAAGAGTCATACCGAAAATAGCCAAAGCATCGGCTAGACAAACACCCATCGGCAAGAGCTCTTACCGAGTGTTCAAGTCTCTCCCTAATGACTCTGAGTGTAACACTAACGGCAAGACATACCATCTGTTGCCAAGAGTTCTTACCGAAGTCACATGTTACACCGATGACTCCAAGTGTATAACCATTTGGTGAGGCATCTCTTGTAGGTAAGACTTCATACTGAAAGAAAACCTTTTAGCCAAGAGTCTCCCTGATAACATCAGTCGCCATGAGTCTCCCTAACAACCACATAAACCACAATTGGAAAGAGTTCTTACCGGTCAAAGAGAGATCACAATGACAAGAAATGGCATAGTGAAAACCCCAATCAGTAAGATAGCAACAAGGTCTCAATGACCTGAGCATTCCACAAGGTTGTACAACTGCTAGTCAGCTAGACAATAAGGATGTCACACCGAATTTTCTCTTTTAGAGGTTTCAGCCTGTCAGATTGAGGCACACTATCCCAACATAATTTTTTTTTAAAAAAAAATCCTAGATCTAATCCATAACTAGCTAGATAGACAATCGAAGCTTGATCCCCCATTTTCATTTTCATCTTTTTTCTAAATTCTTTCCCTTGCATGATTGTGTATCTTGTTGGTTTTACTTAGGTTCTTGGATCTTGGGGGCTTGACTTCCTTCTTTATCTTTGTCATCCTTTGTTATTTGCATCAATACACTTGGATCTCTCTTGAATGTCTACTTTAGTGTGAGTTTGAAGCAAGTTCATCCTCTCACTAAAGTGGGGGCTAAATGCATGATAGAAAAAAGGACCCTTTCCTTGACATGGGAATATTTCATGATAAATTGACTTAATGAGGCCTTGATTCATGTGTTGTGAGGAATTTTGTGCATCCACACTAGGTCTTGGACCCTTGTAAATTGAATAACATGCATTTAACAATGTCTTGTAAAGGTGTTGTAAAGTCTTGTAAACGAATTTCATGCTTTTCTAGACTTAATCAACCCATTTCTCCTTAATTTAACATTATAAACTATGTTTAATAACATTATCACATCAATCTAGAAGGCTTGTGAACTAAATTTAATGTTACATTAGTGTTGTAATGTGTCTTGCACATTCACATTGATTCTTGCGCCTTCCTAGGCTATGTACACCTCATTTTAGTGTTGTAAAGTGTATTTAATCACACTTTCACATTGATTTGTATGTAACAAGCCATATTTGACATTCAAATCATTACCAATAGTTCCATACTAACCCACATTATGCATCCCAACACTTAAATTGATCACATACCCAACAAGGTTGCAATTTGAACCTTATTTTCTTAACTCCTAGCATCTTAGTTGTCAGAATGACTCCTGTGGGACCCATTTAACATGCATGGTGAATTAGTCCCATCCAGGTGGGACCCATTTTCCATGTATGGTGAATTAGTCTCATTTGGCCCAATTTTAACCTTTGAGCGGGAAAAAAGTGAAATTTAAGTTTGTTATTACTTCATGTCAGCCTGTGATGAGGTATTAATGGGTTAAATAGGTGAAATGCCTATAAATATAAGTCTTTTAACCCTAATTCACATCTCTTTTCATTCATTCATCCTCTAATCTTTCATCTCAAGTCAAGCAACTTGGGGTTTTAACATTACAAGTCATTCATGATCAATTTTTAGACATTCAAGGGAAGATTCATGTTTTTTTGCACACCTTCAAGATAAAAAATCATGGAAAGGTAATCAACTCCATTATTTCATGTTTCATTCCATTATTTCATCATTTTGGTTTAATTACTTAAAAGGGGTTTGACCAAGGAAAACCCCCATGCCCTAACATTCAACATTTATTCTTGTCTTCTTATGTGTTTACAAATTTAGGACTTTTGGAAGCTTGGAAATAATTGGTGATCAAGTTTCAAGGTTTCTCAAGTCTTCTCTTCATTCAACAAGTCAAAATATTAACAAAATCTCATTTTGAGGTTCAGAAGTAGACACATATAAAAGGGCAAAGTGTAGACCAAGAGCTTTGAATTCCACCTTAGAATATTTAGAAACTCAAAAGTGGACTCATTAACAATGAGTGGTTAATGAGTCCCACTTCTAGGTCAATTTGAGTTTTTTTCATTTTTAGATACCCTTTTGTCAGAAATAGGTTCTCACAAGTTTTTGTAGAACTGGGACCAATTCGCCTAGAATGGGGAATGAGTCCCTCCAGGCTTGAAAATGAGCATCAAAAACATTTTCAACTGTAATTTATAGTCTTCTTCCACATTCTAGGTGCACACATTCAATTTGGTTCAATTTTGTTTAGTTTTACATTCATTTCTAGTTGATTTTGCATTACACAATGTGTTTTCAAACAAGTCATATTTCATAGGTTTTGCATACTTAATCAGTCAATTTCAATACTTAATTGCATCCAAATCATTGTATTTAGACATAATTTCATCATACATTTCCTCATTTGAGTGAACTAGCTAGATTCTTTGGCCCTTTCTTTCTCCTTTTAGGTGAAAAACCCTAGAAGAGCTAGAAAGACCTAGGGTACCAAAAATCTATGGTTCAATGTGTTTGCAGATTTAGGAACTTTTATTCTTTGGAAATCATTGAAGAATAGGTTGCAAACTTTTTTAAGACAATTTTTTGTTGGCTAGGTCAAAATATCCACAAAAAGTTACTTATAGTGTCAAAAATCAGAGTTTCAGAACCAAACACCTAGAGGAATGGAAAGTGCACACTGAGAGTTTTTCTTTCCACTTTCAAATTTTCAAAAAAGCTAAAGTGGACTAAGCTTCCATCAGTGGAAACTTAGTCACACTATACCTATTTTTTCAGAAGTTTTTATAGATCTGGATACCCATTTGGCTAAAATGGGCTCTGAAGTAGTTTTCCAAATCTTGGACTAAGTCGCCTAGAATGGCATAAGTGTCCTAGTAGGTCAAATTTACAGGATCAACAACATTTCTTGTCTTCATTCCAATGTGTTTTCAAACATTCTATATTTTATTAGTTTTGCATTAATAATCAATATCTTTTATCAATTTATTGCATTTTGGACATTACATTTATGCATATTTCATTCATATTTGCATTAGTCTTGAGTGGGGACATTGCAATTTTTGGTATATTGGGTATGTGCAAGATAATCATGGAAAAAATAGGCCCTTAAGTGGTGAAAAATTTAGAAAAATTAGAGTTAGGAAACTTGAAATAAAAATTTGAATAAGTTATCTATATTATTTCAAAAATATGTAAGAATGTAATCTTTAGCAAATTGAATGTAGTTTCTAAAGTACAAATTTAATGTAGTTTCTAAACTACTAGGTTTTTTTTTTTTTTTAAATATATTTGTTGAAAATTTGAAATTTCAATGCAGTAGTACTTAAATTTTTGGGAAAAAATAAGTAGGTACCACCCTAACCAAAATAAAATGATGATATTTTTTAATAAGATTTTATATACAAGTAGAGGACTCATGTGCCAATGTGATGCATATTTTTTGTAATTTTTTCCAAGTAAATAATTAATTATGAATTATTTATTACAAGTTTTAAAAAATATAAAAAAATCGTATGTCTGACCACCTTAACTTGGTCAAAACTTCATGAAATTCATTTTTTTTAATCCTATAGTATGCAAATCATATAATGTGACTCATATGTTGGATTAAAATAAAATGTGATACTGTTTGAAAGCTATCGATGTTTTTCAATCAGTCTATCAATCAGGAGTTTAGTCCTAATTCAAATAGAAAATGAATAATAATTATTTATTAAATTCAAATAAAGCATAATTTATATTGGTAGAAAGTTGAGAATCTCCTTTAAAAACTCTTTTCATTTCATCAATTTTGGATAATAAAAAAAGTTGTCAGCCACATACCCTACACATACCCATCATATCGCCACTTTTTGGCCCATCATGATCTTGCACATACCCTACCTCTCTCCTCTTAGGTGAAAAACCCTAGAAGTGTTGAAGAGCCTTGTGGTGCCAAAATATTTGTCCATAGTTCCTAATGTCTCAAAGAGAGGAAAAGTTAAGAATATTGCATTTCCACTTATGGGATGCCTCATTTCAAATCATGCCACTAAGGGAAAGTCATACACTTAGACATATCACACTCTTGGAGGAAATCAAATCCAATGACACCACCAAGAAAATGACACTTCACAAAAAAGAAAATCACACAATGAAATATGCAACATGTGGAAACATGTCATCAATGTATGCCCCATTTTTTGTGAGAAACTACATTAAAGTATCCATTTTTTCTCCTTAGACATGAGAGCTTTTCTCGAAAAAACCTATGCCAAGTCATATGTTTTTGAAATAAAGTTGCATCATGAACAATGAGGGAGGGTTTTCTCCCAAGAATACATAAGGGATCTATGGATTTGGGGTCAATATATATTTGCTACAATGTTGTTTTAGAGCTTGGATCTATCATTGTTCTCCAAATACTTATAGAATTAGAAGAATGACACATAAGAGAGAAAAAAAAGAAAAATACTTTAGGTTCAACATGGAAAAGACCTAAATGTCTCAACACACTGCATCATCCCAAAATGAAAACACAAGACAAATGAAAAAGATAAAGGATAAAATTTTTGGTCAACATGTTGGATACCTAAATTTCTCAATTCCTTGCATTATCCTAGAAAGGAAAACACAAGACAGATGCAAAAGATAAAGGACAAAATTTTTGATCAATATGGTAGAGACCTAAATGTCTCAATGCCTTTCACCATCCCAAAAAGGAAAACACAATACAAATGAAAAAAAAAATGTTTACGATATAGAGAAGAATGTAGGTACATATAGAGGAATGCACAAAAAGAGAGAGACATCAAACCAAACATCACGAGGGATCACATTACACACATGAAATCACATAAAGAAATAAAGAAAAAGACTGGTAAGGCACATGCAAGTCAACCTAGAGAAATTCATCTACATCCCAATCTGGGTTGGTATAAACTGAAGGAAGACAACTAGCTAATGGGACAACAACACATTCCAAAACTATGATAAGGCTAACTAACCCCTTGCACCCACTAGGTTCATGGCAAGGAGGAGCCAAAATAGGTTTTGAGAATGAGCTCCTTGTGATAAGGAGAATAATTTATAATGAATTTATAGCATGTAATAGTGACAATGTTAGAATCCTATAACTATTACATGAAAAGGAGTAGAAATTTTAATGGACTATTTAAATTATGATATCAAACCTTTTAAATATTTATTTTAAAGCATGACACTCATTAGTACTATGTCTGAGAATTTTATGATATCAACTATGTGACATGATTACATTCTTAGGATATAGTTTTGGATTTTCTTTCATGGGTGGTAATGTTACAAGTCCTTGGATTAGAAGTATGTGTATAAGGTTATTTTAGTTTCAGATATGGGACATGGAAATTATAGTTTCTTTACTTTTTCAAGCTTTCATTTCTTTCTATATTCACCAACTTGTCAAGGTGGATACACAGGAGGACCTAAGATGATCTTATCACCCTTATCATTGTTATGAGGAATTTATTGTTCATTAGGAAAGAGGAAACTTATGTCAGGGGGGGATCTTGATATCCTATCCCTTTCATTTGTTCAATGGTAATTTTCTCTAAAATTTTATGAAATTCCTACTCATTAGTTATGTCACATCCTTGGTTATTTAAAATCTTAAAGGCTTGGCCATACGTCTTTTCAAGGTTGATGGGAATGTTGGTTGTTTTGTTAACATAAGATGAATGACTATGAAATTGACTATAAGAACTAGGTTCACTCATTTTTTGATATTTAGGCTTAGTTTGTGACTGATTTTCAAGATATAAAATACCAAACAATTCAAGTTGTTTTGGTTGTTTCAAGGAAGGAAAAAAAGGGCATTATTCTCAAGATTGTTAAGGCAATAATTTATGAATTCACTCATGCTCGCATCAGCTTCTCTAATGATGTCAACATTAAGAGGAAACTCATTAGTATTTTGGTGAGCATGAATAAGTTAAATTTCATTACAATTATTGCAAAAAATACAACTTGAAACATCAACCAAGGAGAATTGTCGTGTCAAAAAATGGAACATCCATGAAATTTTCACACTTGTTTGGGCCCTCCTTATAAAATTAAGGTTAGTGTTGCCTTGAATTAGTGTTGTAATGTGTTTAGCACACTTACATTAGGTCTTGGGCTATTGTAAACTAAATAAACCTAATCATACTTTATTTAGGGTGTTGTAAAGTGTTGTTCCACACTTTCACATTTTTCTAGGGTTGGCATTAATAATTGGGATTCTTTATGATTTAATTGGCCTTATTTTGCGTCCACACACCTCATTTAATGCATCTTTCTGAGGATGATCTTGATATAAACTAGCATCCAATCATAATTAATTTTTTTTAGGTTATGTGGCCCAAATTTAGTGATTTGGGACTCATACGCCACCTTGGGTATATGAGTCCCACCTAGGTTTCTGGGTCTTGATCTATATTTTTCATCATAGTATGCATTTTTGAAAATTGTCTCATAATTAATGCCTAATGGGACTCATATGCCACTTTTGGTGTATGAGTCCCATGTGGCCCAAAATCAAAATTAATTCAAATTCTTAGCATGATTTTATTCTCCTAGATCTGATGTTGGCTTGTAGTGTCGTAATTTTGTGAAATTTGGCATAAAGAAGTATAAAAACAAGGTTATTTCACCCATTTTCATCCCAAGAATTCAAGTATTCATGTATATAGAATATTTGAGTTCACAAGAGAATTCTAGTTTTTAAAAGAGAATTCAAAACCATTTAAGGGTAGATTATCAAGTGTTTTAGATCACTATTCGAGCATCAAGCATCATGTCCAAGTCATCATTCATTATGTTTTTTTTGAGCTAACAATTGTGAAGTATGGTTTCATGATTCAAGCTGGCATTCATGTCAAGATCTACATCCATTGGAGCCATCTTATACATGTTTTCAACACATTATTGCTAGGGTTTGGTGAGTTCCAATATCAAATTTTGATCATTCATCATTCCTTCATCTTATTTCATTCCATTTCAAGTTTTGATTACCAAAAAGGGGTTTGAACAAGGAAAGCCCCTATCCACTAACAAATTTTTTTTGTCCCTCTTTAGTGTGGGATATATAGATGTAGGTTGAATAAATATTGAAGAGAAAGTTTGGAGAAAATTTTCAAATTTTTCAAAGTTGTCAAAGTTGCCACCTTGCATTGGAGATCATTAGAAGACTTCTACAAGTTGCAAATAAGGGGTTCAGATCTGAAAATCAATTAGAAGAGACAAAGTGGACATTGAGGAGAAGAATAAGACTTTGAATTTCTAGAAAACCCTAACTAGACTGATATGCTAGTTCTGGCGTATGAGTCCCAATATAGGACATTTTCTACATTTTGGTAAATCTAGAATCTATAGTGTCATAAACATGTTGCTCCCTAGAAACCCTAATCTAGGAATAAATTGCCTAGTCTAGCATATGAGTTCCATTCAACTTTAAATTCAAAATTTTCAGCATTTTAGAGATTTATCTAGTCCTCTTTAGGTTTCCAGTTGCACACCTTTCATCTCTCATATTTTCATTATGTTTTACATGCTTTCCTAGGTCATTTAGTGAAAGTTTGCATTGCATTAGGTTTAAGCATTAGTCTTGCAATTCATTAGTCTTTCCAAGCCCTATCTTGGTGGTGAACCCTCATTAGTTTACAATCAGACCCTAGGAGAACCTTATTGCAAGATATATTTCTCCTTTATAGACTTTGGATTCAGATATCTAGGGTTATCCTTGAATGAGGGACTGTGAAGATTGTTATTCTATCTCCCAAGCATAGAAGCAAAAAAAACAACCTTTCAAGAACAAATATTTCCACACATTACAAAGAAACTTGTCTATTTTTTATATTTTTAGACTTAAAACAAGGTGATTTATTGATTACACTATCCACAAAACTAAAAATTAAATGTTGTAAATACAATTTTGAATTTTGAAAATGCAATAAATGAAGAAAATTAAGCTAGATAAAATAAAATGAATGAAATAAAAATTCAATAAACTAAAACAAAGATGTAACAACAATAAACAGAAGCATAAAACATATGTTTGTAAATTCCAAAAATCTAGATCTAGGTCAAATCAGGGACTCAATCACCCGCAGGAGAATGGGTCCTAGATTAGGATTTTGAAACTAATTTTTACTTATTTTTAACCCTTTTGTAATGTTTATTAGATTCAGGTATGTTGTACAGTAAGTTTATGTTTCAATTTTTTGTAAATACAATGTGAAATGCAAGATGAAAATGTGACAAAATGATGAATTACAAGACCTAGTTTGATATGCAATTTTTTTTTAATTTTCAAATCAAACTTTATGTGATGTAAGATGATATTCAAAATGACTTATTTTTTGTATTTTTCAGATTTAAAGAATGCTAATAATGCAATTCTAAAACCCTAGATGAGATGCAAATTTGTATGTAAAATAACACCCTAAATGAGATCAATTCAAATCAAATGAATGCAAGATATAACCTAGGATCGAAATAAGGACTCCAAAATTAGAAAATTAAAATGCTCAAGAAGTCGAGTTCACCAAAATGAAACAAAGAAAATTATAGAGGTTTTATCGAAAATGGGATTAACCAAATGGAGGAACCTAATTTTTCTTTGATGTTTCACTCAATTATGAGAAGTAAAATGCATAAATAACAATTAAAAATCAATCATAACTATTATGATAGCAATAAGGAAGGTTTTAAGATAATTAAATGATGTGTACCTTGTTGAAAAAGTGTTGTTTTGGGCCTTAGTGAGGACTCATTTTCCTAGTGAAAAATCATTCCCTATTAGAGTTCTAGAAAAGTGATTTTTGGGTTTTGTTCTTCAATGTCTGCACTCTTAAATCCTAGGTGTTCAACTCCCAAAAGTTATAAATAAATTTTGTAGAGGACTTTCCATGATATTGTAATAAATATGACAACTTTTGAAACTTTACAATCTTGACAACTTTGCAATTTTTGTACTCCACTTGATCTTCAACATGAAAACCTACAATCACACATCATGAGAGAAGAAAAGTTATTGATTATTAGGGAATATGAGTTTTCCTTGGTCAAACCATGTTTTAGGTTATTAAACCTAGAATTTAAATAATGCACAAAGGAAATATGAATGAAAAACAATGTGTAGCAACTCACCAATCCTCAATTGAACCTTGGAATGAAAATCTAAAATTTAGCATGAAGTTTCCATAATTTATGCAGATCTTGATCATGAACTTGACATAGGATAATGACTTTGAAGACTTGAACTTGATCACCAATGCTACAGCATCACATTATCTCAACAACATGCATGGATTTGACATGATGAAAGATATCCTTGATTATTCTAATAAAACCTTGATAACCTTCCCTTGAATGCCTTTGAAAATTCTCTTTAAATGCTCTCTTGATAATAAACTTTCAATAATGCTTGAATACTTAAAGTTTCTAGGTGAAGCTATGTGAATTTACCTTATATTTATACTTATCTTAATATTTTACCCCAAATTTCAAATAACAGAAGTTGAAAGCAGATCCAACACTCAAAAACAATTAAAATCCTACCAAGAATAAGTTCAAAAAGTGGTGTCCTAGGTTAAGTAGTACCCATTCACCATAGGGCTAATGGGTCCTAGCATAGTCAACTACGATATGCTTCAAGGACATGAAATAACATGCAAAAAGGGGGTCCTATCACCTATGAAGGACCCATTCACTAGATGGTGAATGGGTCTTAAGTCACTAGCCTAGGGCTCAAACCTTGCTAAATTAAGTGTTGCACAATATTATTAATGAGTGTTGGGATTTATCCTTTGAAAAATACTATAAATTAGGCTTGGATTTGAATTTAAGGGTCCAATTAATCACTAATTAACCTCAAATAATTAATAAATCCCTAGATTAGTGTGAAAGTGTAGAGAAACACTTTACAACACCCTCTAGAAGGCATCATTAAGTCCATTTTATTAAAAAGGGCCCTAGAATCAATGTGAATGTGTAAAACACATTACAACACTAAATCAAGGCAACATTAAGCTCATTTGTTGTTAATTATTCCAAAATTAATGAAAATGGATACTTTTTCTATTACTACATTATGTAATGATGAAAATACACTAAAATTATTAGCTTGAGTTGAAATTCTTTTTAGCTCAATGTGAAAATTGGAACAAATTGCATTTATGGAAATATTTCCTTCATGCCTAGTATTTTCATAAGCCTCCTCAACTTGTGCTGGTGTATTTTCATGGTGTGTCTACAAAGTTATTTATTTTTCTCTATTTGTTGTGAATACCACCATGTGAGGTGATCTTTTGGAGAATGAGCCAACCTACTACAAGGATTGGAAGAATGGGAAGTATTTCTTGACCATTCTCCAAAGGTGCAAGTCAGCCTCCTATGTTGAAGTAATGATTGGGCACGAGTCCAATTTATCCATGGAATTTTCCAATTCCTAGAAAGAGGAAAATGACTCTTGGAGAGCACTCCTTCCTCTTCAACATGGATCTCATTGTGGAGGTCAATGACCTCTCCTTGGATGTAACTTGCATCCCTCAAAAGTTGAATGGGAATTACCCAAAGGAAATTGAATTGATTTTGAATAAGGGGAAAAAGTTAAAATTAGTTGTAGAATGGGTTTAATAGGGAAGACCTCTTGAGGGTTTGAAGAAAAATGGAAAAGGTCTTGATGCATTATGTGATGTTGGAAGGTAAGTTCAAATGTTTCCATGATGTAAACCTTTTCCTTTTGTTGAATCATTTCCATTATAATGTTAAGATGAGTTTTATATTTTGGATTTTATCTTCTTTGGAGCAGTCAATTATGGATATATAGGTTAAAGGTAAACACTTTCCTTTACATAAAGGATTGATCTTTAGATTTGTCCACTTGTAGGTAGATTTATCCCTTTCCTTGACCTCTGTTAAAAATAATTATCCTATGATTTTGGATCTTGTCAAACCCCTTTAGAGCCCCCCCTCCCACCTCTGGCCCTAAATTGGCCTCATCCTCCTCATTACACACTACGTCCAAGGTGAGAGGTAAAACCACATTTTCTTCTCTTGAGTCCAAAAAAATGTCTCATTCTCATACTATCTCTAGTTATGACAATTCAGATGAGGAATCTTGGAACCCCACCCCTAGTGATTCCCATGTAGACTCCTATGACGGTTCCTCTATTGATGAGGATCTCCTTTATGTCTTCCCTTGGTCATTAAACCCTCCCATTCCCCTAAGATTCCCCGCCCTCTGTGTCAATATAAATAATGCTACTGGTGAACCCCAATTGGTGAATTATGTTTGTACCAATTGTGTCCCTCTAAAAATTAAGTTGAATAATCTTTCTAAGTCTATCAATGTTCAAAATCATATCCTCAAGTGGTTACTAACCTAGCTCATCATGACCAAGGATAAAATTCAAATGCTAGAGGAAACGATGATTTAGCAGAAGGTGACCAAATTAACCAAGGTCAATGATGAAGACCATTGGTACCTATTATCATCCCTCACCAAATATTTTGGTAAATATGCCATTTGGGAGAATGAGATTGATGAGATCTAGGTGCAGGTTGGTAACGAGGAAGAGTGGGTGAAGCTATTGGACGAGATGGAATCCATGTGCAACAATCAATCTAAAAAATTAAAATTCTTGAAGGAAATCATGCACTATAACAAGGAAACTCTTAAAAAAATTGAGGTCACCATCAAAGTGTTCCAGTAGGATATTTTTAATAGCCATGCAAAAAGTATTGGTGATGATAGTCAGGATACTAGTAACTCGAAGAACAAGGGGAAGAATGGAGTCAGCTCTGGTTCTCCTAGCACTTAAGAGGTGAAATCTACCTGTGTGTGTGAAAATCGAGTGTAAGAATTAAAATTAGTTCAAACACACCAATAGAACATTATAACAAAAACAAAACTATAAAAAGAGTAGAAATGTGCAAACTCAGTATCCTGTTCCTGTTGTAGTCCTATCGTCCTCTATCTTTAGTGTTTTTGTAGATTCCAGCATTGTGTTCTCAGATTAAGGGCTAGGCTCAACAAACTGTCTTCCTAAAGAACGAGATTTTGCTATGATATGAATGCATGATTAAGCTATTATAATGATTTTAGCTAAGAAACTTGAAATAAGCAAGATGCTATGATAAATGAATACTAAATGAATTAAATGCATAAACTCTACTTAATTGCCTATTTTCCTATTACCAATGTTTGGATTCACACAAGTATTTATAGGGCTTTCTGACTGATTCTGATTGGCTGTCTCGATTAACGATTGTGATAATTCCTGGCAGATCAAACAGTTGAAGAAAGATGAAACTGAAGGATAAGATAGAAGAACCCTAGAAACAAATTTTTCTATTTTATTATGAAAGAGGAAAAAGAAGAGAAGATAAGAATAAAAGAAAGATTAAAAGCTGATAAATAATTAATTAAAAAAATCAATTATTTATTTGTGGAGCACATTCAGCTTTTCTCAATTAAATAAAATATTTAATTAAGCTTTTAAAAGCAGAAGAAAACTTGTGGTGAGAAAAGAGCTTTAATCAATTTTATTGAAAAAAGCAGAATATCTCATAATTAAATAAAATATTTAATTATGATATGAGAAGATTGCACAATTAGGTTAAAATACCTAATTTTGAATTTAGAAAAAATCATAAGATATTTTTAATTAAATAAGATCTATTTAATTAAATCACTTTTATGAAATTAATTAAATGAAACATTTAATTAATTAGAAGAAGAATTAAAATAGAAGAAAGGGGAAATATTTAAACTTAAATTAAATCAAAAGATTTAATTTAAATTCAAACAGTGATAATTAATTTAAATAAATAGAATGTATTTATTTAATTAATTAAGTGGACGTATGAAAATAATTAAATAAAGTAAATTTATTTAATTATAAAAGAAGAATAAGATGAATGAACAATATAATTAAATTAATTAAATTTAATCATATGTAGAGGACTTTAGAAGAAATTAATTAAATAATAAATATTTAATTAATTGCCAGGATTATAGACATGACCATTTTTATGCGTATACATTTTTCCCCTCTTTGAAGTGATGTGTGAAACATATTACTTCAAAGAAAATAAAAATTTTTGCCCCTGATATGTTTCTGATTTTTGATGTCGATGATGCCCCCTCGGGAGATAAATCATGGAAAAAGAAATTGATGAGGAACAGTGATTTAGCTCCTGATAGATAATGTGGTTGATGCCCCAGTGAAAAAGAGGATGAAAAATGGAAAAAATGCCACCACTACCCATCCTGAAAGACCCTTATAAGGTAAAAGGGGTAAAATGAGGTGTCATTTTCACCCTGCAGCTACAGTGAATTTTGAGCTTTGATAGTGACTTGGCGAAATGGTGATCCCTTTGCACAGACATAGGTTCGAGCGAGCGTGACGGTATCAGAGACCAGCAACGTATGGACCACCGGTGAGTGATTTGAAACCTCTAAGTTGTTAAATTTTGCATTTGTGATCGATTATGGATTGATTTCCAGTCGGACTGCAATTTTTTGGAACGTTTTAGCGCATATAGGTAGAGTTTTAGCACATTCGACAAATAGTTTAGCGCATCTAGGGTTTTCCATAGCGCATTTAGGCACATGTCAAAAACTGATCTTTTAGCACACCCGACAGATAAAGTTGCGCATATAGGTCAAAGCAAGCTAGGTCAGAGATTTAGCGCATCTAGGGCACAGAACGACGCTTTTAGGATTTGGTCAAAAAATGCTAGAGTTGCGCATTTGATAGATAGAATAGCGCATACGAGGTACAGAGTTGTGCATTTGAAGTTTTAGCGCATTTACGAAACAGTGTTGCGCTTTTGACAAAAACTATGGCGCATATGAGCAACAGAGTTGCGCATTTAGGAAATTTTTCCCAGAATGGCCATTTGCTGAAAAAGAATGATGAAAATTGCTTCTTTAGTCAATAGATAGATAAATTGTCGGATCATCATGTTGATAGGATAGAAAATCGAATAGAGAACTGATAACTTTGATTTCCGTGATTGAAAATCAAAGAGTAGATTTTGCTTTCTGCGATAGAAAACAAATAGTAGATGTGAGATTGACTGATTTGAATTTTGATAACTTTGCTTCTCGCGATTGAAAAACAAAGAGTAGATTTTGCTTTCTGCGATAGAAAACAAATAGTAGATGAGAGATTGACTGATTTGAATTTTGATAACTTTGCTTCTCGCGATTGAAAAACAAAGAGTAGATTTTTGCTTTCTGCGATAGAAAACAAATAGTAGATGAGAGATTGACTGATTTGATAACTTTGCTTCTCGCGATTGAAAAACAAAGAGTAGATTTTTGCTTTCTGCGATAGAAAACAAATGGCAAAATAGAGATTTAAATTTGCATTCATGATTGAAATACAAACAGAAAAGAATATGTGCTGATTAATTTGCGTTCCTGAAAAGAAAAACAAATAGTAAATGATGGTAGAGTAGATTGATTAGACCTGTTGATAGATTGATGTAGCATTTGATATAGATTATTGATATGTTGATGTTTGTGATGTTGTTTGGACCAAATAGGAGGCTTTCAAAAGCCTCCAGATCAGAGAGCGATTTCCCTTGTGCTGGAAGCGGATACATGAGCTGACACCAGCCGAGTTACATGTGATTTCAGATTGTGGATTGGGGTCACTGTTGACCATGCCGCGAGGCATTCGGGCCAACAGGGGGCTATTGACGGCCTCGGCCGAGAGATGGCATTTCAAGCATAACACCTTCCACCTGCCGACGAGTGAGATGAGTGTGACACCGGAGGACGTGTACCAGATTTTTAGGATCCCGGTGGTTGGATCCCTTGTGGTTTATGACCACAAGGAGGTCGGTGGGACAGAGGCCTTACAGCGGATATGTGGCGATCCTGGTATCTATGGGTACTGGATAGACTGGGATGACTTCAGCAGGTATCCAGCTCTAGTAGCAGTATTGGTAGCTTTTGTTGGAGGTTTCCTTGGACTAGACCATCGGTCCAAGGGATTTGTCGTGGGATGGGGGAGGATGTTAGAGTGGATGATCACTCAGCCACAGAGATTTTCCTGGGGGAGCTGTGTCTTAGTAGATATGTATCATGACCTGCATCGGATTGTATACAGAGGATCCACCAGCCTGGCGAGTGGAGTGACACTATTACAGATCTGGGCGTGGGAGCACATTGCTGTCACCAGACCATTGTGTACCCAGGCGAGACCAGCAGGGAGGCCGTACGTATATGCATATTCTGGTGCAGTTGTCCAGCAGAGGTTGGGCAAGGTAGAGTATTGGCGGCGAGTGCTCGATGATATAGATGCAATGATCTGGAGGCTGTACACAGACTGCGAGGCATGGGCGATGGATCAGTTAGAGATGTCGTTTGTGTGTAGACCGCGGTACCTGATAGGGCGGACGCCCTTTATCATTAAGAGGTTTTTGGCACTACGGGTGCTGAGACAGTTTGGTTTCACGCAGGGGATGCCCCAGGGCGTTGCTCATTATGGGCGGCGCAAGGGGGACACAGGATGGGGACCATGCATTCCCTACCAGGCAGCCTACACAGAGTACACTTCTTTACAGCCCGAGGTATGGGCGGACAGGCCAGACATACTGGATGCAGGGATGACAGATGACTATGCTCAGTACTTTCATACGCATCCTTTTCCACGATTTACAGTGCCAGATGAGGCACGAGCCATCAGAGCAGTCCCACAGCCAGGAGCAGGGATACCGGGAGGTGCGGCAGGTGGAGAGCAGGCTATGGGTGGAGGGGAGGAGGCTATGGGTGGAGAGGAGGAGGGAGAGGAGAGCGAGGAGAGTGGAGCTGAGGAGGAGGAGAGCAGCTCAGATGACGGAGATGATGGAGATGACGGGGATGGGCAGAGACAACAGATATTAGATAGTCTCGGCAGAGTACAGATTCTCGGCGGTCCAGATCCGGTGCCAGGCCACAGACTGTGATCAGGGTGACATCCTCGTCCCAGCAGGCACAGATAGATGCGTTGCAGGGTCAGGTGCAGACCTTTCAGGGGCAGCAGGCACAGCTTCAGAGTCAGTTGGTGCAGGCACAGAGCATGATAGTGCAGTTACAGGCACAGCTTGCACACAGGCACAGGCTCAGGCACAGGCTCAGGCACAGGCTCCGGCACAGGTACAGGTTCAGATGCCTGCCCCAGATCCTCAGGTGGCACAGTTAGTAGCGGAGAGGGATGCCTTTAGACGGTGGGCACAGGAGGCTGAGGGTGTAGCGCAGAGATTGATGGGTACTGTGGAGAGTACATCCCTACGGGAGGCCATTGCAGAGGGATTTGAGGCAGCCAGAGAGGCAGAGTACTACAGAGTTCGATATGAGGAGCTATGCCCTCCTGAGCGGCGAGAGCCCTATCCCAGGTCACACAGCCGGACGAGGACCCGATCCCGGACATCGACACACGGCAGAGAGGTTACCGGGCCTCGACAGGATCCTGATGCAGGGACCAGCGGCAGACCACCTCCTTCTGGACCAGCTCCGTCAGGGGCATCGACTAGTTAGCCATTTTTGGGGCTTGATTCATTATGTATACTGAGTTTTGATCATGTATGATGTATTGACCTTTTATGAGTTTCATTGGATATTTGGACATTTGTATTATTTTGATGAGTGATGATATGTAGTGGCGGTATTTCTGATGATGTTTATGTTCATGCATTTATGATATGATATGGATATGACATTTATGCATGTATGTTATGAGATGGATTTTGATATGCTTTTATTACATGTGCGGACTAATCCCTATGATGCAGGATGATCTATCGATTATGATGTGTATGCAATGATTTTGTGATGATGTATATATGTGAGATGGTAATTTCTTTTTGAATTTTCCATGTATGAAATGCATCATGATTTTGCAGAAGATGAATGTGGTATGAATGGTAATATGGTAAAATGATAACATGATATCAAATTATTGAATGTGTATGGAAATGCAACGGTAGATGATAATAAATGAATGATAAATAATAGATGAATGATGAAATGATAAATGATAAGATGATGAAATGATAAATGAATGATAATGAATGAAAAGATGAATGATAAATGAATGATAATGGATAATGAAACATTAATGGTTTAGATATGAAATGGTAAAAATGAATAATGAATGACAAATGATAATGAAAGGATAAATGATAAATGGAATGATGAAATGATATGAAATGAAATGAATTAAATGTCCAAATGTCCTCCACGAAAAGGTCAAAACTTAATAACAACCGTTTGAAAACCCTCATTCAGCCCTTCAAAATACGAATATGAATCCAATATGCAGATATATATAATGAGCTAATGAACATGCAACTATATGAAACTAACCAGTTTGTTGAGCCTGTTATAAGCCTTCTTGAATCATCATAGAACATTTAAAATGTTGGAAGTATGTACAAGCATCAGAGGGGAAATCAGCGCCAATGATGACCAGAGTACAACTTTCATGGATTTTGATATAGCAAGCGAACACAAGCATCGAGGTATAATTGAACCGAGATGACCTGAGCATTTCTTGCATAAACAGACAAAGATTAACCACCGTTCTGATGCAAATGTGGAACTGTCATCAATGATATTTGCTTTGAGCGTCATGTCCTTTGACATATTTGCATCAGATTGGGCTGTTAACCTCAAGACAGCAGACAAAGAAAAATCATTCTCGTTCCTTGCTACTCTAGTGCAGTACATCATTGAGTATGCTCCCGAGTAATGATATCGAAAATCAAACAACTTTTAATCAAACATGTAATACTGTTAATGCCTACATTATTCAGATTATTTGGATCATCCAATAGACAAGTGACATGATAGCTTGCTGAAAAATGTGTCATGAGCGGATAACATTGACAAAGGAGTTTGTTGTTTTGTTGGCATGCTCGTATTGCGATGTCATGGTCTAGCTGTTTTAGTATGCTCTGAAAGTTAAGTGCCCCCAGTTGGGTTTTTGCCTTGTTGATTGACACAACTTGCGGAAAGGAATATGTACAAACGATCAAGCCATGGTAAGACGTTTTAACTCTCTAGGCAAATGACGGCAGGGTGGTGCGATTAATGACCTCAAGATGCGGAAAAAGAGATGCAGAAAAAGGAAAGCTTTTGAAAAGGTAAAGTGCAAAACAGGAACTAATAGATGGAGAGGTACAGATAGCGTCTGTTTGCCAGATTTTCACTATCTGTATTTATTGCATTTTTTTTTTATTTCTTTTTGATTTTTTTTGGATTTTTCTGTCAATAGACTGCCTGTTTGCCAGGTTTTCACCCTATGACATTCTCTTTTGATTTTTTTGTATTTTGTTGTCAATAGACTTCCTGTTTGCCAGGTTTTCACCCTATGACATTCTCTTTTGATTTTTTGTATTGTGTGATGTTTTGATTTTTTTGGATTTGTTTCAGGACTTTTTCTGCTGTTTTTGTATTTCTTCAGGACTTTTTCTGCTGTTTTTGTATTTCTTCAGGACTTTTTCTGCTGTTTTTGTATTTCTTCAGGACTTTTTCTGCTGTTTTTGTATTTCTTCAGGACTTTTTCTGACTTAAACATAATACTTCTTAAGATGTATACTGTTGATGGGTTCATCCAATAGGTCTCCTTCTGGCGTTGATAACTTGTATGCTCCCGATCCGTAGACTGCAATAACCACATAAGGGCCTAACCAATTTGGTTCAAACTTTCCTTTCTTTTCTCTGTCTTGTTGATTGCGCGGGTTCTCTTTCAGAACTAGATCACCCACCTGAAAGGTACGTGGCTTGACTTTGTGATTATAACTGCGAGCCATCATCTGTTGATATGCTTTTAAGTGGTCTGCTGCTCTCTGTCTCTTTTCATCTAAAAGTTCTAACTCTTGGAGTCGGGAAACTCTGTAATCCTCATCTGTTATGAGACCTTTCAGTGATACTCTTAAGGAAGGTATTTCCACCTCTAAAGGTAGTATGGCTTCTGCTCCATAGACGAGGGCAAAAGGTGTTGCTCCTGTTGGCGTTCGGATACTAGTTCTGTAAGCCCACAAGGCGGGATTGAGTTGAACATGCCAATCCTTCCCTGAATCATTGACAATCTTCTTCAAAATCTTTAGTATGGTTTTGTTTGAGGCCTCTGCTTGGCCATTACCTTGAGGATAGTAAGGCGTGGAATATCTGTGCTGAATATGGAATCTTTCACAAAGTTCATCAACATCCTGATTTTTGAATGGTCGACCATTATCTGTAATAATGGCATTAGGAATACCATATCGACAAATAATGTAATTGAGAATGAAGGATGAGATCTATTTTCCAGTGACTTTAGAAAGAGGTACTGCCTCAATCCACTTAGTGAAATATTCCGTTGCTGTGATGATGAACTTATGCCCATTTGAAGAAGAAGGATGAATTTTGCCCACTAGATCTAACCCCCATTGAGAGAACGGCCAGGTGGGTGTAAACGAATGAAGTTCTTGTGCAGGAGCATGAATAAGATTCCCATGAATCTGACATTGTGAGCATGTTTTAGCAAAGGTAAATGATTCCCTTTCCATTGTAGGCCAGTAGTAACCCATTCTAATCAATTTTTTGGATAAGGTTAGTCCACTCGAATGAGTACCACAAATGCCCCCATGAACTTCCTGTAAAGCTTTGTCGGATTCGTCACGTTCAAGACATCGAAGTAAAGTACCATCAAGACCACGGCGATAAAGGGTATCAGCGATAAGGGTATATCGAGAGGATTGTCGGATAAAGTTACGTTTTTGGTTGCGGGATAAGTCAGGTGGTAATATATCATCTTTTAGGTATGCATAAATCTTGCCATACCAGGGTGAATCGGATCCTACTAGGTGGCAGATAATTTGGCTTTCAGGTGTGTCATAGGCAGGCGTAAATAATTGTTCCACCAGAAATTCATAGCGAGTCTGTTTGTCTGGGAGTTGTATCAATGAGGCGATCGTAGCCATAGCATCGGCTGCTTTGTTGTCAATCCTCGGAATTTGTGTGAACTGAATGTCCACAAAATACTTCTTGAAGTCATCAATCATCTTCTTATATGGTAACAACTTGTCATCTTTAGTCTGATAATCATCATTGATTTGATTAATGACTAATTGTGAGTCACCATAGACTTGTAGCTCGGTAATCCTCCATTCCAATGTTGTTTTCAGTCCAGTGATCAGTGCTTCATATTCGGCTATGTTATTGGTGCATGGAAACATTAGCCTATAGGACCTAGGAATGGTATGCCCTTGAGGGGTAACGAAAAGGATGCCTGCCCCCGAGCCATGTTGGGTAAAAGAACCATCAAAGTATAAGGACCATGGCTGCTTAAAGTCTGCTGTGAAGACATCGGCATCTGGAAATTCAATGTGTAAAGGGTGCTCTGTTTGGAGAGGAGCGTCTGCTAGTTGATCCGCGATAACTTGTCCTTTGATTGCTTTGCGATCAACATAGTGGATGTCGAACTCACTCAAAATCATGATCCATTTTGCTAACCTTCCTGTTAGTGATGCTTTACTTAGCAGATACTTGAGTGGATCAATTTTGGAAACAAGCTTAATTGTATGAGCTAGCATGTAATGTCAGAATTTCTGGGAAGCGAAGACGACTGCCAAACAAGCCTTCTCAATGAAAGTGTAACTAAGCTCATGTCTTGTCAATGTTCTGCTGATGTAGTAAATTGCCCGTTCTTTCCCTTCATGGTCTTCTTGTGCTAATAATGCTCCCAAAGACGTCTCGGTTGTAGCAATATACAGAATCAATGGTTTGTCTGGAGTCGGTGGTACAAGAACTGGTGGATTCATCAGGTATTGCTTGATTTGTTGAAATGCCATTTCACATTTATCATCCCATCTAAAAGGAACATTCTTATGTAGGAGATATGTGAATGGTAGACTTTTGTCAGCCAATTGTGCAATGAATCTGCGGATAGACTGGAGTCGCCCTTGTAAGGATCTCAACTGACTAATGTTCTTTGGGGGAGGCATCTCCATGATTGCACGAACTTTAGCAGGATCTACTTCAATTCCCTTTTCTGAAACAATATATCCTAACAGTTTTCCAGATGTGACCCCAAAAACACATTTCTTAGGGTTTAAGCGAACTTTGAATTTCTCCAATCTAGTGAATATTTTAGATAGTATCTCCAAGTGTCCTTCTCTGGTGTGTGATTTTTCCAATATGTCATCTACATAATCTTCCATGAATGTGTGCATCATGTCGTGAAAGATCGTAGTCATAGCTCTTTGATAAGTAGCTCCAGCATTTTTCAAGCCGAAAGGCATGACATTCCAACAATATGTCCCCCACGGACAAGTGAAAGCTATTTTCTCTTGGTCTTCTGGTGCAATCTTGATTTGGTTATAACCCGAGAAACCATCCATTAATGAGTACATGGCATGGCCTGCTGTTAGATCAACTATAGTGTCGATACTTGGAAGCGGAAAGTCATCCTTTGGACAAGCTTTGTTAAGATCTCTGAAGTCAGTGCATACTCTTACACGTTTGTCTAGCTTTGCTACTGGTACAATATTGGAAATCCATTCAGCATAGTCAATTGATCTTATAAAACCTGCATCGAGGAGCTTCTTGAGTTCTTCTTTAACCAATAGTGCAATATGAGGATTCATCTTTCTGAGTTTTTGTTTTACTGGTTTGGCTCCTGATTTGATAGATAAATGATGCATAATAAGATCAGGATCAAGGCCGGGCATATCTGCATATGACCATGCAAAATTGACTTGATTTTTCTTGAGAAAATTCATGAACTCTGGGATTTCTTTAGCTGTCATAGATTCAGCTATCTGTAGGATCCTTGGATTATCTGCAGTTGCAATGTTGATTTCCTTTGTAGGCTCAGTCAAGATGGATGATCGCTCATGATAATGCTCTGGGAGAGTGTCAAGAGTCCCATCAGATGGTGCCTCAAAAAGGTTTTCACCCTCTGATACGCTCTTTATTTTGTCTTTTGCTTGATCTAGTACTGCCAGATTCTGGTTTTCACCACTAGACCGTTTATCCTTATTTTCATTTTTGCAGCTAGGAGACTTGACACTCTCCTGATTACAGACTTTATACCAAAAATTGCTAGTGGAACAATTATTTACATCTTCAGCGGAAAGGAAGTTTATGATAGCTTCATCGTTTGGAAAAATAGGTATATCCATAGGTTCGGTAAGATCCCAGTCAATGAGATCAGGATGAATTAATGGTAGGACGTCGTCTGGTTGTGTAAAATTGGCGATGGTTAGGGTCAAGACAGAGTTATCGGTAGGATCCATGGTATGAGATAGGTCAATGATGGGACTATTCTCCTGATAATCTTGTTCGTTAAAATCTGACTCAGTATCACTAGACTCATAGTTACTTTGTGGTTCAGATTCTTGTGGTTGGGATCCTGAACCTTCTCCTTTGATCAAAGCGGGCGTATATTTTTGTATGACATCTACCTCTTTGTCTCTCCAAAATTTGTTATCATGGATGGTATCCCATTCATATTCAGCAGAATCTGTGTCAGAGTTATTTTCAATGTAATTCAGGACTGATACCAAACATGTTTCATTCTTATCGGAACCTTTTTGCAGTGTACAAACATTACCTTGGGATTGTTTAGATTGGGTAGCTTCATAGCCTATTCCAGTTTTATCATATGCCGCAAGTCCTGGAAGATGGATAGGCTCAACTACGCCTTCTTTTCTCTTTCCAAGAGGACCATTATCATATCCCATCTTTTGCATGATAGAATATCCTTTCCCATATTGTTCTGTTGGTAAGGTGACATTTAGAATTGTGTCCTCTTCATCTTTATAGAGCCAATCTAGAATTGCTGTGTCCTCAGGATCTCCCATGGGAAATTTTTCTTTGATAAATTGTCCATTGAACTTGGTAGTGGGCTCTGTTTGTATCTGTGCTGATGTTGATGCTGCTGATATCTGTTGTGGTGTAATAGAAGGTTTCCCATGTGATCGAGGAGACGTAGGTAGATTAGCAAGACAAAGGGAATATTCCCCAACTCCACTTTCCTTGAACTGTAGTTTCTTGTCAAAACTTTTAGTTAACTGACTGATGTGTGTAGCATGTTGAGAAGAAGTATCAGCAAGTGCTTCTCGATTATTCGGAACCAAAGTATCTTGATGAGCTTTGACATTGGCACAAGTTTGGGCGTTTGAGTTATCAGCTGGTATAGTAATTTCCTGTCCATCATATGGAAACTTAAGACATTGGTGGTAAGTGGACGGAACAGCTTGCATCTCATGGATCCAAGGACGACCCAACAAGATATTGTATGCAAGATCTCGCTCTAAAACTTGGCAAAAGGTATTTTTGATAACAGGTCCCACTCTGATTGGTAGCATGATTAGACCTTTAGACGTTCTCTCCTCATCATCATAGGCTTTAATGGTAATCTTCCTTCTAGGATCAATGGAATCTTCGGCAAATCCTAATGCTTGAATCACCTTCAAAGTACATATGTTTAGACCAGCCCCTCCATCTATTAGAACACGTTTGACACGGAATTTGTGGATCATGACCTCTAAGTATAATGATGAATTGTGGGGATGAGTTAGGGAAACATCATCTTTGTCTGAGAATGAAAGGCATGTGGGAGAGGACAAATGTCCTACCATGGTTTGAAATCGATTCACATCCAAATCCGTAGATACAGTCGTTTCAACGAGGGTTTTATCCAAAATCTCCCTATGTGCAGGGGAAATCTTTAGAAGTTCGAAAATGGAGATTTGGGCTGGAGTTTTTCGAAGTTGGTTAACTAAGTCGTATTGGTGTTGAGGAGAGGTCTCATTGGATTTTGAGGAGGTACCTTTCAAAACAACCTTAGCTTGTGCTCTTGTTGTGACGTTTACTTGCCCATTGTCTACTTTCTCTTTGATTTTGATGACATTGACTCGCTCATCGTCGTATAGAGGTGACAGATTACATTATCATCAATTTGGTTCACAGTTTTGTCATAAGATTCTCCCTTTTGATAATTTGGTAGAGGATTTCAAAATGCTTGGTGATCTTCGTTGGATTTTTGTTGTCCTTCTACTGTGATAATACCCTTGTCAATGAGATCTTGAATAGCGTGTTTCAAACCTTGACAGCTGTTTGTATGATGACCTCTGCACCTATGGTAATCGCAAAAATAAGCTTCGTTCCATGATGGAGGTTTTACATTAGGTTCATAATTGCGTTGTGGGGGTAACATAAGGACGTTCTTTGCCATTACCTCTTTAAAATCTGATTCTAAGGATTGTCCTAGTGGAGTAAAAGCTCTTCTATTGGAGAAGAATGGAAAGCGTTGTGGTTTCGTGCTTGAGGTATTCCCTGTAGTGTTGTTGTTGTTGTTGTTCCAGTGGTTTTGGTTGTTGGTAGTCCCTTGATTGTAGTTCGTTGGAGGGGGATGATTGTTTCCTTGATTTGTGACTGAATTGACATGGTTGTAATTATTGTTACGAGGAGTGTTCAGGATAAATGGCTTAGTCGTGACATGATTTGCATCTACAACTCCATCATTTACAACATTCTTGTTGCGGGTCCAAAACTTGGACTTGTCCTGATTGTTGTAATGGTTAGATGAGGCAGGACTGTCCCTATCAAGTTTTATGGTCCCTCTTTTGACCAAAGCACTTTCGATGGTGAGGGCATCTTCAATCAGTTTCTCAAAGGAAGGTGGACAATGCAGATTTAAACGATAACTCATTTCTGAGTTGAGGCTATTGATGAAAGTAACCATTTTCTCCTTTTCAGGGACATGACGGGGGTACCTAGCAAACATTCTCCTCCATCTTTGAAGAAAGGTAGTGAAAGATTCCCCAGGTTTTTGTGTAACTTTGCAAAGATCAATCATGGTGATCTGATGTTGAACATTGTAGGAGTATTGTTTTATGAATAAATTCATCAGTTCTTCAAATGTTCGAATAGGAGGTGTAATCTTAGATAACCATTCCATAGAGTTGACTCCAAGGCTTCGAGGAAATAATCGCAATAAATATGTATCTTCATGGGCAAATTCCAATGTCATGTTTTGAAAGTCTCTAATATGGTCAACTGGGTCCGATTTTCCATTATAACGATCAAATCTGGGGATTTCACAGTGTTTAGGAAATGGAATCATGTTGAGACTTCTATCAAAAGGGTAAGGACATATGTCATCCAAAGTGTACTGCTTGGTTGTGGTTCCTCCTTCTAACTCTTTGATTTTTTTCTGTATCTCTCTAAACTCTTTTTTTAAGGAGGCATATTTAGGTGGGGATGGCTCTTCCTCGGTGGTTTTTAATTTCTCAGTATCAAAGTCTTTAGGCAATTGAGCTCCTTGATCAGCTAGAAAAAGAAAGTATTTCTCTTTGTCATGTTGTATAATCTTTTCAAGGGCTTTAAGAAACTTGGGATTTTGTTCTACCTCTCTAAGTTCAAGTTCGTCGTCTTGTTCATCATCACTACCTATAGGAGTTTTGTTCATGTTTTTTCTCTTAAGTATTGAACTCTCCTCTCCGTCAGCCATATTATTGTTACTGAAAAGGGGATTGCGACTTACACTAAAAAGAGGACTACCTCGTTCACCCTCTTTTTGAGGTGTTTCTCCTGCTTTGTTGTGTTGAGATCTCGTAAAAACAGGCATATGTAAGAAATCCTTGAATATGGTCACTGAAGGATCTGATTGGGACGCGTTGAATATTCAATTGAAGGTTGTGGTATGTTCTCAAACTCAAGAGGTTGATTCAAATTATGACGTTGAGATAACGCTAATCTTTCATAATAAGCTTGGGTAGCCAACGGTTCTATAGCATAATCGTTGGTGAATCTTCTAATGTAGTCTTGGTATCTATGGAGGAATGTGCGATAATGGAGCAAGACGTCTCGACTCTTATACAGGAATTTTCTGTGATCTAAAGTCTTCTTGTAACTAAAATTTGTTTTGGGCTTCTTGATCTTATTGAAAACTGATTTCTTGGTGAACTTGGTTGATTTCCACTTTCTTAACATGGGAGTAAAATCTTAGAAAGTCGGGTCGGTGACAAAAACCTAAAAGCGCTACTCTGTTTCTTAAATGCGCTACAGAAATAGTCAAATGCGCTGCAAAGAATATCATATGCGCAGAAACAGAGAACAAATGCGCAGCAGAAAATCCTAAATGCGCCGAAACAGAACACAGATGCACTAGAACAAAGCTTAAATGCGCTGGAGTTTTCCCCTAGGTGTGCTAAAGCAGTTTATTTCTAGGACAGTTTTGACCAGTTTTTAGCTGAAATTTGTCATGTCCATTTTTGGATGATCCATTATCTGAATTAATGTTTGGAAAGCACAACAAACAGTCTGATTTAAGTTGATTCGTAACCAAGCACATAATAAGACAAGCACAACCTAGGTTAGGCCAAGACAATATCCGCTAGACTCCACGTGGGTTTCCCCAACCGCATATCAGTAGCGTGTGAATCCAGAAGCTTGGCTGCATGGGCTCCCCCTTACAGTGCACTCTCTTCTCAGGCCAACCAAGCTTCCAACCCCCATGAAACTCCCATGGCGAGCTGATCACCTCTACTATTGACTGCGAAAGTGTGGAAGGCTTCACACCGACCGGTGCTGGACTAGCAAATAGAAGGTTTTTGGCTTTCTAAACAATGGTATTTAGTTCGGGACCCCCGTTCGAGTGGCCATACATGGGGCAAGAGATTAATCACCATTAAGGTGGCACTCCAGCCTGAAGAGGTTAAGCTCAACAGGGTTTATGGGAGTACAACTCCGTCCGTATGACACATCCGCACAAGCAACCTTAGGTTTTCCCTTAAGATTTACATTTATATACCGGTCGGGGGTAGCTTGGCCTTAGCTCCGTTGCCGGTTTGAGTCGTCCCTTAAGGTGAGTACTTTTTCCCTTAAGGCAGGCCAAATTTCTAGAGTCAATAACCATTTCTCTTGCACCCAGGATCGCACAAGTGCGCAAGGGGAGAGGATACTTCGATTATCAAATCAGGGTTACACAGGGAAAAGTGGGTCTAGTTTTCTGATCACCTAGTTTGCACAGGGTGAGAGCATAATCACCTACCACCTTCAAGCACAGTCAATAAGAGTAGACAGATTCATTTTATGTGCACCAAAATCAAATGTGATTTAATCTAGGTGAAGATGTTACTTCACAACAGACATGGGGTTTGTTTTAACTGCATGATAAAAGATGTGGTGGCTACCCTAGGTTGATTCATTTTAAGCCCAACATAAAATAAAAGAAATTCTATCTGCGGAAGGCATCAGACTCAGAATCTCTGTTACAGTTCCAGATGTGAAGCTCTGTCTCCCGAATGCGCAGAAACAGAGACTAGAAGCGCAACTCTGTTACATAAATGCGCTAAAACAGAAACCAAATGTGCAATTCTGCTACCCAGATGCGCGAAAACAGAGACTATATGCGCTATTCTAAATGCTGAGATTTTTTTTTAATTTTCTGATACAATTTTAAATGCACTAAAGAAAATCCTAAATGCGCTAACTAAATGTCTATATGCACTGCCGAAAGTGACGAATGCGCCACTCTGTTTCCCAGATGCGTTGCAGAAATGACCAGATGCGCCGAAACAGAGCCCAGATGCGTCGAAGTACCTGCAAATAAAAATTTCCCGAATCTTCCGAAACGCGCTGCCGAATGCCAGAAAACCTGTAAGCAAACCTGCAAGAAAACCTACAAGAAAGAAGTCTAAAATCGGGGCATAGGCCCCACGGTGGGCGCCATTTAATGTGTGTGTGAAAATCGAGTGTAAGAATTAAAATCAGTTCAAACACACCAATAGAACATTATAACAAAAACAAAACTATAAAAAGAGTAGAAATGTGCAAACTCAGTATCCTGTTCCTGTTGTCATCCTATCGTCCTCTATCTTTAGTGTTTTTGTAGATTCCATCCTTGTGTTCTCAGATTAAGGGCTAGGCTCAACAAACTGTCTTCCTAAAGAACGAGATTTTGCTATGATATGAATGCATAATTAAGCTATGATAATGATTTTAGCTAAGAAACTTGAAATAAGCAAGATGCTATGATAAATGAATACTAAACGAATTAAATGCATAAACTCTACTTAATTGCCTATTTGCCTATTACCAATGTTTGGATTCACACAAGTATTTATAGGGCTTTCTGACTGATTCTGATTGGCTGTCTCGATTGACGATTGTGATAATTCCTGGCAGATCAAACGGTTGAAGAAAGATGAAACTGAAGGATAAGATAGAAGAACCCTAGAAACAAATTTTTCTATTTTATTATGAAAGAGGAAAAAGAAGAGAAGATAAGAATAAAAGAAAGATTAAAAGCTGATAAATAATTAATTAAAAAAATCAATTATTTATTTGTGGAGCACATTCAGCTTTTCTCAATTAAATAAAATATTTAATTAAGCTTTTAAAAGCAGAAGAAAACTTGTGGTGAGAAAAGAGCTTTAATCAGTTTTATTGAAAAAAAGCAGAATATCTCATAATTAAATAAAATTATTGATATGAGAAGATTGCACAAAGGTTAAAATACCTAATTTTGATTTAGAAAGAAATCATAAGATATTTTTAATTAAATAAGATCTATTTAAATCACTTTTATGAAATTAATTAAATGAAACATTTAATTAATTAGAAGAAGAATTAAAATAGAAGAAAGGGGAAATATTTAAACTTAATTAAATCAAAAGATTTAATTTAAATTCAAACAGTGATAATTAATTTAAATAAATAGAATATATTTATTTAATTAATTAAGTGGACGTATGAAAATAATTAAATAAAGTAAATTTATTTAATTATAAAATAAGAATAAGATGAATGAACAATATAATTAAATTAATTAAATTTAATCATATGTAGAGGACTTTAGAAGAAATTAATTAAATAATAAATATTTAATTAATTGCTAGGATTATAGACATGACCATTTTTATGCGTATACACTACCCACTAGGTGCCTCAATCCTTTCAAGAGAAACTATAATTTGTTACTATATAATGGCAGTTGAACCATGAATTTTGTGGTGCTCTATGGACTTCTCTTGCACTCTTAGGGTCTTTCACCTAAAAGGAGAGAGATAAAAAACCTAAATTGAGGTGGTTCACTCAAATAAAGGAATGTATGAAGGAAATATTTCTAAATGAAATGATCTAAATGTAGCTAGGTGATGAACTTGATTAATAATTAATGCAAAACTAATGAAATATGTAATGTTTGAAAACACAGTGAGGTATGCCAAAATGAACTAAAAACATGAACTAATGCAAACAAAAGTGAATGAAGTTAAAAAGAACCCACTTGGAAGTTGAATGTTGATCTTGAAAGGTTCTCAAAACTAGTAGAAATCACTACTAATCACAAGTGTGACTCATTCACCACTGATGGGGAATCAGTCTTGCTTTTGGTAAAAACACTTGAAACTGCTCTCTGACTGTCAGGAACTAGATTATGAAAAAAACCACTTTTTCATCCTTTAGGTGGGAGTCATTTGATAGTAATGGTGAATTATTCCTCCTCCAAAATTTACAAATTCAAAGGTCAATCCTATAGGTCCATATCTGCACTTGTCTTCTTGTTGAGTTGACAAAGTCAAATCTACAAAAAATGAGTTGTAGGTTGTCTCTAAGCTTGAATTAGGGTTTAGTTGAATTGAAACACTTTGATGAATTGTTTACCACCTTTCAAAACCTATTTTATTGAAAAAATATTCATATAAGGTTTGCAAACACACACGCAAAAGGGGAAAAATGGTTAAGGGTTAGGGTATAGGGATTTTCCTTGGTCAAATTCCACATTGGTCATCAAACCCTTAATAAAGAAATGAAATGAAATGAAGATGGAAATGATGAATAATAACATGCAAGTGTCCTAACTCACCAAAACCTTGTTGACTAATTATAAAGATATGTCAATGGCTTCCCCAAGATGCTTGATGTTTGCTTGATCAAATGATGCAATGATTCTTTGAATGCAAGAATACTAATTGATGTTGAATGAGTGAATGAAAATGAATGGGTATTGAAATGGATGGAAAAAAACTTATTTATACATACTTATGCCCTAATTACCCAATAATACCTCATCACAGGTTGACATAAGGTCTTTTTGAATAAAAAACTAAAAGGAATTTTAAATTATTTTAAATTTGGAGCCAAGAGGGATTCATTCGACACCCATGGCAAATGGGTCCCACCTTAGGCTTGTAAGTGGGTGTTAGGAATTAAGTTACATTTAATGTTTTTTTTAAGGTTTTCATTCAAAAACATAGTTAATTATTACTTGTAAGTGCAAAAAGGGGCCAAATAAAGCATAAGAAAGGTGTAAATAGTGAAGGAAAGCCTAGAAAATCATGAAATCTTGTTACAAGAATTTACAAAAATTTAAAATAGGACTTGATAAGGGATAAAAGGTAATTTTTAGATGAATTATAATGAGAAGAGTCTATAAAAGTGTAGAAATGTGTTACAAAACTTCACAACACCTTCACAAGACATCATAATTTGAATATTAAAGACCTAATGTGAATGTATAAGTTACATTGCAACATTAAATCAAAGCAAGATAAGTGAAACATCATAGGGAAAAGACCTAAATAACCATGAATATGTTAATGATCTAGTTTTCTATGGTACATTTAGCCCCCACTTTAGTGAGAGGATGAACTTGTTTCAAACTCACACTTAAGTATCCATGCACATCAAGAGGGATCCAAATGCATTTATGCTAGCAAGATGGAATGGAAATGATAAAGAGGGATCAAGCCCCCAAGATGAACATCCCATGGAAAAATAAACATAAGAAAAAAGGAACACACATGTGAATGAGAAGAAGTAAAGGGAGAATTGGATCAAGATTCGATCATTTGTCCAACTTTTTGTGGATCAAATCTAGGATGTTCATGAGAAAAAGAGAATGCATACTCACTCTGGGGTGACAAAACACATGATTTTCCGCAGAGTGAGAGGGCCCAAAAGGTGAGAAACATACACTAGTTTGTATGTATGCGCAAACATGTAGGTGGATATGGGGAAATTTTTGCCTCGGAATGGGTTTCCTACTCAACCATATCAAAGTTATACCTCCTGATAACTTTAACAAGGTGACAGAAAGGAACAAAATGTTGGTTCATGCTTCATGAAACATGCAAAGCTTTGTATGCTTAGAACTCATGAAAAAACAAGAAGGGTACCACAGGCGTGCAAGCTACATTATGCAATGTGGAAAAGATGTAAAATGAAAAATGTAAAATCTAAATGAAATATCCAAATGAGTCTTGTTAAGTTCATGTGAGGTTTGTCACTTAGGGAACATTGTGTCTGATGTCTCTAAGAGAGGACCAATCAAATAATATAAGATTCACAACTTAGGGGATCTAGTGCGTCACGTCAAGCCACTAAGAGGAATATAATATACAAAGATAGATCACCTGTATGAAGGAAATCAAACCCAATGTCATCCATAAAGTGAAGAATGCATCATATGAAGTGACAAGGTTGCATTAAGAACCAAGAATTCAAATGAATAATGCCAATGTATGCCCCCACTTTAAAGGAACTGCTACAAACCATTCTATGAGAAATTACTTTAAAGTAGCAAAATGAAAAGTGCAAAAAGAAAAAAAGACATGAGAGAAAACTTGGAAAGCCCTTATGCCAAGTCATATGCTTCCAAGTAAGGCTACTTCATGCAAATGAAAAAGAAAACAAAAGAAATGGGAGATTCCCCACACAAAAGAGCAACCAAATACATAAGGGATCTAAGGATTTGGGGTTAGTATGTGTAAGAAAAGATTAGGTGCGGAACAAACTCTGCTAATGCCAAACGCTTAGGGAAGAATGTAGACATGTATTTAAATTTCTAATTACAGTCCAATAAGATGCACATGAAAAGAATAACAAAAAAGAGAAATGAACACATACACAATTGAACACTAGATTTACGTGGGAAAACCCTTACGGGAGAAAAAACCACTACACCAAGAAAAGCCTCTTTGTATTACAGTAAAGAAAATTACATACAGAGATCAAACTTAACTATCTGATGTCAATTTACAGTAGCAACATTCACTGATCAATCTTGTACAAAACATTAATCTCACAATGCTCTTAGACACATACAATGAACCCATTCAGATCAATCTATGTTCAGTATCGAACAACACTACACCATTGAACTATTCATAGTCATCAACCATTGCAGAGGGTAATTAATTCTCTCATGGCATGTTCGTTTTTGACAATAGAATAGTCACAACTATTCAAATTCCAACGGTTCTCCTTTCGCTTCACTCATTGGTTCAAAACATACCACGTAGGACAGACATTCGGTCAAAAAGTTTAACTAAATCAGATGTCGATGAGACACCAGACCATGTATCCTCGATGCCAAAATGCCTAGACACATAGCTATCAGAAAGACCAAAGGTATCGGTGACACCCTAAGAAGTCAAACTGATAACAAATCAAGTCTCCTTGATATCATAAAAAGAAAAAAACTTTCCTTATCGACTAGAGTCACCACCATCGGCAAGAGTCATATTGAATACAAAACCATTAGCCTGACTCACTCTATCGGTAAGACTTCTCATCGACGTCCATTGCAAAACTATTACAAAGACCATCATTGTCACTAAGAGTCTTATAAAACCTTTATCTCACACTGATGTTCATCGTGCAATTCTATCGAGAAGACCATCGCTGTCGGCAAGAGCTCTCACCGAATGCACATACTTGTTGTTGAGAAGAAAATTAACGGCATGTCACTCAAAACGTTAACTTCATAACCACCACATACAAGTTATGAATTTATCGATCCCCATGACAAGTCGATATCACCATCTCCCAGTCGGAGAAAACACAAACTTCGTAACTCTCACTATTGCTTAGAAAGTTCCCAAATGCCACGACAATGAAGGAAGTTGGTCAATTGGGAAATTATGAAACTTCCAAAATCTGCTACAAGGTTCTTAAGTTACAAAAATCACCAATGCCACAAAAATGAAGGAATTCAGTCAGTCAGGAAATTACAAAACCTCCAAACTCCACGAAAAGGTTTGAAACTTACGAACTCTAGCGATCGACTGACAATGAAGACTTGAATAGAGATGCAAGCTGGCAAGTTGAGGCAAAATTTCCAATAATCTCCCACTTGACAAAGTCTTACTAGCTTCCTTCAAACTCGAAGTTAATGAAGGCCATGGGCTCCAAGGCCCATGGAACTAGCACACCACCTGTACTTGTATGTGCTCACTAGTTTCATCAATGCATTTGCAACATTTTTCAAAGTATCCACTTTTTCTAGAGATACCTTTCCTTCCTCCACCATATCTTGTGTAAAATGATATTGTACATCAATATGTTTCATCCTAACATAGAAAGTAGGATTTTTTTCCAAACAAATAGCACTTTGATTGTCATAGTAAATTGTAATTTCCCTACATCAAACCCAATGTTAGAACACAAAGGTTTTTAACTAGATTTATTCTTTATAGGCATGTGTTGCTACCATTTATTATGCCTCTGTAGTGGACAAAGCGACTACATCCTCCCGCTTACTCATCCAACTAACTGCACCATAATTCATCATGAAAATATACCCAATGGTGGATCTTTTGCTATCAATGTCCCCTGCCCAATCATAATCCACATAGCCTCAAAGTTTGAGAGTCCTCTATGATTCAACCAAATTGTGATGGTAACAAAAAGCATATTTTGAAGTGCCCTTTAGATGTCTAAACACTCTTTTCACAACATCCCAATGTGTCCTAATATTTTCCATAAAAGGACTAAGTACTCCCACTGCTTGGGCAATGTCTAGCCTTGTACAGACCATTGCATACATTAAACTACCAACTCCACTAGCATAAGGCACTCTGGTCATGTCCTCCATCTCAGTAGGAGATTTTGAAAAGTATTCAATAGATAGCTTCATTCCTTGCAAAAATGGAACAACTAGTTGCTTGCATTCAGTCATACAAAATCTCTCCAGAACAATATTAATATACTTACTCTGACTGAGCCAAAGTTTTCTACTCTTCCTATCCCTGTTTATTTACATTCCCAGAATATACCTAGTTGCATAGAGATCTTTCATTTCAAACTTTGCAAATAATTGAGATTTTAGCTTAGAAATCATTAACTTACTATTGCCTATGGACAATATATCATCAAAATAGAGAGCAATAATAAGCACATGATCATTTTCATCTTTTTAGTACACACAGTGATCATATTTCAATCTTACAAATCCCAATGACAAAACAAACGTGTCAAAATTTTATTACCACATTCTAGGAGATTTTTTTAATCCATGTAGAGAATTTTTCAACTTGCAAACCAAATTTCCTTTACCTTTTTCCACAAAGTGCTCAGGCTGGGACCTATAAATTTCTTCTTCAAGGTCACCATGAAGAAATGTTGTATTCACCTCCATTTGTTCAATCTCTAAGTCATATGCTGTTGCAAGTGACAAAATAAATTTGATAGACGCCAGCTTAGCTACAAGAGAACAAATTTCTCCATAATCAATTCCCTCTACCTGGGAATACCCCTTTGCAACCAACCTCGTCTTATATTTTTCCACACTGCCATCTAGACCTATTTTCCCTTTAAATATCCATTTGTAGCCAAAAAAATTTCTGCCTTCAGGAAAGGGCACCAAACTCCAAGTATCATTATTTTCTAATGATGTCATTTTTTCATTCATGGCTTCGAACCAAGAGTTTGAATCAGAGATTCTAAATGCCTCTTTCATAGTCCTAGGCTCTTCAGTACTAGAAATTAAAGCATATGAACAAGTAGAATCTAACAAAGAAAACCCATACCTATCAAGTTGCTTTCTTTCACATGTTGACCTCCTCACAGGCTGAGGCTGAGGTTGTTCTTCTTCTTTATAACTCTTAGAACTACTTGAGCTCTCGTCAGTTTTAGGTACATTTTGAATTTTCAATTCCTCTTTATCTAGTGTCAGAGGAATTTCAACTACATCCTTTTTATCTTCTAATTTTGTCTCTGACTGCAAATCCAAAGTAGAAGGCTTCAGCTCACAAAAAATAACACTTCTTTTGTCCAAAACCTTCTCTATATCAGGGTTCCAAAGCTTGTATCCTTTTATTCCAACACTATAACCAATAAAAATACATTTAACAGCCTTGTTTTCCAATTTAGACTTTTATTCATTCAGCACATATGCATATGCCTCACAGCCAAAGACACGAATGTGTCTCAGAGAGGGCTTCTTTTCAGACCATGATTCCAAAGGTTTTTTCTCAACAAAAGTGGAATTCAGAGAACAATTTATTAAATAACATGTTGCAACTGCCTCATCCAAGAACTTCTCCTCCAAGCCAGCACTGTTTAGCATACTTTGTTCTCTTTCCATCACTATCTTCTTGAACCTTTCAACAACTCCATTTTGTTGTGGAGTGTAAGGTGTAGTTTTATGTCTTTTAATCCAATGATCTTTACAGTACTTTTAAAACTCATCAGAACAAAACTCACTGCAATTGTCAGTCCTAAAACATTTTATTTTTCTTCTAGTCTAATTTTCTACAAGGTTTTTATATTCCTTAAAGTGACTAAACATTTCTGATTTATTTTTCAAAAAATAAACAAATGCCCTTCTTGAATAATCATTAATGAACGATACATAATATCTTGATTTAAAAAAAGAAGGAACTTTTACTGGACCAAAAACATTAGAATAAATATAATCATGTAAACCAGAAGATTTGTGACAACTGGTGTAGAATGAAACATGGTGTTGTTTACCATATATACAATGCTCAAAAAATTTGAATTCAAGGTTAGAGTCATCAAGCCCCTCAACTAGGCTTTCATTTTTCAATGTTTTCAAACCTTTTTCTCCAATGTGGCCAAGCCTATGATGCTAGAGCATAGTCTTTTCTACTAGAATTTTAACTTCCATAGAGTTTGCACTATTAGGAACATTTTTCTCCTTTTCTCCATGAGTAGCCTTCTGTGACTTTGCAGAGACACTATTGCATTGCACAACAAGTGCATCCAACTTATACAAGGTACCAAGATGAGCACCCCTACCTAGCACCATTGAGCCTCTAGTCATTTTGCAACCATTTCCAGAGAACATGACTTGCACTCCAACATCGTTCAACTTACAAACAGAAAGTAAATATTGAGCCAGACCTGGTATATGCATTACATCATTCATTCCCTTCACTCTTCCATTAGGGAATTGAATTTTGACTATTCCATGGCCAACTATTTCTAGAGATGAATCACTTGCCAAATACACTCTTCCACCATCATATTTTTCATACTTAGTGAGCTATTCTCTATGAGATATCATGTGGAAAGATGCTCCAAAATCTATCAGCCAGACATCATCTGATGCCTGAGTTTCCAAGGCTACAATGAAGGCATCTGCATCACTCTGAGTAGAATCATTATCAGAATAATTATTCTTCTTCTTCTTTTTCTCCTCTTTGCAATCCTTTTGGAAATTACCAAGCTTCCCACAATTCCAACACTTCACCTTGGACTTATTTACAGGAGACTTGATCTCCCTTCTAATTTCAATTTGGAATTCTTGTCCTTATTTCCTTTTTCTTTTGATCTCCCTTAAACAACAAGAGCCTCCTTTGAAATCTCAGAATATTTTCTTCTCATCTCTTCTAATAAAAAAGAAGCAACAACATCTTCCATTTGAAAAGTGGATGTCGTACTCCCAATAGTCATCACCAAGTGATCCTAAGAATCTGGAAATGAACATAACAATAGCATACAATGATCTTCTTCATCAATCTTCACACCCACATATGCTAACTAAGCAATCAACATGTTAAAATTATTCAAATGATCAGAAATAGATGCTCCTTCATACATTTTCAAAGATTACAACTTCTTCCCCAGGAACAACTTATTCACCAAGGACTTGCCCTGATAAATAGCTCCCAGTCTTTTCCACAAAGAGGATGTTTTATTTTCTTCATGAACATTTAGAAGAACAAAGTCTGCTAGACAAAGCCTTATTAGTGCCTTTTATTTTTGATCTGCAATGTCCCAGTTCTCTTGCTTCATGCTTGTCAGATTCATTCCATACACAACAAGCCAAAGATCATGGTCAACAAACAAATCTTCCATTTTGAGTTTCCACAACTCAAAATTGTTGCCTTTGAATTTCTCAATTTCAATCTTTCCTGACGTGATTTCCATCTTATTCTATAATTCTAATTACTAGACTTCTACAAGACTCTCGCTAAACAAAATTGACATGAAAAACCCAACGTACCCACAAGAATAACACAACTGGCTAGGCTCTCATACCAATTGTAAGGAAATCTTAGGTTCGGAACAAAACCTCCTAATCCCAAAAATTCAGGGAAGAATGTAGATATCACTTTAAATTTTTAATTACAGTCCAATAAGATGTACATGAAAAGAATAACAAAAAAGAGAAATGAACACATACACTGTAATTGGACACCAGATTTACGTGGGAAAACCCTTATGGGAGAAAAACCCACCACACCAAGAAAAGACTCTTTGTATCAGAGTAAAAAAAATTGCATACAAAGATCACACTTAACTTTTTGATGTTAATTTATAGCAGCAACATTCATTGATCAATCTTGTAAAAAACATTAATCTCACAATGCTCTCAGACGCATACAATGAACCCACTCAGATCAATCTGTGTTCAGTATCAAACAACACTACACCATCAAACTGTTCATAGTCATCAACCATTGTAGAGGGTAATTCATTCTCTCATGGCTTTTTTTTTTTCCACAACAGAATAGTCGCAACTATTCAACTTCCAATGGTTCTCCTTCTGCTTCACCTATTGGTTCAAAATAGACCATGTAGGACAGATGTTCAGTCAAAAAATTTAACTAAATCACATGTCGGTGAGACACCAAACTGTGTCTCCCCGATGCCAAAATGCCTGAAAACATAGCTATCAGCAAGACCAAAGGTATTGGTGAAACCCTAAGAAGTTAGATTGATAACAAATTAAGTCTCCTGGATATCACAAAGAAAAAATTTGTCCTTATCAAAAAGAGTCACCACCATCTGGAAGAGTCATATTGAATGAAAAACCATTGGCTTGACTCACTCTATCAGCAAGAACATCACTGTCGCTAAGAGTCTTATAGAACCTTTATGTCACATCAATGTTCATTATGTAGTTCTATCAGCAAGACCATCACTATCGGCAAGAGCTCTCACTGAATGTACATACCTGTCAGCGAGAAGAAAATTATCAACATGTTTCTCAAAATGTTAACTTCATAACCACCACAAACAAGTTATGAATTTACTGATCCCCACGACAAGCTGATACCATCGTCGCGTAGTCAAAGAAAACACAAACTTCTTAACTCTCAATGCTAGTTAGAAAGTTCCCAAATGTCACAACAACAAAGGAAGTCAGTTAGTCGGGAAATTTTAAAACTTCCAAACTCTGCTACAAGGTTCTTAAGTTATAGAAAGCATCGATGTCATGACAATGAAGGAAATTAGTTAGTCAGGAAATTACAAAACTTCCAAACTCTGCGACAAGGTTCTAAAATTATGAACTTTAGCGAACAGCTAACAATGAAGACTTGAACAAAGATACAAGCTAGCAAGTTGAGGCACAATTTCCAATAGTATATTCATTGCTACAATGTTTTTATTTAAAGAGATTAGAACCATCATCATGCCCCAAATACATAGAACTAGAAGAATGACACAGAGAGTGAAAATAAAAGAAAAATAAATTTCGTTTTGGGTCAACATGGAAGAGACATTGTAGTCTCAACACTTTGCATTGTTCCAAAAATGAAAACATGGGAAAAAAGAAAATGAATGGAAAAAGAAAAGAAAAAGGCTTTGGGTCAACATGATTGAAACATTCCAGTCTCAATGCCTTGCATCATCCCCAAAAGGAAAACAAAAGAAAAGACAGAGTAAAAAGGAAAAGGGATCAATTGGGTCAATGTGGAAGAGACGTAGGGCATCTCAAGGCTTTGTGTCATCCTCAAAAGGAAAACACATTTGAAAAAAAAGTAAAAAATAAAAGGACCTTTTGAGTCAACATGGAAGATACATTGCAGTCTCAATGCTTTGCATTATCCCCAAAAGGAAATGTACAACATATAGAAGAATAGAGTTACAAATAGATGAAGTGCACAAAAAGAGAACATCAAATGAACATTTAGGGGAAACACAATACACACATAAAAGTACAAAAGAGAGACAAAAAAGGAAAATGCAAAAGGTCTATCAAGGAAAATGCAAGTCAACCATCTAACAAGTCATCCACCTAACAATCATGTTTAGTATATTGTGAGGGTGCTTGATTGGCCAAAGGAAGAATTGCAAGTTCCAAACTAGAAGTGCCAAGTTATTCACTTGGTGTAAGAGAGTTATCATGTAAGATCATGCAAGAGGAAAATAAAGAATTTAGATCGTTATGTACCTCTCCATCTATTTTAGAGATCTCCTCATCATTATCATCATCTAGATTAATCACAATGGTGGGAGGGAGGGTAATTTCCAAGGAAGGATCTATCAGGAGTTGTGGCTATTATATTAGATCATTTTTCTATGATGGTTGTAATGTATTATATTGTGGTGGGTCAAGAGTGGGAGGGTGATTAGTTATTGCTTCTGTCAAAGGTGAAGGTTGGTTTTCTTTTTTGTTTTTAGTTTGCATTTGACGAGAAAGGAGACAAAAATGATGCTTACACACCCTAGCATTATGGTTTCTTTTAATTTTATTTTGAATTTGTTGAGGTGTAAGAGTAGGTTGATCCACCATAGGTTCCTTTTCTTCCTAAGGAGAAATAGAAGGAACCAAAGGAGATGGTTCATTCACTTTCTCTTTGGCTTTACAAACTTGTTTAATGCAAGGAGGCATGATGGGGTTGGTTTCATTATCTCTTGGGCATTTAGATGATGAAGGTGAAGTTCTTATTGTTGGTTTCTCATGAGGTTGTATTGTTTGTTTAGGTTTATACTTAGTTTGAAGCATTGTCTCATCTATGATAGGAGTAGAAGAAGTGGATGGGGACATGTGATGAATAGATAATTCAGCTATTCATTTAGCTTTGAACTTTTGATAGGCAATGAAAAAGAAGTCTTTGTGAGAGGTGATGGGTTCCATAGGTGCCGGCCAAAAGGATTCTAAGGAAAAATTACCTTTAGAGGACAATGGATTAAAGCCACTATGGTGTATGGTAAATATCTCATTCTCATGCAAAAACTTCAAACATTTGTGAACAATTGAATGAATATCTTTCATTGAGCGAAGACAAGGATAACCTAGTCATTGACAAAACTAATCTAATTGTGGAATGATAGAAAATGTTACATCTTATGTCAAGTTCACCAAAATGAACCATAAATTTTGCAATGATCTAAATGCAACTAGGTGATGAAATCAATTAATTAGTAACACAAAGCTAATGAAATATGCAATGTTTGAAAGCATGGTGAGGTATGCAAAAATGAACTAAAAACATGAACTAATGAAAAAAGAAATGAATAAAGTTAAAAAATTGCACCTAGAAGTTGAATGTCAATCATAGAAGGTACTGAAATTGGAATAAATCACTGTTGATCACTAGTGGGACTCATTCACCACTGATAGTGAATTAGTCCTGCTACTAGTAAAAACACTTGAAATTGCTTTCCAACTGTCAAGAAACGGATTATGAAAAAATAAAAAAAATTAGCCTATAGGTGGGACTAATTTTCCATTGATGGTGAATTAGTCCTACTCTAAAATTTTGCAAATTCAAAGGTCAATCCTATAGATCCAGATCTACACTTGTCATCTTGTTGGGTTGACGTAGTCAAATCTACAGGAAACATGTCATAGGTTGTCTCCAAGCTTGAATTAGGTTTTAGTTGTCTTGAAACACTTTGATGACTTGTTGACCACCTTTCAACACCTATTTCTTGAAAAATCTGCATATAAAGTCTGCAGACACACATGCAAAAGGGGAAAAATAGTTAAGGGTTGAGGTATAGGGATTTGCCTTGGTCAATTCCCACTTTGGTAATCAAAACCTTAATAAAGAAATGAAATGAAATGAAATGAAATGAAATGAAGAAGGAAATGATGAATAACAACATGCAAGTGTCCTAACTCACAAAAAACTTGATGAATAAGTCTAAAGATATGTCAATGGTTGCTCCAAGATGTTTGATGTTTGCTTGATCAAATGATGCAATGATTTTTTAAATGCAAGAATGCTAATTGATGTTAAATGAGTGAATGAGAATGAATGGGTGTTAAAATCGATGGAAAAACAATTATTTATACACAATTATGCCCTAATTACCCAATAATACCTCATCAGAGGCTGACATAAGGTCTCTGTGAATAAAAACCTGATTAGAATTTTGAATTATTTTGAATTTGGAGCCAAGAGGGACTCATTCGACACCCATGGTGAATGGGTGACACCTTAGGCTTGTAAGTGGGTTTTTGGAATCAAGTTGCTTTTAATGTTGTTTTTTGGGTTTACATTCAAAAATACACTTAATTATGACTTGTAAGTGCATAAAGGGGCTCAATAAAGCATAAGAAAGGTGTAAATAGTGAAGAAAAGCCTAGAAAAAGCATGAAATCTTGTTACAATACTTTACAACACTTTAAAATAGGACTTGATAAGGGATAAAAGATGATTTTTAGATGAATTATAATGAGAAGAGTCTAGAAAAGTGTAGAAATGTGTTACAACACTTTACAACACCTTCACAAGACACCATAATTTGAATATTAAAGACCTAATGTGAATGTAGAAGTTACATTGCAACATTAAAGAAAAGAAAGATAAGTCAAACATCATAGGAAAAGACCTAAATAACCATGAAAATGTTAATGATCCATTTTTATATGGTACAACATTAAGCTACTACGTGACTAGTAGTTGGTCTAGCCGTCATCTAGTTTTGTCATATGTTCAATTTTTTCCATCTTCTTGTTTGTCCTTTTGTAAATTCTTTTTGTTTTTTAATTTCTAGGTGTCTCATGTATAACGAGATGCCCTACTTGGCCTCTATGGTTTTTTTGTAAATGGGTATGATACCTTCATGACATTAATCTAATCAAATTAATAACAATGCACTTTTTCAAATTTTCACTATATGTAAATGCCTAAATTAATCTTTTAACACTTTCAGATTTAATTTCAATCCTAATGTAAGTTATCAATGTAGACATGAACTAATGTTATTTTTCTATTATTAAATTTAACCCTAGATGGAAAATGCAATGCAATTTTTTATTTTTCAATTCTTTTTTATGCCAACCAAGTATGCCAATGATGAATGTAAGAACTCTAAGATCTAACTCAAATTTGGAAATAATAGCTTCAAATTTTAGAGGTTCTCAAGTGTTTGAAACAATTAGGTTCAACAAAATGTTTGATTGGGAATAGGATGAAGAAACTCTTCCTAATTATTTTGTGATTTCCATTAAAGATAACATCAATAACTAGTTGGTCACAAACCAATTACAAAGATCCAAAATTGTGGAAAAGAGCTTTAATATAATGTTGAAGTATTGTGTGTTTTGGATAATTAATGATGTGATTTGAATGAGTAATTTATAAATTCAATGATCTAGTTATGAAAAATATGTAAATGTGGTAGTTTTCTATGAGTTTTGATATACTAGATCATGTAGAAAATTCAATTCAAGTTCCAAAAAAGAGAAGGGTAGACACAACTGCACTCAATATATAAACTTGAGCTTGATATTGGTAGTCTAGGGTATACTATTCTTTAGATCTTATTTTTTAATCAAATATAAAAATGTAGGCTTCAAGACACAAGCCTATAACTTCTAACCTCTAGGTTTTGTTCTCAAAACGTCACTTTTTCATGATAAAATCTATATTTTGGGTATGTGCAAGATCATCATGGAAAAAATAGGCCCTCAAGTGGCAAAAAATTTAGAAAAAATCAGAGTTAGGCAACTTGTAATAATTTGAATAAGTTATCTATATTATTCCAAAACTATGTAAGAATAGAATCTTTATAAAATTGAATGTAGTTTCTAAACTACTAGGTTTTTTAAATCTATTTGGCGAAAATTTAAAATTTCAATGCAATTGTACTTAAATTGTAGGGAAAACATAAAGAAGTAGGTTTCTATCTGACCACCCTAACCATAATAAAATGAAAATAATTTTTATAATATTTTAGAAATAAGTAGAGGACTCATGTCTAGACGTGATGCATATTTTTTATAATTTTTTTCTGACTAAATAATTAATTATGATTTTTTTTATTACAAATTTTAGAAAATATAAAACCTTGTATGTCTGACTACCTTAACTTTGTCAAAACTTCATGAAATTCATTTTTTCTTCTTTAATCCTATATTATACGAAGCATAGAATGTGATGGATGTTTTGGATTCCAAAAATGTGATAATGTTTGAAAGCTATAGATGTTTTTCAATCAGCCTATCAATTAGGACTTTAGTCGTAATTCAAATAGAAAATGAATAATAGTTATTTATTAAATTCAAAGTAAAACATAATTTATATTGGTGGAAAGCTTAGAATCTCCTTTAAAAACATTTTTCATTTCATCAATTTTGGGTAAAAAAAAGTTGTCAGTCACATACCCTACAAATACCTATTATATTGCCACTTTTTGGCCCATCATGATCCTGCACATACCCTTTTATTACTTGTCAACTTGAACAGGTTAGATTTCATGAATCAACAAGTAGCCTTCAAGCTTCCTTCAACTCACTTCAGATCTAGAAGCTACACACATGAGAGGAGAGGAAGAGTTATACTTGTTGGAGTTATGGTCAGATACTGAGAGGGGGAGTGAATCAGTGTAAAAAAAAATTTCAACTTCGACCAAGATGTTTAATTCTAATTTCCTTTCCTTTCAACAATAGAGTAGAGTAATCATTTTTGAAAGCATAAATATATGACAACATTAACTCAGTCTATTTGACAATATATGAAAATATGATTTGAGTGAGATATCTTGCATTTTCCAAAACATAGCTCAGATTTGATCTCACTATTACTTTGATTAATGCATTCATGAGTTGAATGTAATCATTCATAAACAAAATTAAGAACAATAATAAACAAAACAGTGAACTGAAAAAACAACAATAACAAAAAAGTAGTGAGCACATAGAAGAACAAAGAGACAAAAGATTTGCCAAATGGAAAACCCTCCTGGGGTAGAAAAACCACTCCTAAACTGCCTTACTAGCTTAACCTTCAAAAACCACTTTTCACAATGCCTTATAGGCTAATTTCTGAGCACCAAATCAAGGAGCACCAACCCCTCATTTAGAGACACCAATCTAAAGGAGTACCAACCCATTACTCAGATTTCAGAATTACATTCATAATATTAGAGGATCTCTGTGTTTTTTAGTTAAGCACATATTTCTCTATTTTCTCATCTATAGAAAACCTTAAGGACAATATCTCAGAATTACAAACACCAACCCTCACTATTTTCAACACAGGTTTATAAATACATTTCAAGTATGTTAGTTATGAAGAAATATTCAACAAGAATTTTCACACGATTTTGAAACTCTCTTGCTATTATTAGAATATGAAGCTGATTTATAATGATCTGTAGATGATGGTAAAAATTAGAGTAACGCCTATCCATAGAGCTTTTAATTTCTATGCTAAATTAGGAGATTTCAAATTGTAACATAAATATTTTCATCAAAGCCATGACTACCCACTAATAGAAAATCATATCCTCTAAAATCTCAGAGAATATCTTGCCATAGATTCGATACCAACCAAAGATGTTTGTAAGAAACTATACTTAGAAAAATCAATGTCGGCCACAGTGTATGAGTCTTCAAAAAATCATTCACAGAGACAACAGTCGCCATGTGTTCTTTGTGATTCACTAAGAATTTATGTGAGCTGTGTTTCTTTTTCCTTAATTTCTTTCGTCGTGACCCAGTGAAGTTGAGAAGACCTCTCATAGATCACATTAAGTTTCACTGAAATCCCTTTTGCCTCTTATTTGTTGCTATGACATTCACTAGTTATGCTGAAGGGAATTCAATCATTAATCATACTTTGGTTCCTTTTGTTTCACCGTGACCCTTCGTTATCGGGCAAACCTTATAGAGAATTCACTTTTTTTTTCTGAAAAGCCCCAAGCTCACAATAGATCACCAAGACATTAATGTTCTCACACCAATAGAAACCTTTTGTCTTAAGTGCTTTGCTATAACATTATGATATCGGGGAGACCTCTTGTAGAGCACACCATGTCTTTCCAAAAGTATTTCATCCACTTGTGTGTCATTATAACATAATGGTTCTCTTGCCGAAGCATCCTTCTATTTGATGAGGGTTGCTATAGCATACCTTCATCAAGGAGACCTCTCATAGAATGCTTGATTCATACTGAAAGTCACCAATTCATCTGGTGTCACAGTGACAATTCAATACTTATGCCGAAGGAAACTTTATCACCATCAGTCATCCCTCTATATGTCGCTATGACATATCACTCTTGGGGAGACCTCATATAGATATACTTCGTTATACTGAAAGTCATCCTTTCATCTAGTGTCATTGAGACAATCTAGATCTTATGCCGAGGAAGTCCCTTTATGTTCCATTGGCAAGACCGAAGGTCACTCACTGAGACCTCTCACCAAAAATCGTAGCTCTTACTGAAGAAACCACCTTTATGTTTTCGGTTGGTGTAACAAATTGAATTCTCCAAGAGCTTTCTTCGATGCACAAACTCTTACCGAGATGCATACCTTTACATTTTCAGTCAGCAAGACAAGAAAACCTCTCCAAGACATTATATTGATAGCCATTAGTATTACCGATAAGTCTCCATATGCATACGGTCGGTGAGACACACTTGAATCTGCCGAGATACTAAATTGAATACTCCAAGTCTAGCCAAAGTGAATCTTTTAATGTGCCCGTCGGTGACACCAAAAGAGTTTTCTATGACCATATAATGATGCCACAACTCTCGCTGAAAGACTTCCACATGCACTAGTCAGGGAGACATTTGAAGTTCGATGAGACACTACCCTGATAACAAAACTCTTGTCGATAAGTTCATCTTCCTTCAATCGGTGAGACAATATGTCTTCGCTATGACCACATACTAAAACCTTAAACTCATGTTGATATATCCCATTCAACCTTCGATCGGTGAGATAAAGTAATTCTGCTATGACCACATACCGATGGTATAACCTATGCTGATATAATCCTTTTCTGTTGCCGAAAGAAAAGATAATATCATCCCAATATGAAATTTCTTGTGCCAGTTGCTAAGACATAAAGCGCTCGATGAAACAACATGTTGATAGGGTTTACTTACACCGATGCACCACCTCATGTATTAGTTAGCAAGACTCGACTCATTCGGTAAGACCTCTCAGCGGTGAACAAATCTCATGCCAATAGACTTTTCTTCTGTCGCTAAGACCACAATCAATGTCATGCTGAATGCTACCTATATGTAAAATCAAATCATTATGACATTAGAAATGTCTTTCTGAAAGGCAACACAGACATTTGAAAATGGATTGGGTAGACCCTACCATTCTCATGTCGGTAAGTGTAAGCCTGAAAGAGAAACAACCAATACCATTAGACAAAACTATATCAATTTAAAGCATGAGAAACCAATTTGAAACTATCAATAAGTAGAATCAACTGAAAGGGATTTTGACATCAAGAACAAACCATATGATCACAACTGAGAACCAACAAATTCCCCCTTTGTCCTTGATGGAAAAACACAAATGACTCTCCCCCTTTTTTCCTCAATGACAAAGGATAGAGGAGAAGAATGTGCAATGCTAGAAAACACAACTGAGAAGCCAACCAAATGCCATAACAACCAGCTATAAATAGAACAATAGTGCAGCAGACATATTCACAGGAGAGCAGTAAGATTATAACAAACTGATATCATAGCAAAAATAACAATATGTCTCTTTCAAGAATCTTGGTCCATATTATCAATGCCATAGCAAAGGTACCAAAATATTAGAATATAACAAACTAGATTGATACCTAAAGATTAAAGACCTGTTACTTGAACATACCACCTTCTTTGACATGATCGATCAAGGCACATTTAAGATCACCTACTCCACATTCAATTTGATTAACTTCAATCTAGCAATACCAAAATTAGAACATAATCAATCCAACCACTTCTCAACACAAGTAACCTTAGTCACATTCCATGACAATACAAAGCAAAGACCAATGATACTAGTTATTCTTCTTCAACTGACACATATCACCTCAGAAATAACTCATAACATCAAACATGTTTTTCAAACACTGATCTCCAAAGATAAATACATCGACATCACATCAAAAGTCTTTCTTATTTTTAATATATTGAGGAACTCATCAATATGACTCCACACCACTTCAAAGATGTCATAAGGCCATACCATTATTTCCAAAACCCAAGCATCCAAAAAGTTCGTTTCAGAACAAAGTGCACTTTCAAATTGGATGATTACCTTTGTCAGAAATAACAAAAGGTTAAGGAATTTAAGCCATTTCTATTCCTTCAATACACTATCTAGTTTACTAGCAAGACACTAGATTCATCAGCACCTTAAGAATTGAGCATCAACCTCACCAAAAATTTGTCAATGTACTTCTAACTTGTATTTCAAAAACATAATGGAATAGAGGCATTTACAAGCCATTTCTCTACATCTTATATCACCAAAAGCAAATACAAGATGTCATACCTTATTCTAGACTTCATAGGGGTAAACATATTACCATAATAGACTACCCCTAAGTCTTTGCTTCTTCTTAAGACTTGGAAGGCAACTCTTGTGCAAGGAGTGCACAAGGAGTTTTCTCAGAGGCAACTTTATTGCTCTTCTTCTCATCTTGATTGCTCTTTCTTCTACACTCCAATGAAGACTTTTTCACATGTTTGCATAAAGTACCTATCTTTCTATTGAATCTGCATTGTTGTACTTTATGTCCAATGTTATTACATTTGAAACAAATGACTTTGTGATTGTTCTGAGAAATATAAATCTTCCTATATACATTTCCAGCATTGTTCCCTACATTATTATCACTTGTATTTATTCTACAGTCTCTTCTCTAGTGACCAAAATTGTTAAAGTTGTAACACACCACATCCTCATTTCTAGGGACATTAGATTGATTCTTATTTGACCATCTTATGCAATCAATTGCCTTATGACCATAAACATTACAAGCATAACAATATCCTTGGAAAGAATGATTATACCTAAATGAGTGATCATGCCAAGGATGTGAAGATCTGAAGACATTTTTCCTTTTTCTATGAATACCTTTAGATTGTCTTCTAGTGTCAATGTTATCCTTTGATGCATCAATATTGTAACCAATATCAACCTTCATTCTTGGTGTTTGATTGGCTATAAACTTCTTTCCATCTGAAGTAGTAAACATTGTTTCATGTTTTGATTTGTCTACAGAGCTTTGTCCAACCTCATATCCCACTCCTATAGGATCTTTAGAATGCTTTTTCCTACTCGACATCTCATTCAATATATTAGTATTGTTATCAAATTTTTGAAATTTACCAGATTGAGCCTTGAAACTTTCAAGCTCTTTTCTTAAAGAAACTACCTCTTCTTCAACTTTTAGACAAACAATCCTTTTAATTTCCAAATCAGAACTCACAACATCTGCAATTCTCTTATATTCTTCAATTTCAATTTTCTGACTTATAATCATATAGTCCTTAAGAGTTAATTCTTTTAACAAGGAATCATTATTTGAATATTTCTTTAAAGAATGAATCTCATTTTCTAGTTTATTACACAACTCCTTGACTTTTAACTTGACTTCCAAACTCTCTTTTTGTTGAAGTTGTCTTGTTAAAAACTGGTTTTCTTTTCTAAACTACTTAATAGTATCTAAGGCACATAGGAGTTCACCTTCCAAATCAACCTCACTTTTTGGTTCATCATATTCCTATTCAGAGTTGACTTCATCCAAAGACAGATCTACTTTTACACAAGTTTCTTGATCATTTAAATATTCATTAATGATCTCCTTGTACTTATTTTCAAAACTATGAAGGTTTACACCTTCTTCACTCTTAGATGTTTCACAACTTATTTCAGTATCCAAAGATATCTCCTCTTGTAACTCACTATTCTGATTCATTTCAATCAACTTGTCCCAAACTTCCTTAGCACTGCTGTAATGAATGACTTTTGCAACAAGTTGATTTGGCAAGTTATTAAAAATATCATTTATAGCTCTAGTATTGGATTCAAGTGATTTCTTCTCCACAAGAGTCGAAGGAGATGTTGCAAATGTAGTACAACCCTTTTCAACTACTGCCCACACTTCAGATCCTAAAGAAAGTAAGTTTCTGTCCTATGTTTCCATATAATAAATTTTGTTTCTTCAAACTGAGGAGTTCCAAATCTAGGATACTCTACCATTTCAGAGCTACTGTTTATGAGCTCTTCCTCGTTATTCCTTATACTAGATTCAGGTTGAACATGATGATTAACATTTTGCTGAGAACGTCTTTTTCCCTTATTCCTTATGTTCTTTCCCATATTAACCAAAGTACTCCAAGAAACCAGGAACAATCCTAGGTGGTTTACACCTATGAGAGGACCCTACGCTCTGATACCAATTGTTGGAGTTATGGGAAGACACTGAGAGGGGGGGTGAATTAGTTTCAAAATAAAATTCAACTTTGACAAAGATGTTTAATTCTGATTTCCTTTTCTTTCAACAATAGAGTAGAGTAATCACTTTTGAAAGCACAAACACATGACAACATTAACTCAGTCTATTTGAAAACTTATGAAAATATGTTTTGAGTGAGATATCTTGCATTTTCCAAAACATAGCTTAGATTTGATCTCAATATTACTATGATTAATGCATTCATGAGTTGAATTTAATCAATCATAAATAAAATTGAGAACAGTAATAAACCCAACAGTGAACTAAAACAACAACAACAACAAAAAAGCAGTGAGCGCACAGAAGAACAAAGAGACAAAATATTTTCCAAGTGGGAAACCCTCATAGGGTAGAAAAACGACTCCTAAACTACCTTACTGGTTTAATCTTCAAAAACCACTTTTAACAATGCCTTATAGGCTAATTTTTGAGCACCAACTCAAGGAGCACCAACCCCTCATTTAGAGACACTAATCTCAAGGAGTACCAACCCATTACTCAAATTTTAGAATTACATTCATAATATCAGAGGATCTCTCTATTTTTAGTCAACCACATATTTCTCTATTTTCTCATCTATAGAAAACCTGAAGGACAATATCCCAGAATTACAATCACCAACCCTCACTATATTCAACACAGGTTTATATATACATTTCAAGTATGTCAGTTACAAAGAAATATTCAACAAGAATTTTTCACAAGATTTTGAAACTCTCTTGCTATTATTAGAATTTGAATCTGATTCATAATGATCTATAGATAATGGTAAAAATCAGAGTAACGCTTATCCATAGAGCTTTAAATTTCTGGGTTGAATCAGGAGATTTCAAATTGTAACAAAAATATTTTCATCAAAGCCATGACTGCCCACTAACAGAAAATTATATCCTCTAAAATCTCAGAGAATATCTTGCCATAGATTTGATACCAATCAAAGATGTTTGTAAGCAACTATACTTAGAAAAATCCATGTCAGCCATAGTGTATGAGTCTTCGAAAAATCATTCACAGAGACAATAGTTGCCACATGTTCTTTGTGATTCGCTAAGACCTTATGCGAGCTGCGTTTCTTTTTCCTAATTGCTTTTTCCATGACCCAGTGAAGTCAGGAAGACCTCTTGTAGATCACATTAAGTTTCACCAAAATCCCTTTTGCCTCTAATGTGTCGCTATGACATTCACTAGTTATGCCAAAGGTAATTCAATTGTTAATCATACTTTGGTTCCTTCTATTTCACCGTGACCCTTCATTATCGGGTAGACCTTATAGAGAATTCACTTTGTTTTGCTGAAAATCCCCGAGCTCACAATAGATCACCAAGACATTAATGTTCTCACATTGACAAAAACCTTTTGTCTTAAGTTCTTTGCTATAAAATTATGATATTGGGGAGACCTCTTGTAGAGCACACCATGTCTTTCTAAAAGTCTTTCATCCACTTGTGTGTCACTGTAACATAATGGTTCTCTCGCTGAAGCATCCTTCTATGTGATGAGGGTCACTATAGCATACCTTCATTGGGGAGACCTCTCGTAGAATGCTTGAGTCATATCGAAAGTCACCAATTCATCCTGTGTCACTGTGACATATCATGCTTAGGGAGACCTCATATAGATATACTTTGTTATACCGAAAATCATCCTTTCATCCGGTGTCGCTGAGACAATCTAGATCTTATGTTGACGAAGTCCCTTTATGTTCCATCGGCAAGACAAAAGGTCACTCACTGAGACCTCTTGCCAAAAACCCTAGCTCTTACCGAAGAGACCACCTTTATGTTTTCGGTCGGCGTAACAAATCAAATTTGCCAAGACTTTTCTTCAATGCACAAACTCTTACCGAGATGCATACCTTTACATTGTTAGTCAGAAAGACAAGAAAACCTCACTAATACATTATATCGATAGCCATTAGTTTTACCGATAAGTCTCCATATGCATATGGTCGGTGAGACACAATTGAATTCGCTGAGATACTAAACCAAATACTCCAAGTCTGGCTAAAGTGAATCTTTTAATGTGCTCATCGGTGAGACCAAAAGAGTTTGCTATGACCATATAACGATGCCACAACTCTTTTCAAAAGACTTCCACATGTAGCAGTCAGGGAGACATTTCAAGTTCAATGAGACACTACCCCGATAACAAAACCCTGCTGATAAGTGCATCTTCCTTCGGTTGGTGAGACAATATGTCTTCACTATGACCACATACTGAAACCTTAAACTCATGCTGATATATCCCATTCAACCTCCGATCGGTGATACAAAGCAATTTCGCTGTGACTACATACCGATGGTATAACTTATGCTGATATAATCCTTTTCTATTGCCAAAACAAAAGAGAATGTCATGCCGATATGAACCTTCTTATGCTAGTCGCCAAGACACAAAGTGCTCGATGAAACAACATGTCGATAGGGTTTACTTATGTCGATGCACCACCTCATGTATTACTTGGCTACACCCGAATCATTCAGTAAGACTTCTCAATAGTGAACAAACGTCATGCCAAGAGAATTTTCTTTTGTCGCTAAGACCACAATCCATGTCACGCTGAAAGCTTGTTGTATGTAAAATCAAATCATTATGACATCAAAAATGTCTTGCCGAAAGGCAACAAAGACATTTTAAAATGGATCGGGGAGACCCTGCCATTCTCATGCCGATAAGTGTAAGCCCGAAAGAGAAACAACCAATACAATTAGACAAAACTATATCAAGATAAAGCAGGAGAAACCAATCTGAAACTGTCAACAAGTAGAATCAACTGAAAGGGATTTTGACATCAAGGACAAACCATATGATCACAACTAAGAAGCAACAATACTATATAGGTTCATGCCTAAGTCAAACCTCGTGTTGGTATTTCTACCTCCACAATAGAAAATTATGATAAAAGATAGTATATTCTTTGATGGATAGAGGCTAATTAACAAATAAGTAATCAATTGACATTTTTTTACAACTCAGGACTCATGTTTAATCTTCGTGATCAAATAAAGTCAAACTCATCACCTTCAAGGATCAATTATTTCTTGATTTGATTTGATTTGATGACCTACAAGTGTTAGCATACATAAGAAAAATGTATATAAAACATATTAAAAACTTAAACATAACACATGACACGATGCTTGAATGATGAAATGCTATAATAAGGGTATGTGCAGGATGATGGGCCAAAAAGTGGCAATATGATGGGTATGTGGCTGACAACTATTTTTTTACCCAAAATTGATAAAACAAAAAGGGTTTTTAAAGGAGATTCTTAGCTTTCCAACAATATAAATTATGCTTTACTTTGAATTTAATAAGTGATTATTATTCATTTTCTATTCAAATTATGACTAAAGTCCTAATTGATAGGCTGATTGAAAAACATCTGTAATTTTCAAACGGTATCACCATTTTTGAATCCAAAACATGTGTCACATTCTATTCATTGCATAATATAGGATTAGAAAAATAAACATGAATTTCATGAAGTTTTGACAAAGCTAAGGTGGTCATACATACGATTTTTTATATTTTCCAAAAGTTGTAATAAAAATTCATAATTAATTATTTACATGGAAAAAAATTATAAAAAAATATGCATCACATTGGGGCATGAGTCCGCTACTTATAACTTAAATTTTATAAAAAAATATTATCATTTTATTGTGGTTAGGGTTGTCAGAAAGACACTTACTTCTTATTTTTCCCTAAAATTTAAGTACCACTGCATTGAAATTTCAATTTTTCACCAAATAGATTTTGTTTGTTTTTTTAAACAAACCTAGTATTTTAGAAACTACATTCAATTTTCTACAAATTATATTCATACATAGTTTTGAAATAATATAGATAACTTATTCAAATTTTAACGTCAAGTTTCCTAACTCTAATTTTTCTAAATTTTTTGCCACTTAAGGGCTTTTTTTTCCATGATGATCCAACACATACCCATAATCTTGATTATTCCACTCTTCACTTATCTATAATCCTTTAAGACACTTCATTTGATCAATTAAATTCACTTGCTTGCTTCTAATTGTTATTAGGATTAAAATAATGAAAATATTTTTTATTTATATACAATACTTCTAATTTCCCATAAATTTATAAAATACGAATACTGGACATTTGAAATTGAAAAATAAAACAATAAATTAACAACACTAACATTTTTGAATTTGGGGTGAAATTAAGTGGTCTAGGGTGAAGTGCACCCTAAACTAAATTCCTTTTTTTAGGAATCAAAAGTGTAGGGGGAAAAATACTAAATATATAGTTTGGTTTATCATGTTTATATAGCATCATAAATTATCACCATTGGTAATTTCACACTAGTTTTTTCTCCCCCCTATGTGCTTGGACCTAGTTGTGCTCCTAATTTCCCATTTTAAAATGTTTATTGAAAAAAAAAAACATGCGAAATCAAAGTAGGCATTTAATATCCCCCCACCGACACTTTGGATCCCTCAAAAACATGAATCTAGTCTAGGAGATGGTGCCCTTAATAGACTAATTTGGTTCCAAAATTAAATATGTTGATTTTGGTAATTTATTATTTAAAATCCAAATTTTAATTGTTGATTATCAAGAATTAATTTTTAGGAAATTAGAAGAATCAAATATAAATACACAGTATTTTCACAATTTTAATTAATAGGTATTTTTTAGGAATATTTAAATGGGAAATGAGGTGTCCTAAATCATTCAAATGTAGTCAAGAGTAGAACTTTCAGAATTATTGTAGCATTTCATAATCCAATCATGATGTGAAGTTTTATGTGATTTTTGTTTATGTTTTTCATGCATTTCATTTTTGAGTACTAATGCTTGTAGATCTCAAAAGAAAATCATGTCCAATAACCATTGATCCTTGAAGGTTATGAGTGTGGCTTCAGTCCATCAAGGAGGTCAAATTTAAGTGAGTTGTAGAGAATTTTCAATTCATCATTTAGCCTCTAACACTCAAAATAATAAGATATCTTTTATCATCATCTTTTCCATTGTGGAGGTAGAAATACCAACATGGGGTTTGAATGAGGAAAACCTCTATATGGAAAACCCTTCCACTCCTTTTATGTGTGCAGGTTCTATATCTAAAGAGAAATGGAACAAGACTAAAGATAATTTGTTCATTCATGCATCAAAACCAATTGTAACTTTATAGTTCACATAATCTACATTATGTCAACAATAGATGAAGATTTGATAACCAAATCTAGAAGATAAAGAATACAAATTAGGGATGTCAATCTTGTCAAAGAAAATTTAGATTTCAAGTCCTCGGTGTAGGGAATCCTTGCAACCTAGAGCACCCAGATCTGGCTCAAAGATAAATCACAGGTGCATTAGTGGCTACCCTCTTCTTTCTTGGAACTTTCTTTTGTTTTTGTTTTGATTCTATTGTGCAATTCATATCAAAATGATGCATTTTTATAGTTTACATATTTACATCACTACATCAAGTATTCCACCCATCAAACCCACCACCACTAAAACAAAAAGGAATCTCATATTTTAGGTTGTAATTAAATCTCATATCCTTGTGGATATATATTCCTAACACAATTATTCTTGGAAAGGGTTGATGTTATTGATCTATCCATTTTGACCTAGGATCTTCCTTTTCCAAGCAATTATTTTGGTGAACCTGAGTGATTTTACATTATATACCTTTTGAAATATGAAGTAAACCATTCTACATCTGAGTTTAATCATAATTTTTGTTACATTCATCATTTAAGAATTTAAGAAAAAGCATTATTATTTTTTTTTAAATATTGCATAGCATATTACACTCAAAGTTCAAATAGGGTTAGTTTTTAGTCATCATAAGCTAGATCTTCATCTTAGTTGCATTTACAAATCTGCACTAGGGCATATTATATTTTTAGTCAAATCTAAAAGTGTTCAAAGAATTATTTTAGGCATATAAATATAGTAAAAAAAGTGAAAAGGTCTATTGAGTTTTTTGCAAAAAGACATTAAGCTTCAAATTCTCTCGATTTCAATGAATTTCTACATTTTAAAAATTTAAATTTGGCATTTGAATTGTATTTATTCATTAAACATTTTGAAAATTTCCTGTATACTTGCAATTTGCATTTGAAAATCATAAATTTGTAAAATTCTAGAAATGTATTTACTATTAGACCTACACAGTCACAAAGTATGACAGCTAAACACTATCAAACACATGAAAACTTTATTTTTTATAAAATACATTGTCAATCTAGGGCCTCCTTGCATCATAAACGAACATGATTCAGCTAGTACAATTTTTTTGTGACTATCCTGAACCATTTCCTAGATATTATGCTTACTCAAGTATTATGAAACTCATATGAGCTTGATGACCTAGTGTTTATTGCTAATACCCATGTGAGACAATGTTTCATACTTATGGAAATTCAAATTGTAGCCACATCCATTGTGGAGCCTAATTCCTCTAACATTTTCACACAAGGTATTGTTGTTCCTTCTACACACATGACCCATGAAAAAAAGACCCCTCTTTCTTTTTTTCATTTCCGTCGGTTGGATTTTCTCTTTTGCCTTCATTTTTTTCCCCTTTGCTTGGGTTACTTTGAAAATTTTGACTGCCTAGTTTTTCCCTAAAAATTTGGTTATGTTTGATTCTTGCTATTTTTTATGTAGGAATCCACCTATGGAATTCGCTTTGTGGGATTCCTCTTGACGGATTCTAGCTGTCGGGTTTCCTTTTGTGGAATTAAAATCACGTTTCTACATGTAAAATTTTATCCATGGAATTGCACACTATTGACATTGTTTCATTATTTTCTCACCTCCCTCCCCGCCCCACATACTCGGTATCCTTGCACTCCTCTAGTTACCACATGATGGATTTTTGCATGATAATCTCCACATCCTCCAAGGGTGTGGGTTTTTACAAAAAAAAATTGAGGGATTTAGGTGTGGTACATGTTGTATGTACATTTAATGCATTGAGAATTGCAAAAACTATAAATTGGGGGTGGCTAACTCCATTTCTTTGCTTAGCATTTTGGGAGTTTGGAACTCATGATATTTTTTACTATGCCCTTTCATCTTCCCATGAGCATTCTAGTACCACCCAACCAATTTTTCAAATGTATGATCTTGCCCCTTCAAACCCTTGATTTCACATTGCCATCAACAAATTGTTTGCAATTTCATCCTACGAGTGGTTGAATAATCCCAATTTTTTGCTCTAGGGACTATTTTAAAATTTTTATCATGTTTATTGCCTCATTTTACATTCATAAATTTTTTTGGATTTTGGGTGCTTGTCTCTAAAAATTTTCATGACATCCTTATGTTTGTTTTGATGAGGTTTTACCTTAGGATTTATTTTGATGGCTATGTGGGAGTTCGCCCATGAATTTTTGTATCTTCAAACCCATCTCACGTTGTTCTCATGAGTTTCAACCCCACACTTGACTGAGTTCCGCAAGATGTTCGTGTTAGAATCCAAGATCACCTGCATGCAAGATGGATAACTGTCACATGCAAAAGATATGAAGAACCGAAAAAGATGTTCTCTGTAAAACCTCTTAGTAAAAATGCATTTAGAGAATCAATTATTACAAAGTGATCAATCCTTATGAAGGAGATCACGAAACCCTAAAAGGGAAACCCTAAATGAAACTCTAGTGTGCACACTTAATAATTAATAATTAATTATTAATGTGCCTAAGTTTAGCTTAAGTAATAAAGATGAATAAGTGACTTAATTAATTAATCAATGTGATGTAATTAATTAAGCATAATAACTTATTACTCTAACAGTTCGCATAGATGGTGGTGTGCAAAAAGTTTGAATATTTTACACTTTTTTTCTCCTCATGACCCTTACGATGTTTACTTTTTAGATGGAAAAGTTTCCACCTTGCGGGTTTTCAATGAAAACATTATGTAGATTTCCATACCTTTGAAATTTTTATCGTCATGTTCCACACCATATATCTCCACACTATGTCAAGTCTTGCAAAGCCTTCACCTATGGGACTTGGACTATGCAATTCCATTAAGAGCCACCCTTAGGGTTAGAGCATTGCAATATCTTAAGCCTTGTACATAAAAATTCAAGCTTCCAACCACTTGTAGGAATTTTCTTACAAAAGTTTCCTTATGGGTGATGGCACCTTCAAAGTTTGTAAATTTGAAATGCCCATATGGAAAAAATTTCCTCTACACACTCAGAAGTGCACTTGAAAATTTTCCCAAGTGACCTTATTTGGAGGATCATATTTTAAAGCCAGTTGATTTTTAGGAAAAACCCCTTGGTGGACACATTTACTTGGAATATGTGAACATTCATGTCCATTTTTAGCTTCCCATGATGAGTTTTGATAGGTCTTTGAAGAGAAAAGCTGGAGGGTTCTGACACTATTTTGTTGTTTGCAAACTTTGTGCCCTTCAAAGTGGCCTCCTATTTGAGTTTATATCTTGCAATTGAACGAGGGTAAAAGCACAAAGTTGTGTCACACTTTCAGCCAACTTATCAGCACAACTAAATTTAAGTATTTCTAACTAAAAATCAATTTTGGTCAAACATATGATCTAGTAAGATTCATTCTAGCTAAGTTATACGCTTCCACAACTTTTTGAACTAAAATTGTTGGCTAAAAATGTATGTAGCATCACTTTGAGTCCAATTTACCAAAAAAACTAAATTATTTGAAAAACTTGAAGTTTCAATAACTCTTGCTAATGTAAACAACATTTAAAAAAAAATATAATATACCCTTTTGTAGATCCATAAGTGTAGTTTTAAAAAATATATTTATTTTAATATTTTAATATTTTTTTATATTTTATATTTTATTTTTACTAAAAGTAGGCTTTCAGCACAAAATATAAGGTTCATTACTATGCCAAGGAAAAATACTAAAACTTATTAAAAAAATTGAAAAAAATATGATGCACTAGATAAAAGAATCTATTTTCAAATTGTATAATTTTGTTTCCATTTTAGATAAATATTTAATATGAAAGTTGACGTCTGATGAAAACAGTTATTTTTTTATTCATGCACATTTTAATATTTATTTAAAAATATATATTTATAAAAATTAGAAAAAAATATATCCATGCACTAAAATTTCAAGTTATAAATACACAAAAAAGAAAAAAAAAAAAATTACTATAAAAAGTTTGACGTCCCATGCAAATTCATTTTTCAGCATTTTATCAGCAACTAAATTATAGTTTTAATTTATTAAAAACTAGTTTTAAATAATTTTTGTATTTTAAAAAAAGTAAAAACATAAAATATACTGAAAAATACATATTTTGTTAATTTACATCATTTCAAAATTCAAAACATATATGCCACTTTTTAGTGATTCAAGTTTAAAAATTGGATCAACATTGGCCATTTCCTTTATAAAGTGTGACACAACTTTGCGCTTTTACCCATGATCGATTGAAGCCACAATACTGGTTTACAATTTTATGGAGGAAGTAAAACTCACAATAAATGAGCCCATGGATTTTTTTTAATTTTTCAGGATTCAAATGAATTTGTTGGTTCAAACGAACCAAAAAAATGTTCGGTCGAGCCAAGGTTCGAGCGAACCAAATTAATGCATTCATAGACAAAATAAATTTGAAAACCCCTTTTGGGAAGGGGGTTCGGCCGAACCCAAGTTCAAGTGAACCCCTAGGGGTTCGACCAAACCCCTCTTTGCCCTCATTCTCCCCCTCAGGCACTTTGAAAACCAAATTTTTACACTTCAAAGGTTGGGTTGAGGATGAAAATGAAGGATTCTTCACAAACCCAACTGGAATCAGGTTGTCCTCGGAATGAGCTATCCAAAAAAAAAAAATTTAATATGTTTTGGTTTTATTATGTATTTATTTTTTTAGTTTTATTAAACATAGGTTTTCAATCGAAAATGAAGGTCTTTGTTCTGCACATGTGGAAAAATAGCAGATTATAAAAAAAAGAAATTAAAAAATATGAGTGCACCAGATATTGAAGTCCTTGATCCATCAGAAAAAATAAAATTGAATTTTGATATATACAAAAAAAGTTATGCGGTATACGGTCGGGCTATGTTTGAATTGTAATTGGTTTGACTTCAAAACTTGATTAAAGAAAAAGTATTGAATAAAAAACTATTTAACCAATTGGAAGCACTAGATATCAAAGCTACAAATATAAATTCGAAAGAATTATAATTTTATCCTTCATGGAAAACAAATTATGGGTTATATAGTGTGCCTCATTTTTTAAAAATGTTGTTTTCTAAAAAAAACCAGTTTTTGTGGGAGATGGAAAAGGAAGTGCAATCTAATTCAAAAAAATTGTAAAAAAATATTTATAAAATCTACATAAAAAATGTGACAATACTCTAGTTTGCATCATCTTCAAATTCATCACGATTTAGCCGCTATAGGTGTCCAAATGTGAATATTTAGTTAAAAATAATAATTTCAGTGTCTAGTTTGGCCAAAAAATGTAAACCACTATTGTCAGATCACCCTATCATTATATCAAAAGGATTGTTGCTCTCCATCCTCCCTAAATTAATGTACTTCATGGTCCAATTTCAAAGCCTTATGATAATATTTGATATTTTACTAGGCCAAAAACAAATGCAGTTTACTCTGTTTTTACATCTGCATTTTCATAACTTTTCAAGGTGGTCAACTTTGACCCCCAATATCTTGTGATGAATGATGGTTTATGGAAAGAATTCTTGGACACATACTCAGTGTACCTAAATGACTTAGTGTGTCCATTTCCAGTCCCCTAGAAGATGATTTTCTATTTTTTCAAAGTGGTAACTTGTTGAATTTTAATCAATTTTAAACAAGTATAGTTGTTGAAAAGTCTGAGTAGGCCACTTTGTCAATTAATATCTTGTGTCTTAGGATATTTTTTCCCAATCCATTTGTTGCATTGAATTATTAGGTCAAATTTTTACATTCCTACTCAATTTTAGTGTCCTAGGATAATTTTTGATGGGTTATTTAATTGTTTTCTGATCATGAGAGGGCCAAAAATGGTGTTCCAGAAAGTGTCAAATGTTGCAAATCTAAGGATGACCCATTTATTTTTTTGGATGGAAATATCTACAACTCCATTTCCTTAAAAAATGGAGGTCATTTGATGCATTATTTTAATACATTTTAGTCGTGGCAAAGGTGTCCCTAGGGCCAGTTTACAAAGGAGGTACTTGCATTTTAAGGGATGAGAAAAAAATGAGGAAATGGGTTTCCTCTAAATAATTGATAATGTCCCTACACAAATTTTTGTGGCTCTAGGTGTCTTGGTTTTCCTATAGTCAATTTTCCCTATTTGGTTTGTAGGCGAAATTGAAATTTGCAAAGTTCCTAAAGTCTTCAAATATAATATTTAAAATGTTTCAATATTTTAAATGTAAGAAAAGGTGGAGTGCATGTGAATTATGGGAATTTTACGGAAAATTGAATATTTGCTTGAAACTTTATAAAGTATAGCTTTTAATCTTTTCTTTCCCCACTTGCTTGCGGCAGTGAAAGCTCACGGCAACATAATGTCATAGGGCATGGGGAGATTGTTTGGATCCTATTTAAGGGTATATTTTCATCTGTAGTCTGTGTTGCAATGTAAATTGACTTCTTTCCTTCCCTTTGGAAGTCTTCTGGGATGTTTTGATGCAGATTGAGATGTGTTGTTCTGAGTGGAATACTACAATCACGTTTTTGATCTTCCAAGCATCTTTTGGGGGTCAACTAGAGCTTAAATTTGTTGTTTTATGCTTTAAATTTGTCTCATAACCTATCCTATTACGTAGGAAGAGTTTTTAAGTGTGTTTGAAATGGATTTTGAGTGTTAGCATGGTCATAAATGCCCTCCCATTTAGAAAAACGACCCAAGTTTGCATATGCAGTCAAAATGTATCAAAATTGTTTAAGGAAATTCTTACATAAGCCATTGAAGCTCATTAATGAAGATAGCCAAGGATGTAGAGAGGGAAACAAGCATTCCTTGTTAGCCCGTGAGGAGTAGAGATGACACTAGTATGAGCCCGCGAAAGAGTGGGGATTGGAAAGGAAATATTTGTTGGAAACGTTATTTAATGTTTAAAATATTTTTATTTGGTTGGAATAGAAAATATCTCCACCAACCTGAGTAATATTTTGATGCCATCAACAAGTCTCATGGGGAAACAAGCAATAGAAGGTAAGTAAATGGTGGGTCCGTGATTTCTTAAAAGGAGATTTGAGGGTAGTTTTAAATGTGTTGTGGGTAATAAATAAATGTTGCCCAATAAAAATTTGAGGTTTTCATTATTTAAATGATAAATTTTAAATGTGCAAAGTGTTACCTATAGGTATACTATATATCATATGCTTTTAAATTTTGTCTTCCTTGGTCTTTGATTTCTTACTTTCCACCCAAGTCTAAAGTCTTTGCCTTCATCTTAGCCTTTTTTGTGAGATCCTCTAAGTTTCTAACCTCTTGTTGTGCATTCTTTATGTTTTGAAACCTAAGTCGCTGGTGCCCAGTGTCTTTAAACCTTGTCATTAGGTTCGTGTTTTTCCTAACCTCCTAATGGCCCAACTTATTCTCCTTTCATAGCATTAAGTGTATTGGTCTATTGTGTAGTCAGAGAGTCAGAGGTTTTCATAACTTCATAACTCCCAAATTTGGCTTATAAAGTTTCAATTTTTCGTGACAAGGTGATATGTTGTCTATCTTATACATTTCGAGGCACTGCCTATGCATTTAATGAGGCATATGGTACAACATAGAGATGTCTTATCAAAGATTTTTGGAAAGATCTTAGGGTTTGCTTTATTGAACATTAAAATAAAGCGCCATATTAATTCAACACCAAACACATGTCTTGTCATTTTACATGACTTAAGGTGGTGGGGATTTATTTGGTTGGGTCTTTAGTTGTACCTTCACCTTCTACAATTATTTCTTAAAGTATACAAGTGTTTCTTTATGTATTGTGAGCTCATGTAGTCCAAAATTGGTAATCGTTGGCTTGGCCTAAGGGACACAGAGCTGAATTCCTTTAAGCAAGAGGAATTTTAGGTGTGTTTCGAAAGTAACAAAAGATCTATTGATGAAAAATTGTTAGAAAGTGGATTATATTATGTTAGGGATTTTTAGAAGTCATGCTAAGCATGGACCTAATAGGCTCGTGTGTGAGAAGATATATTCCAAAAGCACGGGAAATCAAATTTTTGGATGGGACTATCGTTGCTAAAATTTCTCTTCAAGTAGTTTCCCATGTGCTAAAGATTCCTGAGAGAGCACCTGTAAAGGACATGTCTATTGTGCTGCATAGTGAGTTTTTCAAAGCTAATGAAGATCGGTGCAAGAATTCTATGGCCAAGGGGTGGTTGAAGTCAAAGAAAAGAGGTAAGTCATAGTTATGGGTACGTGCTAGATCATCATGGAAAAAATAGGCCCTTAAGTGGAATTTTTTTTTTTTTAAATCAGAGTTAGAAAACTTGGCATAAAAATTTGAATAAGTTATCTATATTATTTCAAAAATATGTATGAATAGAATCTGTAGCTAATTGAATGTAGTTTCTAAACTACTACGTTTTTTTTTTAAATAAAATATATTTAGTGAAAATTTGAAATTTCAATGCAGTAGTACTTAAATTTTAGTGCAAAAATAAGTAGGTGTCTGTCTAGCCACCCTAACCACAATAAAATGATAATATTTTCTTATAAGATTTTAGATATAAGTATATGACTCATGTCTCGATGTGATGCATATTTTTGTATTTTTTTTTCCAAGTAAATAATTAATTAGGATTTTTTTTATTACAAATTTTTAAAAATATAAAAACTTGTATGTCTTACCAGCTTAATTTGCGCAAAACTTCATGAAATTCAAGTTTTTTTTAATCCTATAGTATGCAAAGCATAGAATGTGATGAATGTTTCGGATTCAAAAAATGTGATATCATTTGAAAGCTATAGATGTTTTTCAATCAACTTATCAATCAGAACTTTACTCATAATTCGAATAGAAAATGAATAATACGTATTTATTAGATTCAAAGTAAAGCATGATTTATATTGGTGGAAACCTAATAATCTCCTTTAATAACCCTTTTTGTTTCATCAATTTTGGGTAAAAAAAAAGGTCGTCATCTACATACCCTACAAATAACCATCATATCACCACTTTTTGGCCCATCATGATCCTGCACATACCCTTACTTTCCAAACTTAAGAGAATGCATTTCAAAGGGGAAATCATAGATGTCATTGCTTTGTTACATTGCATTATTGGAAATGGGCAAATTGAGTCTTTTGAAGACTGGATGTGTTAGTTTATTTTGGTTATCTGTGATGATAATGTGTTCATTGATTGGGCTAAGATAATTTTCTTTCATTTGAATGAACAATTAGTTAATTTCCAAAAAATTCCTACCTTCCATCTGTTTTCTTGTTTAATATACATTATAGCTTGTCAAAGATCCTTTTGGCTGGGAATAAAGCCACATAAACCTCTAACTTTTGGCATGCCACTGTATAAATGATATCCTTAGTTTACCAAGAAAGTTGGAATGGGAGATTTTTTCCTTGTCAATGATGCATTCTTGATGGAAGTTGAGATGAAATTGAATGGAAACCCTGAAATGTGTCTTTTTCATCAAAGTTTGGAAGTTTCTATATTCAATTTTATAGGTTTTCCTACTTGAGGATAGGAGGTTTTGATAAAGCCCCATTAACATTGCCTAGATATCTTGAAGATTTTCCAATGTTCCTAGAGGTTCTTAGACAAATGGCCATGGTGAATGTAAAGTACATGAATATGGGGAAGTAGGGATATGTTTTCCCATTGAACACCCCTTCCTTCACATGTAAAAATAATCAAATGGCCAAATGTGTTGAAGTAATTTCTAAAAAGTATAACCTCCAACATTTATTCTTGAGGGCTAATTTTGATAGAAAGGGTTTCATGACATAAAATTTATATGGAGGGAGTTCATATCAACATCAATCTTCTATTGAGGACTTTTGGGAAGATTGTGTTGATGAAAATTAAGTCTTAAAAAGAGATTATATGAGGTTAACCCTCAGGAAAATACATGTTTTTGGTCTTTCTTTCAAGATTCCTAAAAGTGCAACTGAATATTATGTGGTGATTGACCCTGAATATGAAAAATTGTCTGATAAATATCATCCCAAGGTTGAATGGAGTAAAAATGAAGTTTTGAATATGAATATATGAGTTGCACCAGTGTTGAAAAGAACTCAGGACTGGATGGAAGGAAAATGGCGATAGGCTTCAGGATCTAATCAAGAACCAAAATCATCTTAGAGAAATGAACAGGGGTCCACTCACATAGTTACAGTGGGTACATCATTAGGGAGATTGGCTACTAGGTTTCTAGTGAAAATTCACAATTCAAGGGTGATGGTGAGAAACCTAAAGAGATAGCTAAATTGAAGTTAGTGTGTGAACATGATAGCATATCTACCCTTACTCCTAAAAAGAAGATCAATCAAAGAAAACATGTTCCTAAAGATTCTAATGCCATTTTTAAGCATATTGTTGAAGCCAATACCTTTCCTCATTTTTTTGAAGTACCCTCTTCCCCGGTGGAAAATATACCTGTCAAAGAAATTTCTCAAGGAAACAAGGATTTTGTTTTGGTAGAAGCCTCCCTAGTATGGCTGAAAAGGCAATGGAGAAAAAGTGAAAGTATACTCCTACAACAGCAATTGGAGTAGATATAGTTGCAAAGTTGCTCCAAACTTCCCCATGGCCAAAGAAAGCTCTGAAAATTTCAAGAATGTTGATTGAACCTACTTCTGGTAATCAAGTATTGGAAATTGTAGGTCCTATAAAGGATCTAAATGATGATGAGATAACAGAGGCTGACTATAAAATGGGTATGTGCAGGATTATCATGAAAAAAATAGGTCCTTAAGTGGCAAAAAATTTAGAAAAATCAAAGTTAGGCAACTTCACTTAAAAATTTGAATAAGTTATCTATATTATTTCAAAAATATGTAAGAATATAATCTTTAGAAAATTGAATGCAATTTTTAAACTACTAGGTTTATTTAAAAAAAAAAATCTATTTGGTAAAAATTTGAAAGTTCAATGCAGTAGTACTTAAATTTCAGGGAAAAAATAAGAAGTAGGTGTCTTTCTGACCACCCTAACCACAATAAAATGATAAAAAAATTATATAATATTTTAGATATAAGTATAGGACTCATGTCCCAATGTGATGCATATTTTTGGTTATTTTTTCCATCTAAATAATTAATCATGAATTTTTATTACAACTTTTAAAAAATATAAAAATATTATGTCTGACCACCTTAACATTGTCAAAAATTCATCGGTATTGGCATGGTGTGATGGTTTATAGGTTCTTGCAAGGTTCAAACCCCATTGGGGTGGTATTGTTGAATGGTTGTATCCGGTTCATAGCTCTGGTCAAAAGTGTTTACCCCTTGAATAAAAACATTGTCAAAAATTCATGAAATTTATTATTATTCTCTTTAATCCTATGGTACGCGAAGCATAGAATGTGACACATGTTTCAGATTCAAAAAATGTGATACCATTTGAAAGCTATAGATGCTTTTCAATCAGCCTATCAATCAAGACTTTAGTCATAATTCAAATAGAAAATGAATAAAAATTACTTATTAAATTCAAAATAAAGCATAATTTATATTGGTGGAAAGTTGAGAATCTCCTTTAAAACCCTTTTTCGTTTCATCAATTTTGGGTTAAAAAAAAGTTGTTAGCCACATACCCTACACATTCTCATCATATCACCACTTTTAGGCCCATCCTAATTTTACACATACCCAAATCACGCATGTTGATATAGGGCCCCAAACAGTTGAAGGTGATGTGTATGACAATAATTATTCAGTCAATGCCTTGATTAAAAGGGAAAAGGAAGAAAGAAAGGAAAAGGTGAAATTGCAATCTCACGTTCTTGATTTAAAAAACTTTGTTTCTTCTATATTCCCCCCTTCAATATCTAGTGGGGTCTAAAGTTCTCAAGTAGAAGTTATTGATGAGTCTACAATGCAATTAATTAGAAAGAATTTGAGCTATTCCAAAAATTTCAGGGAATGGATTGATGAATTTTCTCGGTAGACTATCCTCTTTATTAGTAAATGTGTACTATTATAAACTCAAGTTGTTGATGAAAGGAAGGAATTGATGACAAAGCTATGATAGGTCAGGAAAGATCAGAACAACCTCTACATACTCTCACAAGAAGTGAAAGAGTTGATTTCCATGGATCAAATGAAAATAATCAATAAACAAATTTTGAATGATCCAAAGGAGTTATATCCTTCTTGGTCCAAATCATTGGAGTGGAAATTGAGCATTTATGATAGCTTGGTAAAGGAGATTTATGGAGCACTCGAAAGGTATTCAGACATGTTGGTGGAGATCAAAGGAAATTGTCATGACTTAAAAGTAGAGATAACTGATGAGTTTGATGAAAAAAATTTGGATTCGAAGAAAAGTTGTTTGAAATTGAAAGAAGTATTCAACAAGGAGATGGAAGATCTTGCCACAATGACAAAAAAATATTTATCAAAGCTCGGTAGATTTCAAGTCTACCTCGATTCCTTTAAAACTAAAGAAAATCGGAGGTCTGACACTCCAAACGAGTCAGGAGCTACTCTAACCAAATTGAGAATTGGACTTTAGATCACTATAACACTAGGAAGAAAAGAGATATTCACAATTATTACCAAGTACATAGACAACAAATACAAGATGAAGGCACAAGAAAAATTGTTGTAGCAAGAAGTGGTTGAGAATCTGGAAGATGAAGAGCCTGACATAGAGAGAAATGATGCATAGTTATTTTTAGTATTTTATGATACTTTCTTTTAATTTGGATCTTTTAAGTTAAAGACTATTTTTAATTATTTGGTACTATTACTTTCAAGAGACCATTACCAAAGACAATTAGCTTATGCTTTAAATGTGGGTTTGGCTGATGTGATTCAGATCTTTTGGGCAAACTTTGATTTAATCATTAGAGAAAAACTTTGTTATTTTGATTTACTGCTTTCTACTATTCTGATATTAAAGACAATGGTGGAATTTATGCATTCATAATCTGAGTTATGGTGTATGAATCTATTCTTCTTATGTTGAATTTTCTACATGTGTGTGATTTATTATTAGAATGATAGATACTTTGGTTTATTCACTGTAGTATTGTTTATTTGTGAATAAGGATTATGTGGTGATTTTTTATTGAACTTCAATTGAGGAGTATTTTCAAGTTTATCATATGAAGTCAATGAATGTCTTTAAATCTTTTTGGTTAAATGCCCCTTTATTTTTATTTTGGTTAAAACCAACATTAGTTAAAAATGATTCATTGAATATCAAATGAAGGTAGTTGCCACCTTTTAAAATAATTAGAGAATTGGTTTGAAAATTATATTATTATTGATTCAACTATGCTTAAACATTTTTCACCTTATTGGGTGTGATAATATAGAGTTAGGTGATAAATCTATCAACCAACACAAAGTAAAGGTTAAAAGAGGGACTTGAGTAAAATTTATTTTCTTGAAAATGCCACAAATGCAGCCTTCATATTTTTTATAAAGAGGTGAATATTTTAAAACATATGATAAAAGTGAAAAGGGCATGGGTAAATAAAGTGAATAATATATTCACTGAGTGTAATGCTTTCTTTGATGGGAAGAGTTTTTTCATAGAGAGTAGTGTTTTTCACGCAACAGGTAGAAAATTGGTAAAGGAGTGAAAGGCTTTTAGTTGAGTATTTTTCAACTGCAGCTGGAAAACAAAGAAGAATGATGACTTTTCAAGCTAGAGAATATTTTTCTATTGCAAGCAAGGTAAATGCATTAAGTGTGAATTAGAGTACAAATTAGGGATTTCTCTTCAGATGTTGGGTAGTTATTTATCAATGATCCTAAGTTTTCCAAGTATCTTCTTTTGATGTACATTTAGGATTTCTTTCTCCTTAAGCGCAATATTCTGGTTGATTGAAAGGAGTTATATATTTTGTAATTAGTCACAAAGAACATTGTAATACAGAACATTTTAGAGTTAATTCTTAGGTTTTGAGTTTTTGTCAACATGTATGTAAGTTTGATAGCAATACTGGCATAATAACACTGAATAGTTCAAATTAAGGTCATTTTCTCTCTTATGTACTAGTTTTATAAGCTATTAATAACCTAATCAAGAGTTATTTTATTTGTCTCCATTGAATTCTAGTGGATGTCTAGTTTTTTCCATGCTTATTGACTCAAGGAATTGATGTGAATGCTTGAGTGAGGCTACTGGCTTATACTAAACTCAGTGCTAGGATTCTGATAAGAAGTTACATGGTTGAGATGGGTAAATGCATGGATATGTGACATAATTTTGGCTCTTAATATGCCACTTTTTACTTCTTTTTTAAATTGCCAAAATCAAATTTGCATGAGAAAATGAAGATAGTTACGCTCAAAATTTCAATATGTAGCAAGAACAAAAGTTGAAATGCTCTGATTCTAGTTTCTAAGCTACTATTTATCTAACACCATGTAGTTTATCCTCATTCTTTTAGATAATTTTTTTAATGAATATATAATATTTTATGAATTTTCAAAGTGGAAAAATCCTGAAAAGATGAAATTTGAATGTGCTCCCCCCTATTTTTTTTGAAAACTAATCAAAAATTGATTTTTTTCATCCTATGTAAAATGAAGTCTAGTTTCAAAAAATGTAATTTGTTTCACATTTCGATGAACGAGTAAAAATCTATCCTAAAACTAGTACATGTTGGTTTTTGACCAAAAATGAAGGCATTTACAATAGAAGCCATGGATCAAAACCTTAACTAAATCAAAATGAAAAAAACAATTATATATTTAGATAGCTAAGAGAGAGGTTAACACTATCACAAATTTTTTAATAAACTTTCATTGAAAGACATGGAAATGAGATGGGGAACATCGGTGAAAATATGAGGAAATTTGGAAAATATTGTCAATTCACACATCTATAGTAGGTCATTTAGTGAGCACCAATTTTTTTGCTTCCCAAATGGTACATCACATTTGGCGAGCACCCAATGTGATGTGTCATTTGGAAAGTTCAAAATGACCTTCTTTGAAAAAAACTTGAATTTCCCCTCTCTTTGGTGAACAACTTTGGTAATGCTTAGAGTGCACAGTTTATGATCATAGATTGATAGTTGAGGTTTTACCTTACATATGCTCTCTAACTAATTACCCCAACTGGATAACTCTTTATCCATCTAAAGTCTCTCTCTGTCAGGTCTTACTCCCTCCCACATGACCTGGACTACTCTCTCTCAATCCAATCCCATCTCTCAGGTCTCCTTCCCTCCCTCTTAGGTACCTAAATAAATCTATCTCACTCCAACCCCCTTTGTCACTCTCCCTCTCTTTCTCCCCCTTTGGTATTTTTATCTCTCTCACTCCATCTCTCTCTCTTTGGTCATTATCTTTCTCTCTATGTATCTCTCTCTCAAGTGTCTCCCTCCTACCGCCTCTCCCTCTCTTAGGTCTCTCACTCACTCCCTCTATCTCTCTCCCATTCCTTCTCTCTCTCTCTCACTCTATCTTGCTCCCTCTCTCTCTCTTAGGTATCTCCATCCCCCCTCTCTCTCTCTCACACACACAAAAACCCTCACTCTCCCACTCTCTATCTCTCACTCCCTCTATATCTCTCTCACTCTCTATCCCTCCTACCCCTTCCCCCCACTCTCTCTCTCTTTGTGTCTCTCTCTATCTCTCTATGTCTTTATCTCTGTCTCTCTGTCTCTATCTCTCTGTCTCTCTATCTCTCTCTCTATCTCTTTGTCTCTCTCTATCTCTTTCTCTCTCTGTCTCTCTCTTTATCTCTCTATCTTTATTTTTCTCTCTGTCTCTGTCTCTCTCTATCTCTGTCTTTGTCTCTCTCATTTTATCTCTCTCTATCTCTCTCTATCTCTCTCTCTCTTTGTGTGTTTGTCTCTTTCTCTCTTAGTCTCTCTCAGTCTCTCAGTCTCTATCTCTCTATCTTTGTCTTTGTTTCTATCTCTGTCTTTGTCTCTCTGTCTTTGTCTCTATCTTTGTCTCTATCTATGTCTTTGTCTCTTTGTCTCTATCTCTATCTCTGTCTTTGTCTATCTATCTCTGTCTCTCTCTATCTCTCTCTCAGGTCTCTACCTCCCACCCCCTCTCACTCTCTATCTCTCTCAAGTATCTGCATCCTACCCCCTCTCCCTATCTCTCTTTGTCAAGTCTCCCCGTCATACACCATCTCCCTCTCAAAGTTACTCCCTCTATCTCTCTTTCATGTTAAAATAACTTCTTAGTTGCACTTATGGGGGGTGTTGGTGTAATTGATTATTAATTACACTTAGCATAAGTTTACTTATAATTTATTTAATTCATAAGATATAGAATCTTATCTTTATCTTATCGAGCTATCTTGTTGCTCAAGATAAGATTAAGTTTAAGCATCTTTCCTTTTATAAAGAAAATTATCTCTTATAATTATTGGTCTTTTTTGAATATATCAAATTGCATGTTTTTATGTAAATCTTTGCCTTTTCATTTTTCTCTTCTGTGGAAGGTCTTTTCTGGTTTGCAATCAGATCTTGGGTTCTAACATGGTATCAAAGCTCTAGACCTATAGATGCATGTTCGTGATCTGAAGATATGGCCTTTTAGTGAGTTTCAAGTGCAAGGGTTTCCATAGGCATCTTTTCTACAAGATCTAGGGGTAGCCATTTTTTCGGGACACTATGGGCTCAAACGGACTTCGCCATCGCGTTTGCAGCGTCCCAAAACCCTAGAAACACCTGTCAAATCCGATCTGGGTATCTCTCAATTTTTTAATTTCTTTCACGGATTTGAATAAAATAGCTGCAAAAAAAACCATCGCGCGTCATTTTTTACTCCTAGCTAAAGGTTTAAAAAAATTATTTTTTCATCTTTTGCTTGCTGGATCAAAAAATGATTTCTGGGTTTTATTTTTTGCTTCAAAGAATTTCTATTTTTGTCTACTCATTATAAACAGATTTTTCAGAAATAAAATTTCAAGATTTTTCATCATGGAGGCAGATGTGAACATTAGTTTGTGCATGCACTCATTTTTCTTTTCATGCACTAGGTTTACATTTTCTCTATAGTTTATGCATGTTTTGCATTATCTCCTTTTACAATCATTGGGTTATTGTAATAAATGAACTGAGATAAAGTTCCATTAAGGGGAGTTATTGCATCCATCTTTCATGATTGGTGACAACTCGCATGAGTTTGTCTGGTTTCCTGTTGTCTCCTTTTAGTTCTTTCTTGCTTAGCTGGACACATCATTGGTTTGTTTCGGTTCACACTTCACATTTGGATTTTATGTTTCTTGATCCTCGTTGGTTCAGATTCTTTCTCATTTGAAGGCCATGGTTTTATGGTTAATGTTCCAAAATCTTGATGGTACTCGTCCTATGGGCAGTTTTAGTTTCAGTTTGGCATTGGCATCAAGACACATCTTCCAGATTTGTCACCATTATGGGTCCATTCATCCTTTCATCTACTGTTGTTCACAGATTCTAGAGTTGATCCAGTATGTGAGTTTCCAGTGTGCCTTGGCATTAGGTATACTATTGCATTTGTGATTCTGATTGGTATTTTGCAAACAGAAGTATCTTTCCTTGCTTGCCAGATTTGGGGTTCTAGTGTTGCTTCATGAAAGTTCTTCCAGTGATTCTTCGTAGCAGTTCATCTCACTAAGGGGGGTTTATCTCTCTTTGCATTTGTACATGAGTATCTGATCAGGCCTTGTGGCCGAGACTCATATTTGCATAATAATCTACTTCTGCCTAAGTTGCACTTATGGGGGGTGTTGGTGTAATTAATTATTAATTACACTTAGCATAAGTTTACTTAGAATTTATTTAATTCCTAAGATATAGGATCTTATCTTTATCTTATCGAGCTATCTTATTTCTCAATATAAGATTATGTTTAGGCATCTTTTCTTTTATAAAGAAAATTATCTATTGTAATTATTGGTCTTTTTCGAATATATCAAATTGCATGTTTTTATGCAAATCTCTGCTTTTTCATTTTTCTCTTATGTGGAAGGTCTTTTCTGGTTTACAATCAAATCTTAGATTCTAACATGGTATCAGAGCTCTAGACCTGCAACTGCTTGTTCGTGATATGAAGATATGGCCTTTCAGTGAGTTTCAAGTGCAAGGGTTTCCACAGACATCTTTTTTGCAAGATCTAGGGGTAGCCATTTTTTCAGGACACTATGGGCTCAGACGGACGTTGCCATCGCATTCGCAGCATCCCAAAACCCTAGAAACGCCTGTAAAATCCGATCCGGGTATCTTTCAGTTTTTTATTTCTTTCACAGATTTGAAGAAAATAGCTGCAAAAAAAAACCACCGCGCATCATTTTTTTCTCCTAGCTAAAGGTTTAAAAAAATTATTTCTTCATCTTCTGCTTGCTGGATCAAAAAACGATTTCTTGGTTTTATTTTTTGCTTCAAAAAATTTATGTTTTTGTCTACTCATTATAAACAGATTTTTTAGAAATCAAATTTCAAGATTTTTCATCATGGAGGCAGATGTGAACATTAGTTTGTGCATGCACTCATTTTTGTTTTCATGCACTAGGTTTGCATTTTCTTTGTAGTTTATGCATGTTTCGCATTATCTCCTTTTACAATCATTGGGTTATTGTAATAAATGAATTGAGATAAAGTTCCACTAAGGGGGGTTATTGCATCCATCTTTCATGATTGGTGACAACTCGCATGAGTTTGTCTAGTTTCTTGTTGTCTCCTTTTAGCTTCTTTCTTTCTTAGTTGGACACATTGTTGGTTTGTTTCGGTTCACACTTCACATTGGGATTTTATGTTTCTTTATCCTCGTTGGTTCAGATTCTTTCTCATTTGAAGGCCATGGTTTTATGGTTAATGTTCCAGAATCTTGATGGTACTCGTCCTATGGTTAGTTTTAGTTTCAGTTTGGCATTGGCTTCGAGACACAACTTCTAGATTTGTCATCATTATGGGTCCATTCATCCTTTCATCTACTGTTGTTCATAGATTCCAGAGTTGATCCAGTATGTGAGTTTTCAGTGTTCCTTGGCATCGGGTCTACTATTGCATTTGTGATTCCAATTGGCATTTTGCAAACAGAAGTAACTTTCCTTGCTTGCCATATTTGGGGTTCCAGTGTTGCTTCATCAGAGTTCTTCAAGTGATTCCTCACAACAGTTCATCACACTGAGGGGGGTTTATCTCTCTTTGCATTTTTACATGAGTATCTGATCAGGCCTTGTGGCTGGGACTCATATTCGCATAATAATCTACTTCTCCCTAAGTTGCACTTATGGGGGGGTGTTGGTGTAATTAATTATTAATTACACTTAGCATAAGTTTACTTAGAATTTATTTAATACCTAAGACATAGGATCTTATCTTTATCTTATCGAGCTATCTTGTTGCTCAAGATAAGATTAAGCTTAGGCATCTTTGCTTTTATAAAGAAAATTATCTCTTGTAATTATTGGTCTTTTTCGAATATATCAAATTGCATGTTTTTATGCAAATCTCTGATTTTTTGTTTTTCTCTTCTTTGGAAGGTCCTTTCTGGTTTGCAATCAGATCTTGGATTCTAACATGGTATCAGAGCTCCAAACCTGCAGCTACCTGTTCGTGATCTAAAGATATGGCCTTTTAGTGAGTTTCAAGTGCAAGGGTTTCCAGAGGCATCTTTTTTGTAAGATCTAGGGGTAGCCATTTTTTCGGGACACTATGGGCTCAAACATATGTCGCCATCGCATTCGTAGTGTCCCAAAACCCTAGAAATGCCTGTCAAATCCGATCTGGGTATCTTTTAGTTTTTTGATTTCTTTCACAGATCTGAAGAAAATAGCTACAAAAAAAACCATCGTGCGTCATTTTTTTCTCCTGGCTAAAGGTTTAAAAAATATATTTTTTCATCTTTTGCTTGCTGGATCAAAAAACGATTTCCTGGTTTTATTTTTTACTTCAAAAAATTTATGTTTTTGTCTACTCATTATAAACAAAATTTTCAGAAATCAAATTTCAAGATTTTTCATCATGGAGGCAGATGTGAACATTAGTTTGTGCATGCACTCATTTTTGTTTTCATGCACTAAGTTTGCATTTTCTCTGTAGTTTATGCATGTTTTGCATCATCTCCTTTTACAATCATTGGGTTATTATAATCAATGAACTGACATAAAGTTCCATTAAGGGGGGGTAAAAGCACAAAGTTGTGTCACACTTTATAAAGGAAACGGCCAATGTTGATCCAATTTTTAAACTTGAATCACTAAAAAGTGGCATATATGTTTTGAATTTTGAAATGATGTAAACTAGTAAAATATTTATTTTTTAGTATATTTTATGTTTGTATTTTTTAAAAAAATTTAAAAAATTATTTTAAACTAGTTTTTAATAAATTAAAGCTATAATTTAGTTATTGATAAAATGCTAAAAAGTGAAGTTGCATGGGACGTCAAACTTTTTATAGTAATTTTTTTTTTCTTTCAAATTTTTTGTGTGTATTTATAACTTGAAATTTTAGTGCATGGATATATTTTTTTCCAATTTTGATAAATATATATTTTTAAATAAATATTAAAATGTGCACGAATTAAAAAACAACTATTTTCATCGGACGTCAACTTTCATATTAAATATTTATCTAAAATGGAAACAAAATTGTACCATCTTAAAATAGAATCTTTTATCTAGTGCATCATATTTTTTTCAATTTTTTTAATAAGTTTTAGTATTTTTCCTTAGCATAGTAATCAACCTTATATTTTGTGCTGAAAACCTACTTTTAGTAAAAATAAAAAATAAAATATAAAAAATAATTAAACTATTAAAATAAATATATTTTTGAAAACTACACTTATGGATCTACAAAAGGGTATTTTTATATTTTTTTTAAAATGTTGTTTATATTAGCAAGAGTTATTGAAACTTCAAGTTTTTCAAATAATTTATTTATTTTGGTAAATTGGACTCAAAGTGATGCTCCATACATTTTTAGCCAACAATTTTAGTTGAAAAAGTTGTGGAAGCATCTCACTTAGCTAGAATGAATCTTATTAGATCATATGTTTGACCAAAATTGATTTTTAGTTAGAAAAACTTAAATTCAATTGTGCTGATAAGTTAGCTGAAAGTGTGACACAACTTTGTGCTTTTACCTGAGGGTTATTGCATCCATCTTTCATGATTGGTGACAACTCGCATGAGTTTGTCTGGTTTCCTGTTGTCTCCTTTTAGCTTCTTTCTTGCTTAGCTGGACACATCGTTGGTTTGTTTTGGTTCACACTTCACATTGGGATTTTATGTTTCTTGATCCTCATTGGTTCAGATTCTTTCTCATTTGAAGGCCATGGTTTTATGGTTAATGTTCCAGAATCTTGATGGTATTCGTCCTATGGGCAGTTTTAGTTTCAGTTTGGCATTGGCTTCGAGACATAGCTTCCATATTTGTCACCATTATGGGTCCATTCATCCTTTCATCTACTGTTGTTCACATATTCCAGAGTTGATCCAGTATGTGAGTTTCCAGTATTCCTTGGCATTGGGTCTGCTGTTGCATTTGTGATTTCGATTGGTATTTTGCAAATAGAAGTGTCTTTCCTTGCTTGCCAAATTTGGGGTTGTAGTGTTGCTTCATCAGAGTTCTTCCAGTGATTCTTCATAGCAGTTCATCTCACTGAGGGGGGTTTATCTCTCTTTGCATTTTTACATGAGTATCTGATCAGGCCTTGTGGACGGGATTCATATTTGCATAATAATCTACTTCTTCCTAAGTTGCACTTATGGGGGGGTGTTGGTGTAATTAATTATTAATTACACTTAGCATAAGTTTACTTAGAATTTATTTAATTCCTAAGATATAGGATCTTATCTTTATCTTATCGAGCTATCTTGTTGCTCAAGATAAGATTAAGTTTAGGCATCTTTGCTTTTATAAAGAAAATTATCTCTTGTACTTATTGGTCTTTTTCGAATATATCAAATTGCATATTTTTATGCAAATCTCTATTTTTTCATTTTTCTCTTCTGTGGAAGGTCTTTTCTGGTTTGCAATCAGATCTTGGATTCTAACATGGTATCAAAGCTCTAGACCCACAACTGCCTATTCGTGATCTGAAGATATGGCCTTTCAGTGAGTTTCAAGTGCAAGGGTTTCCACATGCATCTTTTCTGCAAGATCTAGGGGTAGCCATTTTTTTGGGACACTATGGGCTCAAACAGATGTCGCCATCACATTCGCAGCATCCCAAAACCCTAGAAACACATGTCAAATCATCCATTTTGGTGTAGTTGATCCGGGAGGTAAAAAAAATTTGTCTGGGGGGCCGTACGGCCTCCCAACACGCAGATCGAGGCACAATTTTCAAAAATAAAAATAAAAAACACTTTTTTGGAAAGTGTGCGGAACTCATAGTGCAAAAATAACCTGCCACCCGGCGGCCACAGGGTGGGTACCGGGCGGCCACCGCTCCTCCACCTCCACCGGTCCTCCCCACCTTTCCACCGCTAGCCATATTCAGCTCCCACGGGCTTTCACTAGTGAGCAGCCGGTCCCATGCGGGGCCAGGCGCTATGCGCCCAGCTCCGGTCAGCCACTTCCTGCATAGCAGGTGGTCCTATTGCGGATGAGGACCTCAACCCAGCAGACTGTCAGCGACATAATATTCCGGGAAGTTCATCAAATATTTTGAGAATTCTAGGGAATATTCCAGCAAGGCATTTTTTCCGGTAGCCGAAATATTTTTCCAGCAAAGGGGGTGGATTTTTGCCCTGACGACCAGATGGCCGTCAATTTTTTTGCAATGAACCATTGACGTCAGCAGCCGTACAACCCTCTTTGCCCTCCTAGCCCTAGTTTTTTCTAAAAGAGCAATTTTTTTCTTTTGGCCATAACTTGGGCATACGGTATCAAAATCGGGCAAACAAGATATTGCCAAAAAGCTGGTTCTGAGCACTTTCCAGTAGTGCTATTTACTTTTCAGTATTTTACTATTTTCCTAAATTTATTTCTGTTTGAAGTTAGATGTTATTTTTGGACTTTCGAGCTCATAACTTTTTGCCATGATGTCTAATTTTTGCCTCGTTTGCAGTGTTGGAAAGGTATTGAGGAGCTCTATGTTGTTGTCCATGCACTTTTTCTGTAGCTATTCTAGGTTTATCACTTAGTCCAGATTTGGCCCGATGGTTGTTTGGTGATTACTTGGATATTTTGGTAGTTGGGAGAGTGCATCTTGCATCTTTTCACTTCATTTTCAGTAATACATCATTCAATAATTGCTTGTTGCTTCATAGATTCCAGGGTTGTTCCTGTTTGTAGTTTTCAAGTGTTATGTGGCATCGGGTCTGCTGTCACATTATTTTGATTCTGGTTTAGTTTCAGTTGTAGATAGAGATATCTTTCCTTGCTTATCAGATTGTGGTTCCAGTGTTACTCTATAGAGCTCTTCCAGTGCTTCTTTGCAGCATGTTATCACATTGTAGGGGGTTTTGTCCCACTGGGTTTTTCCTTCTCTACCTCATATTGCATTTGTAAATGGGTACCTAATCAGGCCTAGTTGTTGGGACCCATCTTTGCTTTCATGCATCTTATTCTAGTATTTTAGCTTCTTCCTAAGTTCATCTTAAGGGGGGGTGTTAGAGTAATAAGTTATTATGCTTAATTAATTACATCACATTGATTAATTAATTAAGTCACTTATTCCTCTTTATTACTTAAGCTAAACTTAGGCACATTAATAATTAATTATTAAGTGTGCACACTAGGGTTTCTTGATCTCCTTCATAAGGATTGATCACTTTGTAATAATTGATTCTCTTAATGCATTTTTACTAGAGGTTCAGAGAACATCTTTTTGGTTCATCATATCTTTTGCATGTGACAGGTATCCATCTTGCATGCAGGTGATCTTGGATTCTAAAATTTCACTCCTTCCCTCTCTCACTCCCTCAATCTATCTCCCTCTCCCTCTCCCTCTCTCTCAAGTATCTCCCTCCCACCACCTCTCTCTTTCTCTCTCAAGTCCCTCTCTCTCACACACCCTCTACCTCTCTCCCACTCTTTCTCCATCTCCCTCTCTCTCAAGTCTCTCACTCCTACCCCCTCTGCCTCTGTTAGGTCTCTCTTTATCTCTCTCACTTAATCCCTATATCTCTCTCCCACACCCTCTATCTCTCACTCCCTCTATCTTTGTACCTCTCTCTCCCTCTCTCTCAAGTAACTCCCTCACACCCCCTCCCACTCTCTCTCAGGTATCTCCCCCCACCCCCTCTCTCTCTCTCTATCTCTCTCTAACTCCCTCTTTTTCTCTCCCATCCCTCTATCCCAAGCACTCCCTGTCCCCCAAGTACTCCCTCTCCCTTCCACCCCCTCTCCTTCTCTCCCTCTCCATCTCTCTTAGGTTTCTCCCTCCCACCCCATATCCTTCCCTCTCTCTCTCTCTCTCAAGTCTCTTCCTCTCCCTCTCTCTTAGGTTTCTCCCTCCAAACCCCTCTCTCTCCCTCTCTCTCTCACTCCCTCTCTCTCTCTCTCAAGTATCTTAATCCTACCCCCTCTCCTCTCTCTTTGTCAAGTCTCCCCCTCCTACCACCTCTCCCACTCATAATAACAACCTCTATCTCTCTTCTAATCCCTCCCTCTCTCTCTCCATCTATCTCTCTCCCTCTACCTCTCCCTCTCTCTTGATTATCTCCCTCCCACCACCTCTCCCTCCCTCTCTCAAGTCCCTCTTTATCTCATGCCCTTTATCTCTTTGCAACTCTCTCTCCCTCTCTCTCTCTCTCTAGTCTCTCCCTCTATAAGGTCTCTCTTTGTATCTCTCAGTCACTCCCTCTATCTCTCTCCCACACCCTCTCTCTCTCCTTCTCTCTTTGATATCTCCCTCCCAACCCTTCCCACTCTCTCTCCCCCTCTCTCTTAGGTATCTCCCCCCACTCGCCTCTCTATATCACTCTCTCACTCCCTCCATCTCACTCCCATCTATTTATCCCTCCTACTCCCTTCCACCCCCTCTCTCAGTATCTCTCTCACTTCTTGTATCTCTTGCATCCCTATATCTCCCACTCCCTCTCTCTCCTACTCTCTTAGGTCTCTCCCTCCCACCCATTCTCTCCCACTTTGTCTCCCTCTCCTTCTCTCTCAGGTTTCTCCCTCCAACCCTTTCTCCCTCTCTCATAGGTTTCTCCCTTCCATCCCCTCTCTCTCTCTCTCTCTCAAGTATATCTCTCATACCTCCTCCCCCTACTCTCTCTCTCTCTCTCTATCTCTAGGGATTGCCATTTATGATTTAAGGGTAGAGGGTGTAGGGTTGAGGGAGAGAGGGGGTTTGATGATAGAGGGTTTAGGTTTTAGGGGTTTAGGGTTTAGGGTTTAAGGGTTTAAGGGTTTAGGGTTCAGGGTTTATGGTTTAAGGGTAGATGGTATAGGGTATAGGGGTATAGGGTTTCAAGTTTAAAAATTTAATGGTAGAGGGTAGAGGGTATAGGTCTTTAGTATTTAAGGTTTAAGCATTTAAGGGTAGTAGGTTGAGGGTAGAGGGTTTAGGGTTTTAGGGTTGAGGGTTGAAGGTAGAGGGTAGAGGTTTTAGGGTTTATGGTTTAGGGATTAAGGGTTAAGGGTAGAGGGTTTAGGGTTTTGCAATTATAATTTATAGTTTAAGGGTAGAGGGTGTAGGGTTGAGGGTTGGGGGTTGAGGTTTTTAGGGTTTAAGGGTTGAGTGTTGATGGTAGAGGGTACAGGGTTTAGGTTTTAAGGGTTTAGTGGTTTAGGGTTCAGGGTTTACAGTTTAAGGCTAGAGGGTGTAGGGGTGAGAGAGAGAGGTAGGGTTTGAAAGTACAGGGTAGAGAGTTTAGGGTTTAGTGTTTAGGGTTTAAGGGTTTAAGGGTTTAGGGTTTATGGTTTAAGGGTTTAGGATTTAGGGTTTATGTTTTAAGGGTACAGGGTATAGGGTTAAGGGTACAGGGTATAGAGTTAAGGGTACAATGTACATGGTCTAGGGGTTTAGGTTTTAGTATTTAAGGGTTTAATGGTAGAGGGTTTAGGGTTTAGGGTTTAGGGTTTAAGGGTTGAGGGTTGAGGGTAGAGGGTAGAGGTAGGGTTTAGGGTTTAGGGATTACAATTTATAGTTTAAGGGTAGAGGCTATACATTAGAGAGAGAGGGGGGTTTGAGGGTAGAGGGATAAGGGAAAAGGGTATAGGGTTTATGGGTTTAGGGTTTAGGGTTTAAGGGTTTAGGGTTCAAGGTTTATGGTTTAAGGGTAGAGGGTAGAGGGTTATAGGTAGAAGGTAGAGGGTTTAAGGGTTGAGGGTTGAGGGTAGAGCGTAAAGGTTTTAGGGTTTAGGTTTTAGGGATTAAGGGTTAAGGGTAGAGGGTTTAGGGTTTAGGGATTAAGGGTTAAGGGTAGACGGTTTAGGGATTATATTTTATGGTTTAAGGGTAGAGGGTCTATGGTTGAGGGTTGATGGTTTTAGGGTTTTAGGGTTGAGTTTTGGAGGTTGACGTTTGAGGTTTGAGGGTTTAGGGTTTAAGGCTTTAAGGCTTTAGGGTTTAGGGTTTAGGGTTTAAGGGTAGAGGGTAGAGGGTAGAGATTTTAGGAGTTTGGGGTTTAAGGGTTTTAGTGTAGAGGGTTGAGGGTTGAGGGTTTAGGTTTTAAGGGTTGAGGGTTGATGGTAGAGGGTAGAGGTTTTAGGTTTTAGGGTTTAGGGATTAGCGGTTAAGGGTAGATGGTTTTTGGGTTTAGGGATTACAATATATGGTTTAAGGGTAGAGGGTGTATGGTTGAGGGTTGAGGGTTGAGGGTTTTAGGGTTTAAAGGTTGAGAGTTGAGGTTAGAGGGTAGAGGGTTTAGGGTTTAGGGTTTAGCATTTAGGGTTTAGGTTTTAAGGTTATAGGGTTCAAGGTTTATGGTTTAAGGGTAGAGGGTAGAGGGTTAAGGTTAGAGGGTAGAGGTTTTAAGGGTTTAAGGGTAGAGGGTTGAGGGTTGAGGTTTTTAAGGTTTAAGGGTTGAGGGTAGAGGGTATAGAGTAGAGGTTTTAGGGTTAAGGGTAGAGGGTTTATGGTTTAGGGATTACAATTTACAATTTAAGGGTAGATGGTGTAGGGTTGAGAGAGAGAGGGGTATTTGAGGGTTAAGGGTAGATGGGAGAGGGTTTAGGGGTTTAGGGTTTAGGGTTTAGTATATAAGGGTAGAGGGTAGAGGGTAGAGGGTAGAGGGTTAAGAGTAGCAGGTAGAGAGGGTTTATTAGTTTAGGGTTTAGGGTTTAAGGGTTTAAGGGTTTAGGTTTTAATGGTTGAGTGATTGAGGGTTGAGGGTTGAGGTATTAGGGTAGAGAGTTTAGTTGGGTTTACAATGGTTTAAGGGTTGAGGGTAAAGGGTTGAGGTATTAGGGTAGAGATTTTAGTTGGGTTTAAAAGGGTTTAAGGATTGAGGGTAGAGGGTATTGGGTTTAAATGTAGAGGGTATTGTGATGAGGATAGAGGGTAGAGGGTTTAAGGGTTTAGGGTTTATGGTTTTGGTCTCCCATCCCTTTATCACCCACTCCCTCTCTCTCTCCCACACCCGCTCTCAGGTCTTGCCCCCACCATAACTGAATAAATCTCTCCCTCTCAAGTCTCTCTCTTTGTGGTCTCACTCCCTCCCAAGCTACCTAGACTACTCTATGTCACTCCAATGACCTCTCTCACAGTCCCTCTCTATATGGTCTCACTTACCTCCCACCATACCTAGACAAATATATTTCACTCCAACCCTCTCTCCCACACTCCCTCTCTCTCTCTCTCTCCCTGTGATTCAGGCCTACATGCTTTTGTATTTGTCTGGTTTAGTGCTTTATCCAATTCAGAAATTCCTTTTTTTATGCAGTGTACTCTATGTTGTACTAATTTATGCTTGATCCATCACCTTTTTACCACCAATTTGTATGCTAGACAATGTATAAGAAGAAATTTTGAAGTTTCTACATCATTTTACATTATCTCAAGTAATATATTCATTTCGGTAATATTGAAATGTTTATATTTAGTATATTTTTTGTATTTGACAATATAAACTAAATTCCTTTAATAATTTTATTCATCATAATAGTTTCACATAGAATTCAACATTGAATTAGACAGGATTTGCATAAAAAAGTTTAATTTTTATGAGTTTTAAGAACAAAAAAATGAAAAACATGATATTTACTTCACACAAATCTACTTAACAAAAATTTACTTAACACAAATTTACTTATGAATTCTATTTGCATTGCTTATACTAGTCCACTTCCAGCATGGCTAGTGAAATTCACTCTATTTCATTTTAGGTAGATGTTTATATTGATTTCTTTTGTATTTTTTTCACAATTTTTAGACCATTCATTTGATGATTTTTTTAATCTTCATTGTTACACATGGAATTGAACATTAAATTCATTATTACTAATGGTTGTGGGAAAATTTTTATTTTCAACTAATTTGGAAAACCTAAGAGCTTTCATCAATGTTAATGTGCAAGTTTCCATTAATTTTTTTGTTCTATAATAAATTCACCTTCATCGTGTACTTAGATAATTTAAAGTGACTCAAGACAGTTGGTTTAATACAATTTTCCATTCATTCATACCATTTACCATTCTAAGAAAAAAAAAAGGGGGGGGGGAAATAAGAACAAGATTCTCCAGTTTTGAAAGATGGAAACAACTTATACCCTGGGATTGACACAAGTCTTTTCTCCTAAGAACTTTTCCACACACAAAATAATCCCCTCAAACCCTTCTTAACATTGATCAATGCTTACATGAAGCAATTTTGTACAAATCTGATGTCAAACAGGAAAGTAAATTGTCTCCAACCTCAAGTTAAACCAATTCAATCGATCTTTCAAATTTTACAACCTTTCCTTTCCTATCTTCCACAAAATCACCTATTCTTCCTTGTAGGTTTTCAATAGAGGTTTCTTCTGATCAATTTTGACAAAGCAAAGCACCTACATTGTCCTAGACCACAAATTAGGCCATTTTTACAAAGGGGCCCTATTGTAAACTCCTCAATCCCAAAACTAAATGGAAGAGCAACAATCAATCTACAAAACATCCAATTTCACCATTTATTTTCAATGACACTTTCCAAGAAATCTAAACAAGAAACCCTCATTTTAGGAAATTTACATGGGGGTTTAATGAAAAAATATATCTCAGACCTTCTCTAGCCTAGCCACCACTTCAAACACCCTTAATTATGTATAAATATGCCTATAAGTTCATTTACCAACCTCTATCATCAATATTTCACCAAACCCTAGTTCAAAACCTCCATTTTCAAGCAAAATTTGCACATAAACCTTCAAGAAAAAAACAAAAAAAGCCTTCAAACAGCTTCCATACTCCAATGAACCATGTACACACCTAAATAATGCCATAGTGATCCATTCTATGAAGTTATAGAACAAAAAAATGGGTGGAATGGCTTAAAATGTCATTTTCATACACTCAAGACCCTTAGAACAGGCTATACAGACTCGTCCTTTGTAGTTTGCCTCTAAATTTCAAAAAAACCATTGAATTCAATCCAAACCAAGTCTAAAATGGTGTTATTATTTCTTCCCAGAAGATTCACTCCATGAAAGATAAAAAAATTCTCGTACATAATTGTATAGACAGAGGGTGTTTCAATTACTTCTCTTCTCAAAATTACATGCCAACCTCTCCCTTCATGTTCACAAGCCTTTTTTAAAGGTTATCTAACCAAATTCAACAATTACAACTACTTTTCAAACCCACATGACTATTGGGTTTCCCTCTTTACAACTTTTACATTTTCCATTGACAACTTTTGTCTAAATTGACAACTTTTTGAAATGATTTTCAACTTTTACATTTACTACCCAAAATGTCTCAAATAACCACAAAATGCAATGTAATTAGCGGTATGGATATGTTTGAAAATATTAATTACAATTAATTCTCTTGTGGTATGGAGGTAGATGTATGTATAAAAAAATTTGTAGCATATAGATATTTTTGATAATTCCAAACAACTTGTTGCCTTCTTTCATAAAATGCTTTGGTGTGTTCAATAAAATACAGTGTAATCAACATTATCAATATGTTTCATAAAATGCATTACTTAATTTTGTTCTATGTGTGATTTTGAACATGTAGCATTTCACATCATGTCGAGGAAATGACCAAAGCCTCTAACACTGGAAGAACATGCAGTAAAAAATGCAAGGAGAAGAGAATAAAAAATTGTAGCTTGTGAAGAAAATGAATTTCAGCCCATACAACTATAAATTCTTGTGCAATCTAAGAGAGATGTACGATTGGAAAAAAAAGGGCACGAATGAACAAAGTTTGTGGAAGGACACAAATGGATTCCCAAGTTGGAGGCACATCATCAACCATAGGTGAAGTTCAAAGCACATCTCCAGTTGAAGACACACTAGAAACAACATGCGTTCTTCCAAGTACATCAAAAATTACATCTACAGTTGAAGACACACCATCAACAACATGGGTATGTGTAGGATCATGATGGGCCCAAAAGTGGTGATATGATGGTTATTTGTAGGGTATGTGGCTGGAAACTTTTTTTAACCCAAAATTGATGAAATGAAAAGGGTTTTTAAAGGAGATTCTAAACTTTCCACCAATATAAATTATCCTTTACTTTTAATTTAATAAATAATTATTATTCATTTTCTATTTGAATTACAACTAAATTCTTGATTGATAGGTTGATTGAAAAACATCTAGAGCTTTCAAATGGTATCACATTTTTTGAATCCAAAACATGTGTCACATTCTATGCTTCGCATTCTATAGGATTAAAAAAAAGAATTGAATTTCATGAAGTTTTGACCAAGTTAAGGTGGTTAGACATACAAGATTGTATATTTTTTAAAAGTTGCAATAAAAAATTCATAATTAATTATTTACTTGGAAAAAACTTACAAAAAAATATGCATCACATTGGGACATGATTCCTCTACTTATATCTAAAATATTATAAAAAAATATTATCATTTTATTATTGTTAGGGTGGTCAGATAGACACTATCTTCTTATTTTTTTCCTAAAATTTAAGTACTACTGCATTGAAATTTCAAATTTTCACCAAATATATTTTAAAAATAAATAAATAAACCTAGTAGTTTACAAACTACATTCAATTTTCTACATATTCTATTTTTACATATTTTTGAAATAATATAGATAACTTATTCAAATTTTTACATCAAGTTGCCTAACTCTGATTTTTTTGAATTTTTCACCACTTAAGGGCCTATTTTATCCATGATGATCCTGCACATAGCCACATTGCATTTTGAAAGTACATCAACAAACATACCTCTATTTGAAGTCACTCCACAAACTACATCTCAAGTTGGAGGTACAACATTGTTTACATGTCAATCTCAAGGTATGCCATCAATTGCACCTCTGATTGGAGGTACGTGATCTATCTCTAATGTTCACATTTGTAAAGTAGACACAAATTTACATTTGAGAACTCCTAGAGTTTTGCATAGAAAACCTAGATTTTTTATTGATATTGATTCCAATGTTTTGAAATGGATGTCTGATAAGATGTCAAAATGTACATGTCAAAGATCTACATAGAGGATATGGAATTTATTTTTTGAGAAGCTAAGTGATGGTGGAAGATGCCAACTATTTGTTGAAATGATGAGGCAACTCAAATTTAGTCCCACCATGAAGGATCTTGGGCTAATAGTTTCGAATGACTCAAGTGAAAATTCCATTGTAAAGAACTTGATGAGTGCATATGAGAGCGTGGGTTCTACATCACACGAAGGATAGTTGTGCGACAAGACGTGTGATGGAAACTAAAATATTAATCAATAAAACAAGGAATGAGGTGAACCTTACAAAGACAAGTAAGTCTTTAAAAATAAGTAGATCATCTCTAATGAGAGACAAAGGAAGGCGTGAAAGATTGGAGGATCCAAATAGCAATGTGTTATGGGCATTCTTGAGTAGAGTGCCATGGAAAGATAAAATAATTGCTCAAGGCTTGAGATCTTTAATAGTAGATTATTGGAAGGATAACACAAGGACCTCTCCTAATGAAAGAGATGTTGTAAGAAGGATAATTGGTAGTAAAATCCATGAGCCACATCCAAATCATTATTTGGATACCAATCAAGCCCAATTTTTTGTTGATTTTGTGAAATAGTTTCTTGAAATTAAAATATGTCAAAGGTATTTTGAAATGATAAATCATTTTTATGTCAAAATAAATCACACACGCACTACTTGTTGTTGTAGAGTACATATTGATTTTTCTAACCATTATGATTTTTATCGACGTATATGTGTAAATATGCATACTACAATGTTTTGCAAGAATGTAACATAAGGCCTCCACCTATGTCCTCATGGGAATTCTTATGTTCCATTTTATGTGAAAGAGAGGATGGTCAAATTTTTTACAAGTCATTTTTGGATGGAACATGTGATCATTGTGGTGGCATGCAACATTTTCCAATTTTCCAACACATGGCTAGTATAGACACAATTGGAGACAAAATTGTTGAATTTGGAAAGTACAAGATAATGGCCTACAGTCTAAAACATGGGAAAGAAGCAAAGAAGTGTGAATTGAGCAGTGATAAGATTCCAGTATATCAGTTTATGAGAATTTTCCATGATCAGGTGGTATATGAGTATGCAAGGCATACACACAGAGCTCAGAGGTTGGACTCATAGTTCAAGTTATGCAAGGACACATTTCCACTTCACAACATTGTTTTAGTTGTCAACTTCATGGAGAACTACACATTACAACCACAAAATGAGGTACAATCACAGTAATACAACTCCACGTAGGTTGCTATATTTGTGCATATATCATTCATTCATGTAAATGATAATACAGAGGATAACAAGAAGTTATTGAGGGAGTATCACTTTTACATTAGTGATGATCATACACATTCTAATGAGTTTATGCAAGGTTACTTTCAAATGTTCTATACTAATCTAGCTAGTAGGGGCATATCATTCAGTCAACATATCATATGGTCAGATAACTATACATCACAATTCAAGAATGCTAGAATGTTTTATTGGTTGAGCAAGATGCATAGGAACAATGGTGTTCATGATATGTGGGACTTCTCAGAGGCTAGGAATGGAAAGGGGGAGCATGATGGAGTAGGTGAATGTATCAAAATATCCCTAGTATGAGAAGCGTTAAAGTACAAAGACAGTGTAAAGTTGATAGATGCAAGACCAATTCTTGAGTAGTGTAATCATGCAATGGGTCTAGGTAGTCAAGGTAATTCTTTAGTTCATATATTTTTTCATTTAGTTGATGATACTAACTGTAGAAATGGAAAATATACTGATTGAAATTGCACATATGATCCTGACTACTAACAACATTTAATCCTAAATCATCCCTTAGTTTAACCATTTAATCGAATACCCTTATTTGATTAAATTTAAAAAATTTCCTCCCTTAATTAAATAAATTATTTATCTGATTAAGTCAATCAATATGATATAATTATCTCTATTTAATTAAATAAATAAATTTTATTTAATTAAACTCTAAAGTCTATCTCATTAAATTAAATAAATTGAAAATTTATTTCATTTAATCTAACTCGATAAACCAAAAATCTTTATTTAATTAATCCTTTTATCACATTCTTCTCATCTTTGATTTAAATTAACACATAAATCTAAGTAAAATTTGTCACATCATCTAATCCTTCATTAAATTAATTAACCCTTGATTAATTTAATCCTCATTCATGTCCCATCCTCTAGCTTTTTCCACTTGCACATGAAAATAGATTTGATTCATTTATTAAATCTCTATTTTCTCTCAGCATGGCATAATAGAGAATATTCCCTCAAATTTGAATTCAAATCCAAGTACTTTTTCCTTCCAACAAGGAATTTATTTCAACTTACAAGTCCTTTTGCATTGAGCCAAGTGGCCATTACTCCATTTGACTCTTCATCCACCTTTTCATTTCATTATTTTCAAATTTCAAATTTATACATTTATGGGCACATTCATCAAAATGTGCACATCCTTCATCCATCCATCTCTTGACAAGTGGCACCTTGCCATTGGTTGAAAATTATTCCCACATTGCTTCATTTTGGGAATTTATCCAACTTGTCATTCTATAAATAAGAGGCTTCATTCCTCACTTCATCATCCACAATTTGAGCAAATTTATTATACTCAAATCCATAGTCAAGCATAACAATTTTCATCCATTTCATCAAGTCTTAGCTAGGTTATGTGGATTTTTCATCATGGAGCTTCATTGAATCTTCAAAAAAGTGGATCACTCTTCATCACCAGTCTACATTGCATCATTGGAGTTGGGAAAGGGCTAATTTTCACATCAAATTGGCACCAATTCCCCCATGGGATCAAGATTTTCCTTGTTTAATTATGATTCAATCTATTTTATTGCTTTCTTAATGTGTTCTTCATTTAATTTCCTAATTTAAGCCTTGTAAATAGATTTCATGGGGAACTTAGATTCTAACTTGCATTTCAATCTTCTAATGTGTGTGTTTGTTATGTTTTGTAGGTACTAGGATCTTGGTTCTAAATTTTGGCACTAGAAGGAGGGTAGAAAGTTTCTGGAGAAAAAATTTAGGAGCATTGGTGTAAAAAGTTATGGAGCAAAAAGTTTTGGTGCAAAAAAAATTAGGACCAGCATGGAATATTCTAGAGTACAAATTTCTAGCGCAAAAAGTTTTAGGAGCATCGACACAAAAAGCATTGAAGCAAAAAGTTCTAGCATAAAAAATTTCAGGAGAACTAGGGTAGAAAGTTCTACAGCTGAAAGTTCTAGCGTAGAAAGTTTCAGGAGCACTGGTGTAGAAATTTTTGGAGCAGAAAGTTCTGGAATAGAAAATTTCAAGAGCACCGGTGCGCAAAGTTCTAGAGCAGAAAGTTTTGTAGCAGAAAGTTTCAAGAGCACTGACATAGAAAGTACTAGAGCAAGAAGTTCTAGAAAATCGTAGCAAAGTTGGAAAAATGAACTTGAAAGAGCATTTTCTAATGCTTCTTAGAGCATCTAATTACTGCAATCATTTTTTGTTTTAAGCCAACTCACTTGTTTTTGGACCCTATAAAGAACATTACAAATGATTTCTTTTTACCTACAAAAGGGCTAAAAAGAACTTTAGGAAAAACTCACTAGATTTGGTTTAAGGAGTAACAATCGAACAAGTAAAATCTCCACATTTCCTTTGGTGCTTAAAAATAATTCATTATTGATTTGTGGCTTTTAAAAAGAACATGTGCTATTTTGTTTTTTTAATTTCTTACTCAAAGTTATACCATTGAAACGATGTATGCACTTCTCTCGTGCCTCCTGACGATCTTGATAATCAAAAGGCTTTTTGGTGGTCTTAAGTTGGGTAAAGTAATTACCTCCATACTTCATTTTGGGGATTAAAATGTAACACATATTGCAAGTGTGAGTGGAACATATTGCGTGTGTTCTCTCTTTGTTTCTCAACAAAGATTGATCAAACTACAAATATTTTTGATCAATTTTTTTTTATCTTAGAGGGCCTACCTTGGGGAAAAAGTACTCACCCAAGGGAACGACTCAACTGGTAACACAATAAAGCCAAGTGTATTTCCAAGCAGGATATAAAAGTGGGTACTGGAACAAAAGCTAGTATCACACGGTTGGTTCTGAAGAGAAGGGAAGCAATGGTCTCTCACCTTGATGGGTCAATCCCTACAAGTGAAAATTTTGAATTAAAACCCTTCTTGTAGAAAGGCCAAAATCCCTATCTATTTGTTGGTGCAAGAACGATCATTTTGAAGCTGCCCCACACTTTTATAGTTTGTTGTAGAAATGGAAAGTATACCATGGGAGTTTGATGGGTGTTGATGCTTGGCTGCCCCATATAAGTGAGTGCCATGGAGGGGAGCCAGTGTGGTCAAGCGTCTAACCATTTGCTAAAAATAAGCATAGCTAGACTTGTCAAAGTGGGGACTCAACAAATATAGTCTTTCATATACATAGGATTTTGCTTGTTGTTGGTTACAAAACACTTTGCTTGTTCGTAAACATTTGTAAACAAAAATTTAACATTGTCATCAAAACTTCAAACCCTTTAGGAAGTAAATACAATTGACCAAATTCATGTGTTATTGCTTTCCCTTGGGATTTTATCCTTAGAGCTTTCTAAACACTTAGATTTATATCTCAATTTTAATACTAAAGTTAACAATAGGTAACCCTTGCCTTGATTTCGTCAAAGTTTCACATGATACATTTTGTGGAATGAGAATAAGTTGAGACATTGGACATCTAGTTTAAAAGGCTAATAAAAAAGTGTTTGTGGTAAAACAAAGTCATTAAGCAAAGACTAAAAATGTTCAATTGGACCCCACACATGTGTCTCCAATGATTTCAATGAAGATCAAGATCAAGAAACCAAAGGTAAAAGCTCTCAGTCCAAAAGATCACCAAAATCATCTCTCAACACTATATGAATTCAGACGAAGAATACTTTTTAACTTTTATAGAAGAGCTTCAAGAAACAACCAAAATTTGTATGAGTTCTTTTGTCAATAAAATCCAAATATTTTTTGAGAATTTGCAAACCTTGTCTAGAAAAAAGCATGTTCTTCAAAACTAAGGTCTAGTAAGAAAGTGTATTTTTAGGTAAACATAGGATCAAAATCAAACCTTCATCCATCTTTGAACATCAAAACCAAAATAATCTCATCATCAACTCTTTGAAAATCTTGGAAAAATCCTTAATGTTAAACTCTAGGCAAATCATTTGAATCAAGAAAACATCTTGTTTGATTAGATATGTGTAGATGCATCCTTGTCCACATATTTAGTCAAATTATCAAACCTTGTGGAAAAATTTATCCCTTGATAACATCCAATATCTTGGGGTTTAGGATTTCATAATCCAAAAATAAAAACCCAATCAAAAAATAATCTTTTTTGGTTAGGTGTGTTTAGATGAATCCTTCTTCTCAAACTTTTTCAAATTAGCATCTTGAGGAAAAAATTCAATCTAGGAAAACATCCAACCTCTTAGATTTTATGAGTTCACAATCAAAATCAAACATCAAATCCAAGTCCTAAAGTTTAACATCTCCTTCAACATTTCTCAAAGAGTTGTAATCATCCATATCTTCCATCTTTCACACATCTTCATCATTCCACCTCTGATCCTTAAAACATCCTAAATTTTCTCATGTACCTAAAGTTAGATCAATCCAAAGAATTAGAGATTCATCTCCCACATTCTTGAAAATTGATCACTATTTTATGGAGCAAACTAGATATCAACATAAGAGGAACATGGAAGCAAAAAAAGAAACATCCACTTCAAGAAACCTAAGCCAAAAAAATATGAAATGAATCCAATTGGATCGAGCAATCCTCTAACTAACTTTCCTTAATCATAATAGAATCAACAAGAAGAAGGTCAAGTGGGGGATATTACCAATAATCCCTTTGGGATGTCACATGAGGAAATCACAAAAATGGTTGAAAATATAGAAAATCATAAGACTATCAACATAATGATGAGAATCAATCCCTCACTATACATGCTCGAATTAGCAAAGCAAGGGGCTAAACTCCCTTTTGATTTCAATGTGAAAACTATTGTGGAACCATATTTTGGGATCATGCCCCAAATATCATCCACCATCCCCATTTCATCTACACCTCCATTCCAAAACATAACTCAACCCATCCCCCAAATTACATCATCCATTGCTCCAACTCAACCAGTTGTTAACAAGGGAAGTGCATTTCTTAATGCATTGCAAACACACCCCCTCATAAACAATCAAGATTTGGATGCAAATTCCATCTGGGGATAGTCCATACCCCAAAATATATCACATCCATATGTCCTCCTCACCTTTCATGATCCTAATGACCCATCATCATCATTTCACGTAACTCCTCTACCCATAACTTTGCATGGAGAAGGAGATTTATTTGGACCAGGGGGCATCTTAGACACTACTTCTTCATCATTCCCCCAAGGGAGTATGCCACTCAATTTTCCACCACTCCCCCCCTTTCCATCAATATCTACATCACCTCTTAGTTTAGGGTTTCCACCTTTACCAAATGCCAATCAACAAAATCACATCAACCAACAAAACATCAATCAAAATATCATACAAAATCCTTCCATCTTGTCATCAACATCAATACAATAGATGGAAACAATTCTGATAATGCAAATCATCACCATCACATCATCAACCATCCCCAAAACATCTCAAAAAATGGTCTCTCAAGGACCAATCATATCAATTGCACCATCCACCACTCAAACCCCAATCATCAACACAACGTTGCCTCTCATCACCACAATAAGCACCATTCCAAATTCATCTCCACCACCATTTCCACCAGAATTGAACACATCAAACCAATACAGTATTGCATTCCAAGCCTCTCAACAAGCTGTCTATTAGAAGGAACTATAGAAAATCCAAAACCTACAAGCTGCATTGTTAACCACTCAACAAGCTGCTCAAGCTACCCAAACTGTTCAAGTCACTCAAGCTGCATAGTAAGTGCTACAAGTGCAACAAGCACAATAGGCTACACAAGCCCAAGATTTATTGAAACAACAACAACAAGCCATCCAAGCTAATCAAGCTACACAAGCCACACAAGCTACGCAAATTGCACAAGCTACCAAAAAAGCCCAAGCCCAAGTGCAAGCTCAAGCTTAGGCACAATCCCAATACCAATCTCAACAACCACAAGCATAGGCACAAGCACAATATCTTGCACAACAAAAAGTAGCCTAATAGAAAGCATATTAGCAAGCACTAAAACAATACCAAGAGTAGCTGAAGCAGTCTGATTAGTAGTCCAACAACAAGCATTGTTGGTGCAACAACAACAATAACAAGCTCAGAAACAAGCACTATTAGTGCAACAATAACAAGACCAACAAAAATCATAATTTTAACAATAGCAATTGGAAGCATACTTAGTGTAGCAGAATGTGAAAACACCAACCAATCCACCCATCCCTCCAACAAATGAAACACCTAAGAACACTTTCATCCCACCCCTTGATCCACAAAATGATGTCACAACACAAATCAAGCTATTCTCACAACAAGTGCTTGATCTTTAATCAGGAAAAATCATGAAGAAACCTAGAAATTTATGTCCTTATCCATTCGATAGGAGTCTTGTAATGAAACTATTCCCAAAGGGATTCAAAATCCCCAAATTTGATAAATATCGAGGGATGAGAAACCGTGAAGATCACATTAGGGAATTCTAAGTTCATTGCATGGAATTTGAATATGACGATACCTATTTGATGTGGTTGCTTCTTAGAAGTTTGGCTAGCCATGCCATGGAATGGTTCTCTCATCTTCCTCCTGGCATCAAGAAGTTCCAAGAAATAATAGATGCATTCATCAAAAATTATGCATTCAACATTGGAATTGATGTTAGTCTAGAAGAACTATCAACTTTAAAACAAGGAAAGAATGAATCATTTGCTTCATTCTGACAATGATGGTGATCTAAGGCCAATCAGAGCAAATGGGGTATGCCTAAGGAACAAAAAGTGTGCACTATCATATCCAACCTCGACGAAGCCTTGGCATTCCATCTCAAAGTCCAAGGTATCACCATGTACGACCTATTGATCTCCAAGGTGCTCAACATCGAATGAGCCTTTATGACATAACTTGGAGGATCACCTGCATATCCTGAAGAGAATAACAATCACCCATCCACCAATTACAATGACAAACCTTGCACATGGGAAAATAACCAAACAATTACCAACAATGGTGTTGTTTATGCCAAATGTTTCATCAACACCTCTTGGAAACACACACCCGTACCTCAACAACAAATCAAAAACCACCATCAAAACAACCATCAAGCTAACACAACAACACAACAGTTGAACAATCAAGTGATCAACAATGTAAATGATCAAAGGGGACCACCCCAATGAAACAAGAACTCCCCCAAGTGGAAGTACACTACCCTTGGGGAACCACTCAAGGTCATCATGAAGAAACTAATAAATGAAAACCTTATCAAGGCTCCCACCTATGATAATTACTAGGAACTAGATGTCAAATCACCTTGGTACAATGAAAATAAGCTCAGTGACTTCCAAAAAATTAAAGGGCACACCACCAATAGTTACATGAGGTTGAAAAACCTAATCCAAGACCTCATTGATAAATAAATAATAAATTTGGAGCAACCAGCAAGAAATAAGAATCTCAAAATATACACAAATCTGATGCCAAACCATAACAATTTAAAGAGAACAATAACACTAATAAGTGGAATAGTACCTTCAAGGGCATGAATCATGTGTACGACCATGTCGTCACATCCCTGGATGAATATTATGCTACCATCACCATCAGCGGAGCTCATGTTGATTATGGAGTCACCACAAGAGGCAACAAAATTACCATTGTAGGGTCATCTCAGCCAAACAGAGCACCCACTCCCAACCCAAGATCTGCTTCTAGCAACTATAATGTTCTTGATTAGCTGAAAATAACCCCAACATAAATCTCCATCATAGAGTTACTAAAAATTTCATCTACCCATAAGAAAATCCTTGAGGAAGCATTAGATTCATCCATTATCCCCACGGATCTTAATGTGGAACAATTCCAAGCTATGGTCAGAAATATCATTACTCTGAATCTCCTTACATTCTCCAATCAATATTTTCCCACTCAACCATCTCACAACCATGCCCTCCATTTAGAGGTCCTAGTGCATAAAAATAAAGTCAAGAGAGTCTTGGCGGATAGAGGTGCAGGTTTGAATATGTGTTCCTCAAGCTCATTAAGAACCTGAAAATATTAGAGGATTCCATCAAAAAATGAAAAGGTATTAAAATCAGAGTGTATTATTCAATCAAAAAATAGTGTCCCAATGAATAATGCAAATCCCTATTCAAGTAGGCCTAGCTATCATGGAAACTACCTGTCAAGTCCTGGACCTTGACATGCCTTATAACATTCTCCTAGGATGCTTGTGGTTTATGCAATGCAAGTAGTAGCATCAACCTTCCATCAATGTGTCAAATTCACATATGAAGGACAAGAGATCACCATCCATGGAGATCCCAAACCATTCTCTTACTGCAAGAACCTAGAGGAAAAATACTACAAGATTCCTCAAGTGCCTAAAAATGATGAAGGCCTATCAACACTATACATTGATCCAACCACTCTCACTTCTACTTATACGAAAGAGACACCTGCCACTCCTATCATTCCCACCATCTCTGATATCAAGTTCATCATCCAAGACAATGGTTGTGGAAAATATATGATTCCCAAACATGCTTTTGTGGTAGGAGAGTTACCACAATTGCCTATATCACGAGGATGGCCACAATTAAATGAAGCCTCCACATCCCAAACATCCACTGAAGGATATCCCAACTTCAAAAGTTGGGGAGATCTCATCTAAGAAGTAATAGAGGAGGACCCATCCCATCTCTTGTACCAAGACAATACACTAGTATCCAATCTACCAATGGATGACAATATCAAAGGTTTGCAAATGATGCTCGCAATGGGCTATGAAAGGAACCAAAAACTAGGGGAAAATAACAATGATCTTATAATACCCATCATTCTAGAGATGCGAATGAGACATATTGGCCTTGGATGTACCCCTCTAAGTATAACCATACATGGCCAAATTCCCCCAGTTAGGAAAGCAAAAACTCCTCAGCAAACAATAGCCTTCACTACCCATATCTACAGGAAATCATAGACAACTTCACATTTGACATAACTAACGTCTGTAGTAGTGATAACAAAGACCCCATAACCAGTGTACCCATGCTCTTTGAGGACACCACCCTTCTCATGATTATTACTATGTCATTTGAGTCCACTGACCATCAAAACCATGAAATTTGTCTAGTCTACCCACAACTCATCGATTATGGCCAACAAGGACTGCCAATTCTTGATAGATTTGAAAATGATGAGGTGCTCTCAAAATTCATGGGACTATAGGATATTATTCCATGTGGGGATCACAAAGCAGGATTCATCATCAAGTTGGATACACATGTATACTATGGGGAAATGATTGAATGCCTTAGTTACAAAAGTGAAAAACTAAGAATAATCTCTAGGTTCTTGAGTGAAAACCACACTACAACACTCTCCAACCTGAAAATAGTAAAAATAAAGGACACATCCAATGGTGAGAACCTCTCTGAGGCACCCATGGATAGGTGATTCAATCTTCCTCTTAGAACTTTACATCAGGAAAAATAAGCGGTCCTAGCTGAAAGATGTAATCTAGTTAACTTGGTAACAGAGGAGACCCCACACATCACATTCTATGCAGAATCATTGTTGTTAGAAGAGCAAGAGCTCCTAGCTACCTTTTTGAGAGAACGTAAAGTTAACTTTGAATGGAGCTATGTAGACATGCTTGGGCTTGACCTAGAGATTGTGGTCCATCATCTAGCAATGTATCGTGAAGCAAAGCCTTTCTGACAAAAACTGAGAAAAATGCATCCTCAGATCACCATACTAGTGAAAATGGAATTGAAAAAGCTACTTGATGCAGGATTTATATGACCAATTGACTACCCCAAGTGGGTATCGAATCTGGTTCCTATTTCAAAACCAGATGGGGGCATCTAATTCTTGGGTGAGATGATTCATGCCTCACATGCTCACTAGATTTGTAGCTTTAATGATTGGTACACCCCTTTGTGTTGTGAGGTTTGTTTTGGGCTACTAGAGAGAGTGGCTCTACATGGGGGTCGACGCACAAAGGGGCAACCTAGATAACCCATGGTAGAGTTGTTAAATAAGTGAAAACCTAATAAAATAAACTAATGGGATGGGTAAAAACTCATTAACTAAAGATAAGAGAGATACCTCATCCACACCGTTAGTGCTTTCGTAGACTAACGATGGGCTGAGAAGGTTATGGTTGGCAAGATAACTACCTCGTCCTCACAAGAGGCTAGTGGTTCCACTCGTATCACCTTATGGGGTTGACACCTAGTGAGAGGTAGCCTAGATAACCATAGATGGGGGAAAGCCTATTGAGACATAGCTACGATAACCCATGTTAGTGTCATGTTATGATACTCTTCCATAGTTTCCCTTGTTTGTGCCTTGGTTATCTTTGGAATTAGTCACTTTGTGTGGTCAATGATGTTATTAGTCATGTTTTGGTTTCTTGTCTGTGGTTCGGTCTTGTGGTCATTCTTTTTGAAATTCTTGGACTGTGGGTCTTTCTTGTCAGCTCCTAGCATGGGGGGTGGAATTTTGTAACACCCCATTGTGCAAACCCCAAATGAACAACTAAAAACACAACAATTATTTTTTAAAATGTAAGGAATGCACTTTAAGTTTTCCAACATAACTAAAGTTTCAAGTTGCACATCAAAGTCCCTTGGGGTACACAAGGTGACATTACCAAACTATCCCATAACAAAGTTAATAGATGAACATTAAATTACCAATTATGTATACATTCATTCACATATTATAATTTAAACATTCATTAAAGATAACCAAAATAATAATAATAATCCATATAAAACCATACATGCAAATTACAATAAATTAAACATGAAGATATTAAGTACATATTTCCACAGATAAAACATAACATTAATGGTATTTACAAATGGTAGTTCAAGAAAGATTTACATGGTACAATAATACATTACATTAGTCTAATAGTACATCTCAATGAACAAATATACAAAATTACATTATAAGTCTTCCCAACGCACATGGGAGGGATACAACAATACATAGAATACATCTGGAGTACAAATATACATCTGGTAACATATGAATCTTGGATCAAACTTCATCTACAAAACTCTACACTGAATGGTACAACTGCATCATAGGGGACCCAACGGGGTGTGTAGCACGTTCCACTAGACCACCCCCATGCTAGGAGTAAATAAGGAAGGATCCCTGACCAAGCACATCCAAAAAGTAAGGCAAGACTAAAATAAAGACACAAAAAGAAAGAGAAAAAAAAAAAAACATAACATAACAACATTAAATCACCAACAACATAACCATAGACCACTTCCAAAGGATTTCAATAAAACAACTCAAAGGGAATGCTAGAGGAGAGTTTCATCGCATGGATTTACATGGATTATCTACACAACCTATCACAAGGTGCCACCTCTATCTATGGTTATCATGACTGTCTATCTCAAGGCGTCGCTCCATAGGGTGACTCATGCAGAACCATTAACCTCTCGTGAAGACAAGGCAACAATCTACCATCCATGACCTTCTGAGCCCACCTTTAGTCTATGAAAGCCCTAAGAGGTAGATGAGGCATCCATATTTATCTTATTAATGATTTACTACCCACCCCCTAATTAATTAATTAGGTTATCACTTATTACTCTAACTCTAACATGGGTTATCTTGACAACCCCTTTGTGCACCGATGCCCACGTAGAGCCACTCTCCCTAGAACCTAAAACATAAAAAATTCAATTCCAAGGGGTTGTACCAACAAGAAAACTGAACCACAAATGGAACATTCACAAGGAAAAATCATCTCACCAAACTCATAGGAAACAACACTCATAAAAATGATACAACCCATGTGTAGAGTAAAGTCACAACTATATCTAAAATAGGGGAAAATATCAAATTAAAAGATAAAAAATGAAACATCAGTTTCCCCACCCCTGGAAGTCCCTAGCAAGTAACTTAAGCTCCTATAGAAGGGTAAACTCACTCAAGGGCATTCCCGCATGACATAATTCCAATTAAGAGAAAACCACAATTGATTCAACAAATAATCTTGAGAGTACATAATTACGTAGTACAATGCCATAAAACACATTTTGATACAAAATAATTTCACCAAAAAATAAATTAATTAATTTACTCGATAATATTCAACTTAATTTGAATCACAGTTTATTTCTAATTTACTCTATTAAACTATAACATTATAAATTTATTTAATTATTCCATAATCTCAACACAAATAACCATCATTATATATATATGCTTTTATGCGTATATACATATATACGTATATATAATATAATAAAAAATATATTAAAAATTATGCATTTAAAACATTTTATAAAAATTAACACAATAACTTCTATAAATTTATAGATACACACACACACACATATATATATATACATACATATATGTGTGTGTGTGTGTATGTGTATATTATAAATCAATTCAAATAAAATTAAATTGAATAGGTTTAAATCCAAGTAACATAGCTTATAAAACATTTTTTTTTAATAATTAATAAATTGCCATATGGTATTGCGTACCTCCCAGTGGGGAGGCCGTAGTCCCCACTTGGCTGCGCCTAGCAGCCATCGGTTGCTGTGTGCAACCTGTAGTGGTTGCGTGCAGTCTTCCATGGGGTGCGGGGAGGTATGGAGACAACTGACCTTCCCCCCCAACAATAATATTTTTTTTATATATATATTTAAGTATGAAATATAAATTGTATATATTCATAGATTTTTTTATAAAAAAAAAAACAAAACCCAAAGAAAATTATAGACCTTTGGTTTTTTTTTAACAGAAGATTATTTTTCAATACAAAAAGATAGAATAATATATATATATTCCCATTGAATATAAAATAAATAAAATATGAACAACAGTCTAGTTTTTCTCCAGACACAAAATAAATTTGGGCATACAAATTCAACCCCATACTAAATTGATTTTTTTCATTTCAAATCAAGAATTTCACAACTAGATTTATTGAAGAAAATTTAGAAGGTTTCTCAATAGTTTTCTATAGAAGATTTAAAGGTTTAACACAAGCAATCTTTCAACAAAAAAACTCTTTTTAAAAAAAAAAAACATAGATATTGATTTCCGTATATGGCAGACATGATTTCCATTTCCCTTTCAGAACAAATGAATTAATAAACTGGAAGAATATATATATATATATATATATATATATATATATATCAAAAGAACATGGAGTCCTTCATTTGATGTCAAATCCACTAGCACGACAACCCTGCTTCCTCTTTCAAAAACATATTTCCTCTGCAATTTCTTCTCCAATTTCTTCTTTCAGCTAACTTCTAGATCAATAATCTATTTCCCTTACCAAGAATTTTTTTTTTTTACAGAGAAGCACACAGATATATTTTCTTCAAACTTTGTTACTTCTTCTTTTTCAGACAAAACAAAAAAAAACCATCCTCTGTGTGTGTAGAGAAAACTTCTTCCCCTCACAATAAAATAAAGAAAAATAAATAATGATCTTTTTTTCTAAAAAAGCCAACCCATGCATTGGTTCTTTTTATTGCTTTAAAAACTCACATTTATCTCACAAATTTAATTAAAAATTCCTCAATTTCACATTTATCCTCACATGAGATTATCCTTAGATTTTATAATATTAATATTTTGAAAAAGACAATTTACAATTATCACAAACATTATTTATTTAAATTAATTACTTTATACTTTTTAATTAATTAAATAAATTTTAATTTACAATATTTTAAATCCAACATTTAACTAAATTACAATTAATTGAATATCAACAAAATAACATTAATTAATCTCATATAAAATAAAGATAAACTAAATAACAACTATCCACAAATAGAACAAATAATCAACCACCACAAAGACAAGGACAAGGTCAAGGCCATCACACAACAACTCACAATGAGGTGATGGACTTGGGACGAGGGCACTTCCTTATCAACTCCCTTTTCAACATCATACCCATTGGGTTTATGGGACACACTCAGACCTGACAAACAGGTGGATTCGGTGTCCTATACCTCCATCTTGTCTAGAAACAAAAGTCAAGTAGCATGTAACACCCGTCGTGCAAACCCCAAAAGACAAAACATTGCACACTTTTTAAAAAAATAAATACAAAGTACACATAATTATGAACTATCAAAACATAATTACATTACACATTAATATCATAACTTCAAGTCCTCTGGGGCACGTGAGGTCACATCGCATAAACAAACTCATAATAAAAGATTATAGATAAAGCTAAATAACTTAATAAATCTTACATCCATCATAAACATTACAATATCCATTTAAAAAGGTAACATCCATGTATCCATAAGTATAAGTATAAATACATTACATGATACAACCATAATGATTCCCATAAATTGAATGGTTACAAAGGTTCATATACAATACATCATCATTTAATAAATTACATATTCTCAATATTGAATACAATGAAATATCCCATACATGTGGGATAAATACATAGTACAAATAATGTCTAAATTACAAAATGAATATCAGGTGCAGGCTCCATTTGGAGAACACTATGAAGAACAAATGTTGATGGGGAAACTAATAGGTGCGGAGCATGTTCCACCTGACCATGTGGGTTTTAGAAAAACTAATGAGGGCGCAGCTCGAGACTTAGAAAATAACCCACAAACAAGAGAATAATTTTATTATTTAGAAAATAGAGCTTCTTACATGTAGAGGATCTCAAATCCTCAACTTTTACAACACATGCAAGTTACAGAAAGCTATAGAATCACCCTTTCGCAATATGCAAGCTTGTCCCATAAAAGTTACCAAAAAATTAGAAACCCGCCCATAAATAGAGCTCCTCTTTAGTTTGGAGCCAAAACAACATTTAAATTTGAGTTTAGGCAGTTTGGCACTGAAAAATTACAACTTGAAGTTCAAATTTCAAAACATTTGCAATTGTATCTTCTAGAAAGTGTGCCAAATTCCCGGGGCCATAACTTTTGATCCAGAACTCTGATTTGTGAACCGTTTGAACCATTGGAAAGGTCTCGAAGTCAATAACACGCTTAGAATTTGCTACGCCAAATTTCAGCAAGTTTCAAGGCTGATCCGGGAACTCTAAATGCCTCAAATCTAACTCGAAAGAGTTTTAGTTGCAAATCTGGGAAACTAAAATTGTAGTATCTTTCCACCCAGGAATAGAAAATAAAAATAGTAAATTGGGAATTTCATTATGACAAAAAGGGTATCCAAAAATGTAAAAACATCTAAAAATTGAAAAACTTGAAATTTAACTATTTTTGGGTGATGCAAGATTGCCCTTACACCACTGGATGCTCCTGCATCAGACACCTAGGGTAATTTGAGAAGTGACCCATCACATCTCAGATGGTTGAGGAAAACCCAACCAATCAACCGCTGCCTTAGATAACCAGGATGAATCTTTCACAGGCCTTCCTCTCCATTTCACCAGTTATTCTCCATACTGCCTATTTCTGGTACTCCTTCCCATATGACTATCCAAGTTTGCTTCAATCTCCTCCCTTTCTGAAGTAGGTGCTAGAATGTCATACTGCCCTATTGTTGGTGCTTCCTCTGTTCCACCTTCATAATACTCTATCAAATCTAAAATGTTGAACACAGGGGAAATGTTGATTCCATCAGGAAACTCTACCTCATATGCATTCCCTGAATCATGCTTCTTCAAAATCCTATAGGGACTGAATTTCTCCATCTTCAATTTGTTATAGGTTCCCACAGGAAACCTTTCTTTCCTCAAGTGGACCATTACTTCATTGCTAGTCTGAAACTCCTTATTCATCCATTTCTGATTTTCCTTAGCCTTATATTGCATATTCATCTTATTAATGTGTTCTCATACCTTCTCATGTATATTCTTGATGTGCTCTACAAAATCTTGAGCTTCAGCACTTATTGTCTTCTCTTGGTCCATCTTCCTCAATTTTGGAGTTGTTTTGGGGCTACCTCCATACACAATCTAGAATGGTGATCTACCAGTGCTTCTATTGACATAATTATTGTAAGAAAATTCTACCTAGGGTAAGATCAAGTCCCATCCCTTGGGTTTATCTCCTACCAAACATCTCAATAGGTTACCCAGACTCCTATTAACAACCTTTGTCTACCTATCTATTTGTGGATGGTGTGCAGAACTGAACTTCAACTTTGTCTTCAACTTCTTCCACAAGGTCCTCCAAAATTACCGCGCAAATTTGGTGTCACGATTTGAAACAATACTCTTTGGTAGACCATGTAGCCTCACCACCTCTTTGAAGAACAAATCAGCAATGTGGACTGCATCATGGGTCTTATGACATGGAATGAAATGTGCCATCTTTGAAAACCTATCAACCACCACAAAGACTGAATCATTCCCTTGTTGTGTCCTTGGCAAACCAAGAACAAAGTCCATACTTATATCCTCCCATGGCCTCTCTGGTACAAGTAAGGGCTGATATAAGTTTGTATTTTGGATCACTCCTTTAGCTATTTGGCATACCCTGTAGCTTTGTACAAACTTCTTCACATCTTGTGACAACTGAGGCCAATAATAATGATCACTGATAATGGAAATGGTCTTATCCAAACCAAAATGTCCTGCCATTCCTCCACTATGCTTCTCTTTTATCAGGTTCTCCCTCATGGAACTCCTCGGGATACACAATTGACTTCCCTTAAATAACATGCCATCCTAGATTATGAGATCTAGCCACCTTGTCCTATCCACTGTAACAAGTTCCTTGCAAGCTTTCCAAGCCTCTGTGAAATCAAGATCTTCTGCATATAGTGTCTTAAGTTCATTGAACCCAACCACTTCAATCTGCATCTTTGTCATCAATGTATGCCTCCTACTTAAGGCATCTGCAACCCTATTTGACTTCCCACTTCTATGTTTCAAATCAAAGGTATAACTCTGCAAAATCTCTACCCATTTCATATGCCTCTAATTTAATTTTTCCTGACTATTTAGGTACTACAAGGCCTGATGATCAATATATAGAATAAATTCCTTTGGCAACAAATAATGTCTCCATTTCTTTAATGCTTAAACTATTGCATAAAATTTCTGATCATATACAGAATACTTTCTCTTGGCATCATTTAACTTTTCACTAAAATAGGTAATGAGCTTACCTTCTTGGCTCAACATTGCTCCAATGGCACAATCACTAGCATCACAATCCACCTGAAACACCTTGTTGAAATTTGGGAGGGCTAGAACAGGTTGCTCTGTTACCTTTTGCTTCAACAGTTCAAAACTCTTTGCCACTCGAGTGCTCCACTTGAATTTTTTTCTATCCCCTCTCATTGTTTCAGTCAGGGGTCCACAAATACTAATAAAGTTTCTAATGAACTTTCTATAAAAACTAGCCAAACCATGGAAAGATCTCACCTTCTAGAATAGCCTTCACCTTCCTTGGGTCCATCTTGAGACCTTCTGTTGAGACAACAAACCCCAAGTACACTAACTCCCTCTTCACAAAATTTCACTTCTTCAGACTAATCAACAATTTCTCTTCTCTTAACTTCTAAAAGGATCTCCGAATATGCATTAGATGCTCATCCAATGCCTTACTGAAAATAAAAATATCATCTAAATACACAATAAAAAAACTTCCCAGAAATTATTTTAGTACCTCGTTCATGATCTGCATGAATGTGCTCAGTGCATTGGTTAGCCCAAAAGGCATGACTAACCACTCGTATAGGCCCTCTTTGGTCTTGAAGGTAGTCTTCCATTCATCTCCCTCTCAAATCTGAATCTAGTGATATCCACTCTTCAGATCAATCTTTGTGAAGTATTGAGCTCCACTCAAACAGTCCATCAAGTCATCCATCCTTGGTAGGGGAAATCTGTACTTGATTGTTATCTTGTTTATGGCTCGGGAATCTTTACACATCCTCCACTCCCCATCCTTCTTTGGTGCTAGTACTACAGGTACTGCGCATGGACTCAAAATCTCCTATATCATACCCTTTCTCAACAACTCTTCAACTTGTCTATTCATTTCCTCATTTTCTGTTGGTGTCATTCTATGAGGTGCCTTATTTGGAAAACTCACTTCAGGAATCAAGTCAATTTGATGACTGATCTACCTTATTGATGGTAAACCCTCAGGTACATTATCAGAAACAATATCCTGAAACTCATTCAACATCCCAGAAACTTCTTTTGGAACCTTCTCACTATCCTTCTTGCTCACTCTAGGAATCAATTCATAACACACACGCTCATGCTTCATACCGGGTATGTGCAGGATCATTGTGCAAAAAATAGGCCCTTAAGTGGCAAAAAATTCAGAAAAATTAGTGTTAGGCAACTTGACATAAATATTTGAATAAGTTATCTATATTATTTCAAAAATATGTAAGAATATAATTTGTAGAAAATTGAAATTTGAATGTAGTTTCTAAAATACTAGGTTTATTTAAAAATAAATAAAATCTATTTGGTGAAAATTTGAAATTTCAATGCAGAGTACTTAAATTTCAGGAAAAAATAAGTAGGTGTCTATCCGACCACCTAACCATAATAAAATGATAATATTTTTTTGTAAGATTTTATATATAAGTAGAGGACTCATGTCGGGATGTGATGCATATTTTTTGTAATTTTTTCCAAGTAAATAATTAATTATGAATTTTTTATTACAACTTTTAGAAAATATAAAAACCTATGTCGACCACCTTAACTTGGTCAAAACTTCATGAAATTTAATTTTTCTTTTTCTAATCCTATAGTATGTCAAGCATAGAATGTGATGCATGTTTGATTCAAAAAATATGATAATGTTTGAAAGTTATAGATGTTTTTCAATCAGCCTATCGATCAGGACTTTAGTTGTAATTCTAATAGAAAATGAATAATTATTTATTAAATTCAAATTAAATCATAATTTATATTTTTGGAAATCTGAGAATCTCCTCTAAAACCCTTTTCATTTCATTAATTTTGGGTGAAAAAAAAGTCGTCAGCCACATACCCCCATAATATTGCCACTTTTTGGCGCACCATGATCCTGCACATACCCTACCTTCTAAAATTTTCTTCCATCTACATAACAAATTCTAGCACTACTGCATACCTTTTCTTTGGTCTCCTTCAGGGGTTTCAATTTGTGACAAACCCCATCCTTTGTCAAGGAATAAGTGTTTGCATGGCCATCATGTATAGCTCACCTATCGAACTGCCACGGCCTCCCCAACAACATGTGACATGCATCCATTGGGATGATATCATAGAGTACCTCATCATGGTAGCTCCCGATTTTGAACTTTACTAGGCACTGCTCATTGACCAAAACTTTGTGGTCTTTTGCAACCAGGCAATCCGATATGGATGTGGGTGCCTTTCCCTCTTCAACTTCAACTTTGTGACCATCTCTTATGGCACCAAATTATTGGTGTTCCAACCATCAATAATGACATCACAACATTTTCCTTCACACTTGCACCTTGTGTGAAATAGATTCTTCCTCTGTTCTGGTTCCTTTTCCCTCGAGTCACCAAGGCTCTCGTAATCACTAGGACTTCTCCCCTTTCAGCATCATCTGAATGTTTAAATTTGGCTTCCTCATTTGCATGTGCAACCCTTCCACAACCTTCTGGCCTTTTGTCTGCCCTTCCTTGGTGTTGTGGAAATTCATAGGCTCGATGCCCTTCTTCACCACACTAGAAACATGTTCCTTTGAAACCAACTCTTCCAAATCCTTGTCCATATCTTCCTAGTCCTCTACCTCTTTGATCACCACTGTTTTGATCACGAGGGCGGTAGAAGTTGTCATTCCTTTGGCTTCGGCTAGTACCCACATCTTCACTTTTCTTTTCATCATCATTTTGGCTTCTTGAAAGTCTTCCACTACCCCTTCCACTTTGACCTCCTCATCCTTTTTGCTTGCCATCAAATCTTTTGTTCAGCTTCTCTTCCACCTTTTAGAGAAAATTGATACACATCCTCAATGGTGGTCATTCTGTCTAGGCTTAACTCCTCTTGAATGCTCAGTCATAACCCATTAAGATATTGGGCTACCTTCTCCTTATTGGCCTTTGTGTGGCCTGTTCTGATGATTATCTTATAAAAATATTCAGTATATTCTTTCACAGATTTGCTTCCTTGCTTCAACCCTTGCAATTTCTTCAACAGATCTAACTCGTAGTCCACTGGTATGAACTGCTTCTTCAGTTTCTCTACCATGTGATCCCATCTGGTGATATTTCCTTTTCCTCTTCAATTTCTTTCCAACTGGACCTCTTTCCACCAAATATTGCAATGGCCCTTCAGCTTCATTTTCACAAACTTAACCTGATCTGGGTCCTCTATTTCCTCAAATTAAAAATATTCTTCTAGCTCGTTGATCCAGTCAATCAACTCTTCCAGGTTCAAACTTACGGAATAACTGAGGACTTCTACTCTGGGTCTTTTCCTGATATTCGAAATGGCCCTTATTAGCCACATTTGGTCTTGATCAATTGCTTCTTCTTCCTCTTCTACATTTGAACCTTTTTCCTCTCCTTCATCCTCACTATCCTCCCTCAGGTTTAACCCTCTTCTCAACTACTCTTGTAACGCATCAATCTATCTTTGGAGGGCTGCCAGTGCATCTCTTCCAGCAGCATTTCTACCACCTCGACCACCTCTGGCACCACCATGCCTACTAGGCATCACTCTTGGAGGAATCTTTCTTGACTTCGACCCACAACCACAGTCCTAGTGCGAACAACCTCATGATCAGCAATATGCCCACACACTGAAGAAAACCCGCTCTGATACCACTTGATGAGGGCACAACCCGAGACTTAGAAAATAACCCACAAACAAGAGAATAATTTTATTATTCAGAAAATGGAGCGTCTTACATGCAGAGGATCTCAAATCCCCAAGTTCTACAACACATGCAAGCTACAGAAAGCTATAGAATCATATTTTCATAATATGTGAGCTTGTCCCCAAAAAGCTACCCAAAAATTAGAAACCCACCCATAAATAGAGCTCCACTTTAGTTTGGAGCCAAAACAACATTCAAATTTGAGTTTAGGTGGTTTGGCACCGAAAAATTACAATGTGAAGTTCAAATTTCAAAAGAACATTTGCAATTGTATCTTCTAGAAAGTGCGCCAATTTCCCAGGGCCATAACTTTTGATTTGGGACTCTGATTCGTGAACCATTTGAACCGTTGGAAAGGTCTCAAAATCAATATCATGCTCAAAATCTACTATGATTATTTTGGAAACTTTCAGGGCTGATCCAGGTACTCTAAGTGCCTCAAATCTAACTCGGAATATTTTCAGATGCAAATTTGGGAAACTAAAACTACAGTATCTTTCCACCCATGAATAGAAAATAAAAACCATAAATTGGGAATTTCATTATGAGGAAAAGGGTATCCAAAAATGTAAAAATATCTAATAAATGAGAAACTTGAAATTTAACTATTTTTGGGTGATGCAAGATTGCCCTTACACCACTGGATGCTCCTGCATCAAAAACCCAGCCCCCATTCTTAGAGGTGACAAGGAAATAACCACGACCATGAATCCCATGAGACAACTCCAATAAGAGAAACATAGTACAATATCTCCAATAGTAACATCAAAGGATTAGATGGGACATAAACGACAACAACCAAGAATCAAACAAATAAACCAAGACAATAACCGTTAACCAAGTAAACCAAAGAGACAATCATAATACAATTCCAAAGGAAACCAAGAAAAGAAGGCATAAGGGAAACAAGTGGAGAGTGTCATCGCATAGCCTACATTGGTTATCTTGGCCCTTCCTCCATCATGAGGTGTCGACAAACCATCTATGGTTATCCTCACCCTTCCTCCTACTTGAGGCGTTGACCTCGTAGGGTGACTCATGCAGAGCTCTTAACCTCTCCTAAGGAATAGGTTATGACTTTTCCAACCATGACCTTCTTAGTCTACCATTAGTTTGCAATAGCCCTAATGCATAGATGAGGTATCCAAGAGTATCTTATATGTTCTTACTATCCATCGCCCTAAGTTGTATTATTAGGTTTTCACTTGTTAATCTACTCTTGCGTGGGTTATCTTGAGCCCTTCCTCCTTTTGAGGCATTGACCCCCACAAAGAGCCACTCTCCCTAAGCCCCCAAAACATAACAAAATCAAAACAAGGGTTGTACCATAAAGAACAAAGCATTAAGTCTGAATAGATGACATACAAGGCATTACCCATCTCGCTAAAACACATAATCAAAGTCTCAACAAACTCATACAACCCTTTCAAAATAATAATACCAATAACTAGCTATATCAAGGCCACATTGAAAGAAAAAACATAACTGACAAATATCTCAAGCCTCTAGAAGTCTACAACCTCCCTAAGTGGGTTCCTAACACAACCAGGGTTTCCACATTAAAAAATCCAAAACAATAATAATATAATAATAAAAAGATCATCCAAACACATATATAGGATTTAATAACTCAGAAAAACATATTGATTCCCGTACATTGTTTTCGCAACACAAAAATCAATGATTAATTAATTCTCAGTCCTAATCCTCATTTTCCACAATACAATTTGAAATAGAGTTCAATAACAATTTTGTCATAAATATTTAATTGTTTCATTTTAATCAACCAATATAACTCAATTACATAATTCCACAGTTAACCAAAATTAGTAAACCCTAACATTTATATTCTATACATATATATATATATATATATTTACATATATAAAACAAATTGCATATATCTTTATATATATACATATAAAATTTATATATATATATTTACTTTTCTGTTTTATTTGAAAAATAAAAAAAATAATCATATCTGGATAATCTACTGCTCAAACTGGGCAAATACATAATATATATACATAAAAAACTTATATATATATATATATTTACTTTTCTATTTTATTAAAAAAATAAAAAAAAATAATATGTGGATAATCTATTGCTCAAACTGGGAAAATACATAATATATATAAATATATTTACAGAAAAAAAATGTATAAAAATTAATTCTTTAAAAAAATAAAAAACAAATTAAATCGTAGCTTTCACCATACACTGCCTGTCATAGAGAGGATTGCACAGCAATCCAAGGACTACTACGCACAATAGTCTACGAACTGTTGTGATAGCCGTCCGTAGCCCATGGGGAGAGGGGGAGGTATGGCTTTCGCCGTCCTTCCCCTTCACCCAAAAATTACTTTATTTAAAAATATATTTAAAAAAAAAATACTATAAAGGTTTGGCTTGAAAATCGATAAACGCGAACTCGAAAACATAAGTTTAATCAATATATATATGTATATATATATATATATGTGTATATATATATATATATATATATATATGTGTATATATATATATATGTATATATATACTTCTATAAGAATGTGTGTATATATATTCATATATATATATATATATATATGTATATATATATATATGTTTGTCAAGAATAAATTATGTAAAAGACATAATCATAATCAACTGTATATATTATATATATCTCAAAAATTTATATATATACTTATATATATATATATATGAATATATATTCAAAAACCCATTTGTTTCAGAGGGGAAACAAAATTATTATTATTTTTCTTTTAAATCAAATTATAGAAATATCAGACATTTTTAGAATCCATGAAAATCTTCTTTCATTTGTTTACTACTCAGAAGAATTTCAAAACCCTATAAGAATTCCTTTCTTTCACAGAAAACATATTTATTCATTTTTATTTTGCTTTTGAATCAAACAACTAAAGAAGTAAGGAAATGGTACTTGGAGTCCTGCACTATTGGAAATTTGATGAAGCTTTTCTTGATCCCAGTAGCCTTTTCGAAGAGCTCTCATTCCTTCCTTCAAAACTTCTTCACCTGATTCCCTTGACCAATCTTCTAATCTAAAATTTACTTCAAAAGAACCTCTCTTCTAGAACAATGAAGAACTAAATAAATTTCTACAGGAGAAGGACAAGAGAAAATCCAATTCCCAAAACTCAATATTTTTGTGTAACTTTTGTCAATTTTCCCGTGAATGAAAAATCTCACAAATTTTCTTTTAAATAAAAAAATTTCTTCTTCTTTTTCAAAAGCTCCAAAAATAAAAATTAAAAGAAATTTTCTAATTTTATTCTCAGTTTTACAGCCAAAACTCAACACTCATTGGTCATTTTCATCTTTTCTTTCTTTTATTGATTTTTTTTTCTATTTAACAACACTTTTTTGTTTTAATTCTGATTTTGCAGTTTTACTTGCAATTCACATAATTTATTATATTTAATTAATTAATTTCATAATTCTCCTCAACATGCTTATTTAATTAAATTATCAAAATACTAATTTTAAATAATTTAATTTACACTTTTCCATTTATTTATCTTTAATAAATATATAGCTTTTAAAAATAATACTTTTATATTTTAATACAAACTATTCCAAACATTTATTAACATCATTTAATTATTTAAATTAGATCATAGAAAACATGAAACATACAATAAATCCCAAAGGTACACTCACACAAACCACTATAATAAAATGCAAAAATGACAAAGGTTAAAGACGCACAATAACACTAAACAAAAGATGGGTTGACAAAAAATACGATGGGGTGACTTCCTTGTCATCTCTATTTCAACTTTATCCCCATTGGGTTAAATTGATGCTTGCCTTGTCCTACCGAAGCAGGTGGAATTGATACTCTGTACCTACAATTCCTACATAACCAAGGTTGTGTACAACATGTATTTATATAATCAAAATATCACATCATGAGAAGGAATTGCAGTGTAGCAGGGCACTTATAAACGAGTGCTACTACAATGTCCTCTCACCAAAGCTATCCTAACAAATACAAAATTAGCTCTAAAGTAACATTACTAACTAACAAATCACATCATAAACTAATTACTAAACCATTGCATCACAGTGTATTACTGAAATCAAATTAAACATCACTAAACCAAATGTAACCATAATGTCATATCAAATATTCATGTCATCAAATGAAGTAGCACAATCATCAATCAATCTAAACTACCCAAACGACCAATCCAAACAATAACAGTAACTATCATAGTCTCAAAGTACCAAGCAAAAGCATAGAAAGATAACAAGTCTAAACATCAACATGATGGGTATTACATAGCATGTAAATCCCCATTGGAGAAACACAATGAAAGGTAATCACGGGGTAGCAGGGCACTTGCAAGCGAGTGATGCTACTCTGTACTTTCACCAAGACTCACTAACAAACACATCAGAAACCATAGCAACATAGAATCACAACATCACCACATATAATATTAAAGAAAACCATAACATAACCAAGTAATATAACCACCACATAATGTATCATCAAACATCATAAGTAATATCAAGTGCAGAAAACCAACCAAACTATGAATCCACACACAACCAAGTCAGTGAACTAATCGCCATCACAAACCAAGTACCAAACCAACCCATAAGAGTATCAAAGAGTATTAGCAACATGAGGGGTATTAGAAATATTTGGTCCACACGGTCAGGTGGAATGTGCAATGTAGCCCGTTGGGTTCCCTCTCAGCGTTCCTGCATGGAAATGTTACTCAGATGCAGGATGTTCTAGAGCTCACTATATTTTTAGATGTACATTCTTTATTCTATCATACTTATGTATTAATGTATTACACCCACATGTGTTGGGAATTAATGATGTAAACTCATGTAATTGATTGATGTAATGTATGATTGTGTCTTTCTAATCCTTATATGACTAGTGATTGTGGTTATCATCATTTGAATAGGTTGTATCTATAGGAATATGCTTCTCGTATTCTCATGATTATAATATATGTTTATGGTTATTGAAATTGAGTTAATTTTGATTACGATTAGTTTACATTTGTAAATGCTTCTTAATAATGGAATTATAATGGATGTATGGTTTTGGTTGATGAATGCTTGTCGTGGTTTATAATGCAACTTGGAAAATTGTTTTTTATCATTTTTATGGATTTAGATTATGTAATGTCTTTATGTGTACCCTAGATGACATATTTTGATATTGTATATTTTAACTAAATATTGATTATTGGGAACTTAATGTGCATTTCTTATATGTTAACTTTAAAAATAATTTGTGTAATTAAATTGTTGTCTTAGTTGTCCTTTGGGGTTCATGTGGTAGGGTGTTACACAACCCTTCTCTCCTCTCTATCTAGAGGGATAATGTAGATTTCTAGCTTGTACTCTCAATTGATGTTGTCCTCAAATATACTATGAAATATGTAGCAAAAGCTAAGAAAAAATCCAAAACATATCATGCCATGTTATCTCACATCTCAACCAATTTAGAATCATAAATTCCTACCCCAATAGCTTTCCAAAAAATTCTTATTGATATCCTTGTCGATCGTGATATTAGTGCCTAAGAAACTTGCTACCTTTTACTAAAATTACCCCTCGCCATATCCAGTAGGCCATTTGTGTCTTCAAATGTTAACCACCACAAATTTTAGTGTGTTTCTATCTCACCCACATCGGTTACCATTTCACCTACATACATTGATCCCTACATGGCCTGACCATACAACTAGAGGAAACACCTCTCATTGAACTAACCCGAAAATGGACCTTCAAAGCATCCTGAAAAACTGAACCATGGAAGCAGTGCCCCCAAAAATCAATTATTCGGGTCTCACTTAGGTTCACAAGCATCCTTGCAAGAGATGAAAAAAGCTTTCATGAATTTTGTTGGAGTGAACTAATTCTATACCACCTTATAGACATGAAAAATTGACATCATGCATCTAATGTTCCTTGTATGTAATCACTAATGTTCATATTTTTAATTAAATAAATCAATTTTATTTAATTAAATCATAAATCAATCCTCAAATCCCCCTTTAATTAAATAAATCAATCTTATTTAATTAACTTCTAAATTTCTTCATTTAATTAAATAAATCAAATTTATTTAATTAAAATCAATAACATCACCCTCTTTGATTAAATAAATCAAATTTTTATTTAATTAAATCTAAAAACATTTTCCTCTCACTTTGATTTATTTAAATCCTAAAATCCAAGTCAAAATTGTCAAATCACATAACATCATCTTAATTAATCAAATATAGATTAATGCTAACTCTAATCCATGTCCCATCTGCTAGATTTTCCCACTTGCACAAATAAATCAATTTAATTAATTTATTAAATCTCCATTTTCTCTCAACAAGGCATAAAAGTGGAATATTCCTCCATTTCAAATCTCCCTCCAAATGAGATATGTCCTTCCAAGAAGGCATTTATTTCATCTTACAAGTCATTTTTCCTTGAGCCAAGTGGCCATAACTCCATTTCACTCTCCCTCCACCTTGTCATTTCACTAATTTCATATTTTAACTAATTGCATTTATGGCCAAATTCATCAAAATATGCACATCCTTGGCCCATTCATATGGTGACAAGTGGCTTCTTCCTATTGGTTGGGTTTTTATCACAAATTCATCCCTATTGCCTCTTCTCTCATCAAATTCTTCTATAAATAGAGAGGTTATCCTTCATTGATCATCCACAATTTAGAGCAAAGTTACTCTCTTCACATTGAGAGCTAATTTTATCCACTTCATAGCATAGCATGTTCAAGGAATTTTATCATTGAGCTTTTCAAGGGTTGGGAAAGGCTCACTTTTCATATCAAAGTTGCACCAATCCAATATGGGATAGGTACATACTTCAATTTTTTATATGCTTTAGTTATCTTGTCATTTGATTGTATTTTGAAGCATGTTGAAATATCTCATATGGATGTTGAATGTTTGCTTTGTTTTAAAATACTAATCATGCTAATGTGTATGTTAGAGTTTAAGCCAGTTGTAGGTTTTGACATCCACATGCTTATTTCAGAACATTGACATTGAATTTGGCTCCTCTGAACATCAAATTATATCACAATGGGAAGGATTCTCTTCTACATATAGGCCATGGCACGTACACTAAAAACATCCTAGTTCAGGAAAAGAATCAAATGCTACTAGCAGCTCAAGCGTTGGCCATGTTTTGCAAGCACAAAACCCTAAAGAATGGTAGGTTTTCTCAAGTTTTCTCCCATGCCTTCCTATACAGCTTGATGCACTAGACATGCTTGGTCAATGTGACATTGACATTCACCATGAATGGCAACATTCTAGCCTCACCCCACAAAAAAATGCATTTTGCGATAGCTTTCATAGACTCCAATTGGTGAACATTTCAAGTGAATTTTCTTCTCAACAAACACACCCATAATACTCTCTCTACTTAGCAATAGAAAGTGTTTGATATAATTTGGCCATTCTTCTATTACAACCACCACTAAAGATCATAGTTCAAGGAATTGCAAGAACTGAAAAATCACACCTCATAAAAAAATAAGGTCTTCCCTCATTAGCTCAAATTTGATTCATGAGTGACCATTACTACTTCTTGCACCTATAGGTATTGTTACTTTCAACATTCAAGCATCAATAATTCATTTTTCCCTTCAAATTCCAATAAAAGAAATGCCCCCCCTACATGGGAAAAAACTTTTGGCGTTCCAAGAAAGCATGTACTTTATTAGGTACATTTTAATAAATGGGATGAGCTTCATAGGTCCAAAGTTGCTAGAAAGTATTGACATGCGACTATGGGAAGAATTCCCACCCATAACCACCTTCCCTTTGGAGGCCACTCAATCATTCTCTTTGGTGACATGGGTCAACTACCATTAGTTCAAGATATTCCCATGTATGCTTCTACTTCATATGGTGGCACACTATGGCACAATTTCACAATAGTGGTAACTTTGACCAAGATATTCTGACAAGTTGGTGAGGCTCCTTCCCAAATAGTTGTTCGTGCACTTTTCTCAAATCTATAGAATGTAGAGCATACACAAGAAGACTGGCAAGTTCTAATGTCATGCTCAATTTAATCACTCAACACTATAGAAAACTCTTTTTTCTTGTCTTCCATACACCTTTTTGCAACAAATGAAATGATGTGACTACACAAAAAATGTATTCTATTTTCTTTGGCGACGCTTATTACCTTTTCCACTGCAGAGCAACTTAGGGGGTTAGCATACAAAAATCTAGATTAGGAGCAACTTCAAGCTCATATTTTTTTGTCTATTGGCCAAGAGGTCATGTTATGTTCTAATATTTGGGTCAAAACATGACTCGTCAATGGTACACTTGTTCAAGTAAAATCAATTGTACAAAATTCAAGTGACAAACCACCGCAACTACCTTTGTTTGTTGTTGTTCAATTCAAAAATTACACTAGACCACCTTGGGACCATAACAACTCAAAAAATGTCCCCATAACCACACTAACCCATGGGATTCATCGTCAAATTCCACTTAGAATGGCATGGGCATTGACAATACACAAGTCACAAGGATTAACACTTCCAAGGGCCACAGTCGACATTGACAACATTGACTGGAAAGACTTGACATTCACTACTATTTCACGAGTACCTAATCTACAAATTATTCACATACACCAATCCTTCACATTCCAACTATATGCATGCATGCAAAAAATCCCATATACATGTTGGATGCCAGAAAAATGAAGATAATCGATTGACAACAATGTCAATATCAAACTCCTCAGAGACTTGAAGTGCATTTCACTTACTACAGGTATGCCACTTTCTTATTTACTTCACTACCAATATTTATATAGTTGATATGATGTAAATTATATCTCTTCTTTTCCTTTACTACAGGTTCCTCTCATTTCTCATTTACACAACATTCTCATTAACTAAGACCTACAAACTACTCTAACAAAGGTAACTACATTTTTTTTTGGAATTTCAACTTCAACATTCTCTTTTCTATTAAAAACTTTTCCAATATTAACTAGATATTTTTTTTATTATAAATACATTGGAGTTCAATGTGACCATTCCACATTTTCTCTATACCATTATATTCAATTGCATCCATTCTTGTAATGCAAATTAAACAATCCATAAAAAACAAATGAATTTCATCATTCTATATATTTCCTTTTTTCTACATCTTTGTGTGGCATAAATTTAAATTCCATTTATTTTATATCATGTGTTCCTCTAATATGTTACATACATACAATATGGCTAATAATCATTTGCATTATATTTGTTTCATTTCAAAACATTTTAGATTGTAAGAACTATTCCCTATTTCAACCAATATGCCTACACAATCATCATTGCATAAATCTCCCTTTACTTTTTTAAATTTAAAAAATGTAAGTTCCCTTCTTTACTTTTTAAATGACAAACACTTTTTATATTGTGTGAACTATTCCCTATTTCAACCAGTATGACTACACAAAAACAAATACACCCATACAATTTTTCAGCATACCCCATTGCACACAAAAAATGCAATAGCTAGTTTTAAATTCAATATTTTGAGTTTTTGTTTAATATTTACTTGGTTTCATGTTCAAATTAAGGTTTTCCTATTTTAGTTACAAATTCAGGGTTTCTAGTTTTTATTTGATATTTAAGGTTTTTGGTTTACATTTATATTTAAGGTTTATATTTTTTAAAATGAAACAAATTTTTAATAAGAAAAATGGTTTATTAATATTTTTAAATATTTCACTTTGGAATGAAAAAGATTAATATAGAAGTAGGAGGAAAAGAAGACCTATTTAGGAAAAGAGAAAATAGAAATCAATAGCTAGTTAGTGCTAGGAAGTTGGTAGGTATGAGAGGGTGAGATCACTTCATTTTAATTTGATTTAGAAAAAATGATACTTCTCAATTTGTTTGTTTAATTTTGAGAATTTTTAATCATAACCTTATAGCTAGAAAAGACTTTTGGAAATAAATTCTTGTGCATGAATATGCATTATATATAGATAGGTGCCATGGTGTCTTAGAAAGAAACATTTTGGTTGAGACTATTTAGGAAAGAAATGTTTCACTACAATTTTTTTTCTTTCTGAATGTGTGTCTAAGTATAAAATTTTTAGAAAGAAAAACTAGAAATATAACCTACTATTATTTTTGGCTATATAATTTTTTTTCTTAGTCAAATTCTCCTACAACATAACATATCATATTTTTGGATCATAAATAATTGGTAAACCTAAGAGTGTACCTTCCTTTGTCATATATATAATTTTCAAGGTTGTCTCCTTATGTGTATTCCTAAAAGATATTCATATTAGGAATCTACATTTAAAAAGTATCATTTGAGATTTTTTTTTCTTTTGAAACTTGTTTCTCTCTAGATTTATGCTTTCTACATATATAGGGATATGGTGTACTTACACATATATTTGTAGAATTGACTAGTTTATTAGGGACTATGTCTTTCATATTGAAACTCACAATTTAAAAAATTCAATGATAATGAACAAAGATCAAGGATAATATGTGAGTTTATAATTGAACTAAGATGATGCACTCATTAATTCTACTCAAATAAAATATAATAAAGTTTTTTAATAAACCTAGCATGCTCCTACATGATCTTCGACATGATATTAAATAAATATGTCAATATGCATAAAGATATTCTAGGATTTCTCCTAACATCTAGTAAAATGGTTTCGCAAGATTTATGCTTATAATTTTTTTATTATTTGATGATTCTAATTGGCAATGAGAGAAGTTATTCAGGTCTAGTTTATATTCCTGTATCTAATTGATGCTAATGATAAATGTTATTTTTTTTAATTAAAATTAAAACTATAGGAATATTGGCTATGAGAATAGGATATGGTGATTTCATGAGTAAAATTAAAAGAAAAATATGCCAATAGTAGACTAGTTATTGCATTTAGATTACACTAATCAAAGTAAGACTGTAAAAATATAAGAAAAAGAATATGTATAAAATTTTCACAATTACAATATCAAATTTAGTTATTAATATAAATTAAAAATTCAAAAATTATTTCACTATTTATATATAAGAAGCCATAGCATGAACCATGTGAGTATGTGTAGGATCATGATGGGCCAAAAAGTGGCAATATGACCAGTATTCGTAGGGTATGTAGCTGACAATTGTTTTTAACCCAAAATTGATGAAACGAAAAGAATTTTTAAAGGCGAATTTTAGCTTTCCACCAATATAAATTATTCTTTACTTTTAATTTAATAAATAATTATTATTCATTTTCTATTTAAATTACGATTAATTTCCTCATTGATAGGTTGATTAAAAAACATATATAGCTTTCAAACAGTATCACATTTTTTGAATCTGAAACATGCATCACATTCTATGCTTCACATACTATAGGATTAAAAAAGAAAAATTGAATTTCATGAAATTTTGACTAAGTTAAGGTGGTAAGACATAAGAGTTTTTATATTTTTTAAAAGTTGTAATAAAAAATCATAATTAATTATTTACTTGGTAAAAAATTACAAAAAAATATGCATCACATCCATACATGATTCCTCTACTTATATCTAAAATATTATAAAAAAATATTATCATTTTATTGTGGTTATGGTGGTTAGACATACACCTACTCCTTATTTTTTCCCTGAAATTTAAGTACTACTACATTGCAATTTCAAATTTTCACTAAATAGATTTTTTTTCTTTTAAACAAATGTAGTAGTTTAGAAACTACATTAAATTTTCTACAAATTCTACTCTTACATATTTTTGAAATAATATAGATAACTTATTCAAATTTTTATGTCAAGTTGCATAATTCTGATTTTTCTAAATTTTTTGCTACTTAAGGGCCTATTTTTTCCATGATGATCTTGCACATACCCATTTACAAACCTTAAATGATAAGAATTTACTCCCTAATCAAATAATAAATTAAATGAACCATCATATTTTCATTTGACCTCTTTTTTAAAAATTTAGTTAGAGAAAATAAAGATATGAATCACAAAAGTCAAGCATATCTTGATCTAAAATAATATAGACATGACATAGAAAAAAATAGTAAATGAGGAGAGAAAGGTTAGACACTTTTAGTTATATTATTTGTAAGGGAATAAATTTACACCTAGATAAATTTCCCATTAATTTGCCCTCATTTTAGCTTTACAAGTTGAATAATGTAAATCCCTGTAACTTTTATCCCATTTTGTCCTTGTGTCACTATCATTTTGTGTCAGTGAGGGAGTTTCTATCAAGGATGCACATGCACCATGCAAACATCCATGTGCCATACTATCATCTTGAAAAAGATTCCTATGCAGAATTCGTAGATGCATTATGATTCCTAGGTTCTTGTGAATGTAACATTCCTTACTGAATGTTGAACAACAAGAAATAACTATTTTCCTTCATTTACCCATTTTGAATTTCATTCCTTCATTCTATCACTCTCATGCAACTTCTCTCTCATTGTGGCAACACTTTTTGATCATTCTAACACTTCTCTTGGTTTCTTTATCACTTTCTCTTGTTTCTACTAGCTTTGTACTTAGATTATATAGCCCCTTCTTGCTCCAACACTATTGTCATTGCAAGTTAACAAAGATTTATCTTTTTGGCATGGTTTCACCTATCTTCTTCTTCCTCTCTCAGCCTTGAGTGCTCACAGAAAGGAAGGTGATATTATCTCTATCTACTTCTTTGCTTGTTTTCATTATTATTATTGTAGATTAGAGTCCAAATTTTCATTTCTCTCCACTTCATTGTGTACTTTTTATCTATTTATTTATTTATATTCTACATCTTTTTTTTGTATTGGTTTTTCATTGAGGTGGGAACACCAAAACAAGGAATTGACTGAGGAAACTTCCAAACAAAGTGCCAACATTTTTTCTGTCATTGTGTGTGTAGTTGTTGTTTGTTTTCTCAAAGCTCTTTGGTGAACTATACCTTGAGTAAGTTGGTGTTCTCCTTCTTTTTTGTCATTTCACTATTAGAATAACTTTTATAGTATTCTTCTTCTTGTACATCACATTTCCTTTACTTTTTTGTCAATCTTTAAAACTTCAATATTCAAGTCGGTTGTAGACTCTATGAGTTTCTGATTGTTGCTCAACCCTCTTTCTTTATAGAATGCCAACTCATATCTAAGACTCTAGCATGGTGCACTAAAGTCCGACTCAGGTGATCCCACAATAGTGGCTTACACTTTCTGGGAGATCTTAATTTTTGTTGAAATCACATATTTTTAGAAAATATAATGATTTAAGCCTTGAAAAATTACATTTAAATGATTCCAATTGAAGATATTTTAATAAAAAAGCCTTAGATCAAACCTCTTTAGATAGAACCTCGCTAGTTTTAAACCATACCTATAACAAAGTCTCCTTTACACCTTTCAAAATGTTGATAAAAAACCACTTTTGATTTACCTTTTTTGGGATTCAATGAATTCATTTAAATTTTTTTTGTATGTATTCCTTATTATAAGCTTCCCAAAAACTATAATTTAAAATAAATTTAATTGGATTATTATATTTATTTTTTATTTCTTGTGAATGTAGGTTTTTCACAAAAAATCAAGTTGTCTATTCTTCACATGTGGAAAAATAACAAATTATCAGAAACAAATGAAAAATATATATGGACTGGATAATTATGTCCTTGATCCAAAAAAATAAATAAAATTGAATTTTGATACATACTAAAAAGTTATGTATTAGCCAATAAATCTTGTCTAAATTATATCTAGTTTGACTTTCAAACTTAATTAACAAAAAATATTCCATGAAATGCTATGCAACCAATTCCATGCACTAGATATTATAGTTATGAATGTAAATTTGATAAAATTAAATGTTTATCCTTCATAGAAAAAAAAATTATGTGTTAGCTAGTAATATCACTCTTTAAAAATGGTGTTTATTTTTAAAAAATAGTTTTTGAAGGAGATGGAATTTAAAAAAGTGCAATCTAATTCCAAAATTTTTGAAAAAAATGTATTTATTGTAGAAATGCAAATAATCCTAATCGACATTGTGCATCTGAATCTAACCAATTAACATCAAATTCCTCTATTAATCAAATAAAGTAATTTATTAGATTAATTCACTAATGTTCATCCTGTTTGATTAAATAAATCAATTTATTTCATCAAATCCCTAAAGTCCTCTGATCTGATTTAATAAATTAAATCATTTAAATCAAATGAAAAATCCCCTAAATTCTTCCAAGTTAATTAATTCCAGATTAATTAACCTCAAATCCTAATTACCCATTCTCTAGCTTTTGACTCAACCAGGGTCAAACCTAAACCCCTGACTAACCCACCCACTTGCACATAAAAATCAATTCTTTAAATTATCTAATAATCTCATTTTCCCTCACAAAGGATATTCTAAGGGAATATTCCTTCATTAACTCCACTTATTTTTCTTTCTTGCACAAACAATTTTTCTCCAAAATATCTCAACCATATTCATTTAATGCCTCTTACAAATGCATTAATATCTCTTACACCTCTCAAATCCTAAACAACATGGATTAACCATGCAGATTCTCAAAAATATGATCAACCTTCCTCCACTGGCCTTGTGACAAGTGTCACAATATCATTGGCTCTTCTTTAGTCCCACCTCCCATCTCTCCATTCTTCAACCCTTCAATCTATAAATAGAAACCACTTCTACTCCACAATCCATCTACAATATTAGCATTCTCACTATAGGAACATTCATCTTGCACTTTATCACTCATCTTTGCATCTCCATCACATTGTCTTCACCATTTTGGAGGCTTATGAAGGGGGTGGGAAATGGAATCTTTTTCATATGAAGTCAACACCATTCCCACTATGGGATAAGGTATGATCTTGCTTTTATATGATTTTAATTGATTTTCTTTGGTATTTTAGAGTATTGTTTGGCATATATAACACAATTAGATATCTCATAGGGATGCTTGATTTGTTGTGTTTAATCTGAAATCATTAGTAATGTTTGCCAAGTTTTAAGCATTTGTAGGTTTAGCATCTACATTTAGAATCTACAGACAAAATGTCACAAATCACTAGTTTGTATCATCTTCAAATTCCTCATAGTTTAGGCACTATAGGTGCCTGAAAGTGAAGATTTAGTGAAAAAAATAAGTTCAATGTCCAGTTTGCCCAAAATTTGTAAGACATTATTGTGGGATCACCCACTCCCATGTTTTTTTCCTCTAATAGAGAGCTATATGGTTCATAGTCATAGACCTATCCATTCTTCTCACCTAGTTTCAAAAATCACTTATTGCAAACAAAAGGGAAACAAAGTCATGTTTTCCCTTCCTTTTCAGCTTGTCCTTTCTTCTTTAGCTTATTATGTAGTTTGAGGTAGTTTAGGGAAGTTCATTCCCTTAGGCTCTTTTGTTACCTAAGGGCCTTGGGGGAGATGAATTCACATTCTCTACATTATTATGATTATTATTTTTCTCTCTGTTACACCTATGTGTTGTGGCATGTGCATCAAAGTATTGATATAGAAAAATAGAGATCATAAAACGATTTAAGATAGGATTATATCATGTTTTCTAGCCCATAATACCTTTCCATGTCACAACCTACTTATTTTATTTGTTCATTCAACAACCTCTTTCATCCCTATGGACAAACAAAGTCTTGTTGCTTGTTCTTCCAGACACATTTGTCAGATGAGGGTTGTGCAAAATGTAAGTTTGTAATTTGCAGAAAGAAAAAATGTCTAGAGACATTATATTATCTCAATTATCAATCATGATAACAAATTGATGTACATATAAAATAAATTGTATCCAAGTGATAGTGATGCATACAATGTCAAAATATTTTAATTTAAAATTTACCCCAATATATATTCTCTAAATTGAAATATATTCCAAGTAAAATTCTTACTGCTACAATTAACCAAAAGATCGCTATACATAGCAGTCTTTAATCATTTAACTGAAAGCTTAGAGCATGTGTAAGAAAGTTAGCTTGATAAAGAGCCATTTTAAATTTTAAAAATCTAAACTAAGTTGTCATATTGTCTAAAAAAAGAGTGCACTACACCATCTGACTAATCCAGGGCAAAGAAATGCAAAGAAAAGTGGCATATCTAGACAATGGAAGACATTGATGGTGGGTGGTGTAAATCTCTAAAATTAAAGCTCTCTTTAGATTAATAAATAATTTAAACTAAGAAATGTGAATATATATTTTTGAAATATATTTAAAATAATATTTACAAAATATAAAAGAATGGTGTCACACTCTGTTGCTTCTGGCACTCATTTGTCTGTTGGAAAGCTTTGACACTTACATGGAATCTATTATATCTTGATCAAGGTCTGAGGGTTCATGGCTACAAGGAGTACACTCAGGATGGGCTTGGTGATGGTGCAATGGAGGCTCGAGAGATGGAAGGGTTTGGTGTGGGGCCTACAACAATTCAAAGGATAGGTTTTGGGCATCCCATGAATGAGCATTGTCACAACCAACCTTTCTCTAGTAATTTTAGGAATGTTTGGTTTGGAGGACAATTTGGTGATGGGGGTGATGTCAAGCCTAATGCTGGGGAGGTTACTAGGTCAATTTCTTCTAACCCTACTAACCCTAGGTGTGGTGTTGTTCTCATGTAGAGTTCTCCCATTTCATTTAGCCTATCTTCCTTTGTTCCTGAAGTTTTTTTGAAGAAATTAGGTTCTGATCGGGAGGATTTTTTGTTGGATCATACCCTAATTTGTCGATTCACAAGGATATAGCCAAGACTTTGTGATTTGTGTGCTTGGGTTATGGAGAACTGGCAGGAGTATATGGGTGGAGAAATAAGCATATACCCTTGTGTAAAGGAGTATTTTATTCTAGAATTTGATTCTTAGAATGATAAGGAGTTGGGAATGGAGTGTGGCTCTTGGAGTTTCCAAGGTGATTTTTTGTGTATGAAACCCTAGTTTCTAGAGTTTGATCCACAAATGAAAATTTTCAACAAGTCATATATGTGGGTTAGGGTACCTTATCTTCCCATTGAATTTTGGGAACTTGTTTGTTTGAGGGCCATCAATAATTCCTTGGGAAGTTATCATTGTGATACTGTGGAAATGATGAGCTACCAAAATTCCACTTGTGCTCGTATTTGCATCGAAATGGATTTGGCAAAGGCTCTCCTTGTTGAGATGCTTCTGAAGGTAGGAATAGATGTTGGAGACAACCTCTTGACTATGAAAAAGTTGATTTTAGATGCAAGAGTTGCTTCACAATGGATCATTCTACTTCCCATTGCAAGAAGAAACACTCCCTTGGGAACCAAGCCTCGAGAAAGCCATCATGGTGGGTCAGTGTTGAATCACAACACTATATTGTTCCCCTATCTTTTCCCAAAGTTTATGTAGATTCTCAAGCCTCTCCAAAGGGAAACCAGATTTCTTCTACTTCTGGGGTCTAGCCTTTGGGCCCACCTAACAGGTGTTCAGAAAACTTGGTGGATGTAGCTCCTATTGATGGGATGCAAGGTACCCTGGACACTATTTCCTCAATAATCTCAGATCATTTCATGTTATCTTTGGGCTCTCCTAATCTTGTTGGTTTAAATTCCATGGGAACAGTTTGGTTTGATCGCTCTCTCTCTAGGGTGGTGTTGGGGAAGGTACCTTTAGTGGAGGTGGATCAAAACATGACGGCTTCACCTCTCTATTAGAAGGAATGGATAGAGGTAAAAAGGAGGAAATATATTTCAAATAAACACAATGTGTCGCTCAAATCAGCCACAAAAGGAAGAAATACCTCAGATGTGGCTCTTTGGTGGCTGAGTTGTATTTTGGGTTTGGGCATGGTGGTTGTGCATAAAAGTTAACTACTACACACATACAAGTTAAAACATAAGAGGCACTTAAAGGGTTTGGGTTGAGTTGTATTTTTGGTTTGGGCATGGTGGTTGAGAAAACATATAACTATGCACACATAAATTTAAAACATAAAAGGCACTTAAAGAATGCACAAAATTATTTGTAGGATTTGCAACAGACAATGCTTTACTAGGGCCTTGACCGATAGCCAGAAGTTGGAGCAGGAGTAGGGCAATCTTCTTCTGAATTTCTAGTCCAGTACGATGATTCTGGTGATGGTGTAGGTGAAGCAATAGCAGATGATTCACCAGTCACTATTATTTTGAGCTTTAGACCATTTGTGTAATGCTTCCCCACTCCACAGATGAACCATATATTCCGAATTTATCTAATTTCTAGAGTGTCTTGTCCGGTCCCAAACTTACCAAAGATTGGTTCTTTAACATAGTTTGTGAATGACAACCCATTCACTACTAGCACGTTGTGAACTCCTTTCGGGTAGTTCAATACTGTAGCACCTAGCCAATACACATTTAGACAAAATGGGTGTTAATTTTTATGAAACAATCAATGCCAACAAACTTTGTTGTTCATGCTATAAATATTACAGAAGTATAGGTGTATAGTAATGTGAAATTGAATGGGGATGAGATTATTGAGTATGTCTCCAAAATGGAATTGTTTGTCTTGTGCCCACACCTAGTAGTCAAAGCCAAGTGTCTATCCCTTCTCGTCGTCCACTGTAAAAGTGTTTGTAGCATCGACAGGGTCACATATCATATTTATTAATGATAGAGAGACCAACTTTAAGACAAAAACTAGACTTTTGGTTTCCATTAAGCTCTGTATTTTAATGCTTCTTAAATGATTAGAATGTTTTTCACAGGGCGAACATGGATGGGGGGAGTAGGTTTGCATGACTATATGTAACGTGCTCTCTCTAACTAATGACAATAAAACTGGCACCGGGTGGAGTGTCGAATGGAAGATACCGAGAAGAATCTCCTTCTCGGGTTGATACGTAAAATCAAAATGAATGATTACCCAAGCTAACTCCAAAGGTTTCCACACTTCCCGCCACCCTTGCCGACTGGACACATGCATTCAAATCCATCGATTAATGATTTATACCAATAATCTAGAGAATGATAAAAAATAAAATTTTTCACGTTAATTTATAGTATTCGAAGATTTTATAATACAAATAATCTATTTAATGGTCGATAGTTGCAAATACTTAAAAGATTTGTAGTAAAGTATATACATATTTATAATTTTCTAATACTCATTTCAATACAATTTAATCAATTAAATTGTAAGTTTTTAAATCTAATAGGTTTTTTTATGTGGGGTTATTCATTTTAAATAATTTCATCAACTATTTTTTAGGTTTTTTAAGTTGATAAGATTAATAGAGTTGGTAAGTGCTCTCCTCATGGTTGTTTTGAAAATAAACATTGATAGTCCTTTTAGGGGTAATCTTAGAGCAATTGAAATTGGTGGTCTTGGAGATGATGCTATAAGTTCAATCCACTTCTCTTTTTATTTTGCTACAAGTTTTAGTACTGAAAATAAGATGGAAGTCCATGTTGTACTTGTAGCTTTAGAGAAAGCTTATGAATTTGGTTGAAAATAGGTTATTTATGAGATGGATTCAATGATTTTAGTTTTTTTTTTGTTTTTAACAAAAGGAGATTTGATGACTCTTCCTAATGATTGGTTTCTTTTGCATCTCAAATTCTCCATCTTTCTTAAATTTTTTAATTTCATCTACATTTTAAATATTTTTAAAAAGAACAGAATTCTATTATAGTTTCTCTACCCAAATGAGCCTTTATGGATAACCAAAGATGTAATGTTCCTAATTGGGATTTCTTATCCCTTAATCAAGCTTCTCAATTTATATATCTTCTTCACAATGATGAGTGCTAAACATTGTATCTACATCTTAAATGTTTCTTGGTATCTAGATTATTGGTGGTAGTGGATTTGTGGGAAACCTCTTTGATCATTTGTCCTCCTATTTTCTATGGCAATTTTGCTATTTAAAAATATTTATATGATATTTTCTAACTTTTTTTTAATTAAAATTATGTCTTGTTTTTCAAAAATGAAAGATTATAATTAATTGTATATATTTGTCATTTGGTAGCTTTTTTAAGTGTGTTGTTAAGTTTTAATTGGGTTGATGCAAGAAGTTGGATACACAAAAAGTTCAAAAAGTGGAAATATTTTTGTTGTTTTTCATAATCTGTCACATTTGGACTGAAAATTTGAAGCACTTACACAATGAATCTTAAAAAAATTCAGTAATATGAAATTTAGTATTTTGAATTTGGTTTCTAAATATGTAAATTATTCAAATAATCAAATTATAGAAATTGAATTTTGATAGGGATCTATAAAAACAACTTTTAAAAGTCCCTTCTTTTTACCATACCAAGCAAGTGTATAGACAACACTTTTTGACCCAAATAAAATTATTTTTATAATTCCTTTTGATAAAAGAGAGCTAACAACATGAAGTTTAATGTGGAATATTTTTTGTAATTTTTGGTTGAATATTTTTTCCCTTATTAAATTTTTATTGGCCTTAATTACTATTTATAAAAATCAAATTTTACAGACAACATAATTGGACCTAAACTAAACTTTTTTTTACTCTTTCTTTTTTCATTATGTAGAGAATTTTTTGAATTTTGATGCCATATAATTTTTTTTACAAGAAACTTAACCAATAAAAAGTTATTAAAAAGTAAAAAAGCCCTGATATTTCAAGTTTAAGGACTAGTTTGCTTAGAAATTAATTAAAAAATAGAAAAAAAATCCAATATTAATAAAAATTATATATTTGGAAAGTAGACATTATTTTCTTTAATGGGTTTTAATTTTATAGATTCATTAAAAAAAAAATTCATCAGTTATGTTATCAAAGTTGGACATTCTTCTTCAATCTGCCTTAGTTTTTTAGTTGTAGGTCAAAGGCTAAGGCTTGGATTTCCAAGCCTTTCCCAAGCCTAAAACCAAGGCTAGACGTGGTGTGGGAATTCAAATTTTAAATAACGCATACGCGTTACAAAAATGTGTACGCATTTCATAATGCAAACGCGTTATCTATTTACCTGTTGGGTAAAGGTAACGCGTATGTGTTATAAAATGTGTATGGATTTCTAATACAAAAGATGTTTGTGTTTCATAGTGCGTACATGTTTTATAATGTGTACGAGTTTTAGAACGTGCACACATTTCTAATATAGTCATTTTCCCTAATTTAGAAAATACTGGTAAAACATGATTTTTCTGCAACATTCATTTTTTACATTACGGTCTTGTGCAGGGAATATTCTATTCAAATTGTTGGAAGAGACAAAGTGTAGGTTGAATTTTCTGAAGTGGAATCAAGTACAAGAACTTTTTACAAGAAGATTTGGAAAAAGAGATTTTTTTGATGTATTCATGATATTTTTGTACTTCAGAGTTTACAGAAAAAATGATCTTCATAGTACATAGTTTAATTTGAATATTTGAAGGAGGTGGTAATTTCCAAATAGGTTTCTTGAATTATTATTTTTTTTCATCAAAGAGGGTTTGGTAACCATTGGTGATAAGCAAAAAAAAAAAAAGATGTAGAAAGTTAATGACACCCAAAGAAATTCAAGAAAATAAAGATAAGGAGGCAAAAAGACAAAGGGAAAGGAGAGAAAGGATTCATCAAATAAAAGATTTGGAAGCATCTAGTTCCAATAATGTTGAAAAGGAAGCCATGAATGATGAAATGAATGTAGATGATGCAAATGGGGAGATGGTGAATATGAAAGAAAATGCAATTACAAAGACAAACTCAACTATGCCTTCAACTTCAACTTTGAATGATATGCAAACAACTTTGGGTATATATTCAAATCCACCTCCCAATGATATGAAAAATTCACCTATTCAAAAAATCTATCAAGGTATGTGTTAAAACCCAAGTTTTGATAATATTGATATTGCTTGTTTAGATGAAGCTAGATACACCATTGATGAGATCAATAATATTAGGGTTGAAACAATGCAAAAACAAAAAAAAGATGAAATTATATCTTATGAGAATGAAAATGAGAATGAAATCCCTTTTACATTTGAACATGAAAATGAAACCCCTTGTGTGAATGAAATGAAATACCATCTATGGATGAGGTGAAAATGGTTTTTTAACAATTGAAACAGATGTGCTAGATAATCTTCATGATAAAGTTTCTTCAAGAAAAATTAGAAATTATGGAAATAAAATATATTAAATATTTTTTTATAGAAATAAATTAGGATTCCAATGTCAACTCATGGTGCAATTGATGAGAATGTTGAAAATGAGAAAAGTGATGAAAAAATTAGGTGTTTTTGTAAAACCAAAAAAGAAAGATGATTTAGTAGAACAAGTCATATCTAGTGTTGCTAATACTATTGATGTTATTGGTAAAAAAAGTTGATCGAAAGATAAGAATGTGGCTTGTCGTGTAATGACAACTGATGTAGTTGATAAAATAACTTCAAATAAAAGAATGTTAAGTAAAATTTGTAAATGTATTAACTTAAATCCTAGAAATTTGATAAGAGCTGCTAAAATAAGAGAAAGTATTGAAAAGGATCCTATTAATCAATGTTGGAGTTTTAGTGGTAGACTCCCAGGATCAGACATGAAATTAACTAATGAAATTAAATCTTTAATCGATAAATTTTGGCATGATAATACAAGATTATCACCTAACATTAGAGATGTCTTAAAATTAAGGGTAGGTTCCAAAATTCATGAACCTCATCCAAGGCATCTCTTAGATATGATCAAACTGAATTATATAAAAAAAATTTATATGCTTCAATCTTACCATTGAATATTAACATAAGTCAAAGATCATTCAAAAGGTGTAAAACTTGGTATGTTAGAATAAATAAACAACAAATATCTTGTTGTTGTAAGACTCATGTACAATTTCATTATTATTATGATATATTTTGATATATACAATGCACTTTGCATGCTAACCAAATTATGCAGGACATTTGTGGTATTAATATGCCACCTGAAAGAATCAAAGATTTTATAGTAGGTTTTCTTTGTGATCCCTCTTTAAATGGAAACTCATTTTTTTTAAAAGCATGCATTTCTAGAGAATGTGAGAGATGTGGTAACTTTTCATTATTAGGAGAATGTATGCATGAAATTAGTTTAGATGAATTTGGACAACAGTTAGTGGTTGTAAAAAAGTTTTAAAATGTTGAGTATTCTTTAAAATATGGAAAAACTAGAAAACAAGTTGAGCTAATTGTGGAAAAAGTTAGCGTGCATGCTTTTATTACTGAATTTAAAGATAATTTTGTACCTAAATATGTTCAACACTCTCAAAATACTCATTGGGTTGATAATCAATTTTGTTTATGTAAAAATACATTCCCAATTGGAACTATATTGTCAGTTGTTTATTTTTCTAAAAATTATACTCTTGTTCCACAAGAGGAAATTCAATCACAGTATTATAATTCAGTGCAAGTAGCTATGTTTGTTCAAATTGTTTATAGACATGTTGAAGATAGTACATAAGATAATAGAAATGTTTTGAGAGAATACAATTTTTATGTAAGCGATAATTGATTAGATTCATATGATTTTGTACAATATTGCTTTAATATATTTTATTAAAATTTAAAAGAGAGAGGAAATCAAATGCTAGAACATCTCATATGGTCAAATAATTGCATGGGTCAATTCAAAAATGCTAGAATGTTTTATCGGTTAGGTAGAGTTCATAAGGAAAATAATATCCAAAAACATATGGAGATTTTTTTAAGCTAGCCATGGTAAGGGAGAACACGATGGAGCAGGTGTATGTGTGAAAAGAGCTCCCTCTAGATAGCAACTAAAATTTGAGGATGTTGCAAATTTTAGAGATGCACATGTAATTGTAGATTGGTACAATACAAAATTATCTACAAGAACAAGTGATAGCTCAATAATTTGATGCTTCTTTTGGTTGATTGAAGAAAATGATATTTTTTCTCAACAAGATTGTGAAACAACTAATGGATCTGCAAAATGGAATTCATTTAAGAGCTCGAATGCAAACACATGGACAATATGGACAAGGGAGTTGGCATGATTTTGTCAATTTTGTATTGCAGGTGATTGGCAGGCATGTGAAAATATAGAATGGGTCAAACAATGGCAACACAAAGCTTTAATGCCTACATCGACACATCTTCAACATGGAATGACAATTGAAGAAATCAAGTATGCACATCAAATGATTATGCTTGTGTTTCGGATCTTGTACAAGAAGGTACATTATTTATTTAGTTGAATTTTATATGTATGCATGTTTATATGTGAATTAAATATAAGTCACTCTTTATTGAATTTTGTATTTATTTTTGTAGGAAATGTGTATGTTGTTGTTGCACCTGAGGGGAATGAAGAGCAAACAAAGTACTGGTTGGCTAGATGTGTTGAGAAAAAACATAAGTTGGTACATACTAGAGTGGATGATGAAAAAGTGAGTATCTAGTTGGTTCAATGGTTGTTGTTGGCACCTGGCTTCAAAAATATTTGATGAGAAAGAATGGCTTACTTTCATTTGAAGATTATGAAAGAAAAAAGAAGATTATACATTATTCACATTTTATTTTGGAAACCAATATAAAACTAGTTAGATATCAAGGGAAGCCTTCTAATAAATTTTTATAGACATTTTCAATGGATGATCATGAGACAATCATAGATGCATTACAAAAAGAGAGGATGAAGATGGTACAACAGAGTAAATAAATATTGGTAAGATATCTAGTTGTATATATATTTAATTGATATCTATATTTGTCTTTAATCATTTCCTAATTAAATTTTTATATCATTTTTTGTTTCAGGTCTCCAAAAATTAGATGATTTACAAAAAAGAGAGGAGATGCACATATATTACAATGGAATTCAAATAGATAGAGATAGGTAACTATATATAGTTCTAGATACATTTAATTGATAGTATAAATATAAAACTAATTTTAATTCACTTTAATTTTATAAAAAAATTATAATTTATTTCATATCCCCTTAAGCCAATATCTTAAAACCCCTGAATTCATCCTCTTATGTACCATCAATCCATCCTCTTAAATCCCCTTAAGTCTTTCTATCAACTCCCCTTAATCCATCCTCTTAGGACCCCTTAATCCATATCCTCATATGTCTACCCTTAATCTATCCACTTATATCCACTTCATTCACTCTCTCAACAACCCTTAATTCATCCTCTTAGGACCCCTCCATCAATATCCTCATATATCTAACCTCAATCCATCTACTTGTATCCCCTTAAGTCACTCTCTCAACACCCCTTGGGGTTTAAATTCATTCTCTCAACTCCCCTTAATCCACCCTCTTTCATCCCATCAATTCATTCTAACAACTCCCCTTAATCCACCCTCTTGCATCCCCTTAATCCGTCCTCTTAAAGGACCCTTAAGTCATATCCTCTTACATCCCTTTAACCCACAATCTTGCATCCCTTAAGTCACTCTCATAATTCCCCTTAATCCACCCTCTTACATCCCTTAAAGTCATTCTATAAACTCCCCTTAATCCACCCTTTTGCATCCCCTTAATCCACTCTCTTACATCCCTTTAAGTCATTTTATTAACTTCCCTCAATCCACCCTCTTACAACCCCGTAAGCCATCCTCTTAGGAACTGTTAAGCCATATCCTAGGGCTCATGAGATGCATCCTCTTGAACCATCCTCTTAACTCCCTTTAAGGCATTCTCTTAATACCCTCCTTAAGCTATATATCCTCTTAGGTCCACTTAATCCATCCTATGGAAAACAACATTTGAATTTGAATGGAATTTACTATTTATTGTTCTTTTCTTGAATGAATTTTTTACTTAAATGACTCATAAAAATTGTAGTTACTTACATTAATTATTTTTGCAGGTTCTCATCAAGTTGGTCTATGATGTGATTGTTGAATTGAAAAACTATTTTATCAAGAGATTATGTAAATATCAATTTTTGGTCTTCACCTAAAAGTTGATAAGCTTTAATTGTATCAACATGCACATATATGTTTCATCATGTTATATAGTTGTATTAAACATCTTGATATACAATATATATGTTTGTTTAATGTCACTTTTTAAATATCTTGTTCCAATTGTATAGATTATACATTTCTTGTCTTCTATTTACCACATTTTATATAATTATTCAATAGTATAGATTATACATTTTATACATACGAGATAGTTTTTTGTTTATTGATTCAAATATTTGCTATCTTATTGGAAAATAGTTAAAATTACTTGCCCTTAATTTATTATGAATATGATCTTGAAACTATTTAAGGAATTCTTTAGTTTGTCACCTAACCATCTGATAAATTATATATATGAAATTCGATTCTAGATAAGAATTTATATAGTGCATGTATTACTTCAAAATTAGATAAAATATAAATATAGATATGTATGAGTGCATATAATCATGATAATGAAAATAACATGATCTCATAATTGACTGCATACATATAATCATCATATTATAGTCAACTGATATAAATAAACACAAATATGATAATAACATGTTCAAAATAAAACTAGAGATAGATAGTACAAAAAAATTATATGTCAAGTCCAACACATATATTGAAATAAAACTAGAGATCTATAGTACATCAAATATAAAACCATCAAACTTTCAAGTTGATCAGTCAAATCAAGTCTCCTCTTTGTTCCATGTTGACTAGATGTACTTACATCATGTTGTAAAACAGTACAAGAAACTTGAAATTATATTTAAATTCATCTAGAAATTTTGATATAATTAAACATATTTAAAATTGAAAATCTAAACTTTTAGATAAAAATAAATTTAATTAAATATCTAGTAAATATATAGTAAAAATGATTTCTAGTATGCATAAATTACCATATGATCATGTGAATCAATTGACACATTTTCTTCAACGGGTAGCATAATTGTTAGTTGAGAAGATGCAAATAGCTAATCTACTATTTCTTGCATATTCATATAAAGCAAACAATATGCGAAAACTAAGAATATATATATATATATATATATATATATATATTTAAAAGGTCTGTAAAAAATGTATAGGAGATTCAAAGTAAAGTTTACAACCTCGAATGATATGACCTCATGATCACACACTTGAGATTTCCCATGCATAAATGTTGATGATGTCTCAGGTGCGTGACCCACCATGGGTATCTCATCAAATCCCGACATATAGATGTTCAATAATTTGTATAGATCATTCACACATGTGTATACAAATGAAAAAAAAAATTATATCTATGATGTGTATTTAATTTCAACTTAACAAAATTTTGAAAGCACACACCTGAGCTGATGATGTCTCAGGAGCGCTCGCCATTGTAACTTGTGGTTCATTAGTACTAGGTATCGTATGACCTCCCTGCATCTTGATATAATATATCAATTCACACATGTGTACAAATTTAAATTAAACTAGATATATATCCACACAAATTATATAATATATATTGGTTCAAGTACCTATCCAAAAGGTGAGCCCAGACCTACAACACTCGACATATACACACGATGATCATATTGAGTTTCAGGCATCACATAATCATGCATCTACACAAAACACTTATTGAATTAACATTATATTATATATATAATTTGATGTTATTATTTAAATGAACTTTTTACATTTCAAACTTGAATTAAATTTATGTTCAAAAGATGAACATACCTATGTAGGATGATCCTCAGAATATAGTAAATTCAGGTATGACCCTCTCCCATATGCATGTGCATCACCTAAAGTGGATGTCTGAGTATACCTATAGCCCGAGCCTCCATGCTCTCTATTGGCCACTTTAGTGGCTGTGTGTGGAGTCTACTGAGTGATATGTCCTGAAAGTGAACTCAATGCTCCTAATGTCGATAACATGGTCTACTACTGAAATGTAGCGAGAACACTAGGATAAGGACAAGAAACAATAGGAGCAATTGGAGCACGTCGCTAAGGATTTACATCTGCTCCTATTCTATGTTGGGGCATGCCATGCCTAGCTACCTAAGATGACCTCATATCAAAATAGTTGGGTTTTTTACCCAACTCAAACTCATCTCATAACATTCTCAAAAATTATAAGTGCACCTCACTATTTCCATGTGGTGGATTATAAAACAACATCCACCATCTCTCCAAAAAATACACAACTATCTACGGGCGCATACACCATAAAATTGAAATTCATTTTTTCATGGGTGGAATTGGTTGGTTTGTTTGGTGGTTAATAAAATATTGGCACATGGCTTGTTTGGTAATTTACAAGTCATTGATTTTTTTATATGACAATCCATCTGCATAGAATTGTCTCCTCTCATCTGATGAGGGCGCAGCCTGAGACTTAGAAAATAACTGAAAAACAAGAGAATAATTTTATTATTTAGAAATTAGAGCTTCTTACATGTAGAGGATCTCAAATCCCCAAGTTCTACAACACATGCAAGTTACAGAAAGCTATAGAATCACCCTTTCACAATATGCGAGCTTGTCCCAAAAAAGTTACCCAAAAATTAGAAACCTGCCCATAAATAAAAGTCCTCTTTACTTTGGAGCCAAAACAACATTCAAATTTTGAGTTTAGGTAGTTTGGCACTGAAAAATTACAACTTGAAGTTCAAATTTCAAAAGAATATTTGCAATTGTATCTTCTAGAAAATGCACCAACTTCTCGGGGCCATAACTTTTGATCCGGGACTCCGATTCATGAACCATTTGAACCATTGGAAAGGTCTTGAAGTCAAGAACACGCTTGTAATCTGCTACACCAATTTTGGTAAGTTTTGGGGCAGATCTGGGAACTCTAAGTGCCTCAAATCTGACTCAAAATATTTTTTAGGTGCAAATTTGGGAAACTAAAACTGCAATATCTTTCCATCCAAGAATAGAAAATAAAAATTGTGAATTGGGAATCTCATTATGAGGAAAAGGGTATCCAAAAATGTAAAAACATTTAAAAACTGAGAACCTTGAAATTTAACTATTTTTGGGTGATGGAAGATTGCCTTTACACCACTGGATGCTCCTGCATCAGACACCTAGGGTAATTTGAGAAGTGACCCTATCACATCTTAGATGGTGGAGGAAAACTCAAATGATTGACCTCTGAATTAGGCAACTAGGATGAATCTTCAACAGGCCTTCCTTTCCATTCCAGTAGATATTCTTCATACTGCCTATTCTTGGTACTCCTTCCCACACGACTATCCAGGATTTCTTCAATCTCCTCCTTTTCTAAAGTAGGTGATCAAATCCCACACTATTCCATCGTTGGTACTTCCTTTGTGCCACCTTCATGATACTCTGTCAAATTTGAAATGTTGAACACAAGAGAAATGTTGAATCCATCTAGCAACTCTACCTCATATGCATTCCCTGAATCATGCCTCTTCAAAATTTTACAGGGACCGAACATCTTCATCTTTAATTTATTATATGTTCCCACTGGAAACCTTTCTTTCCTCAAGTTGACCATCACTTCATCACCAATCTCAAACTCCTTATACCTCCTCTTTTGATCTACCTTAGCCTTATACTACATATTCATCTTATTAATATGTCCTCTTACCTTCTCATGTATATCCTTGATGTGTTCTACAAAATCTTCACCTTCAACACTTATTTTCTTCTCTTGGTCCATCTTCCTCAATTCTGGAGCAGTTCTGGGGCTACCTCCATACACAATCTGGAATGGTGATCTACTAGTGCTTCTGTTAACAAAATTGTTGTAAGAAAATTCTACCTGGGGTAATATCAAGTCCCATCCCTTGGGTTTATCTCCTACCAAACATCTCAGTAGGTTACCCAGACTCCTATTAACAACCTTTGTCTGCCTATCTATTTGTGGATGGTGTGCAAAACTGAACTTCAACTCTGTCTTCAACTTCTTCCACAAGGTCCTCCAAAAGTACCCCACAAATTTGGTGTCACCATCTGAAACAATACTCTATGGTAGACCATGTAGCCTCACCACCTCTTTGAAGAACAAATCAGCAATGTGGACTGCATCATGGGTCTTCTGACATGGAAGGAAATGTGCCATCTTTGAAAACCTATCAACCACCACAAAGACTAAATCATTCCCTCGTTGTGTCCTTGGCAAACCAAGAACAAAGTCCATACTTATATCAGGTCCCATGGCCTCTCTGGTACAGGTAAGGGCTGATATAAGTCTATATTTTGGATCACTCCTTTAGCCATCTGGCATACCCTGTAGCTTTGTACAAACTTCTTCACATCCTGTGACAACTTAGGCCAATAATAATGCTCACTGATAATGGAAATGGTCTTATCCCAACCAAAATGTCCTGCCATTCCTCCACTATGCTTCTCCTTTACCAGGTTCTCCCTCACGGAACTCCTCGGGATACACAATTGACTTCCCTTAAATAACATGTCATCCTGGATTGTGAAATCTAGCCACCTTGTCCTGTCCAGTGTAACAGGTTCCTTGCAAGCTTTCCAAGCCTCTACAAAATCAGGATCTTCTGCATACAGTGTCTTAAGTTCATTGAACCCAACCACTTCAATCTGCATCTTTGTCATCAATGTATGCCTCCTACTTAAGGCATCTGCAACCCTATTTGACTTCCCACTCCTATATTTCAAAACAAAGGTATAACTCTACAAAAACTCTACCCATTTCATATGCCTATGATTTAATTTTTCCTGACTATTTAGGTACTCCAAGGTCTGATGATCAGTATATAGAACAAATTCCTTCGGCAACAAATAATGTCTTCATTTCTTTAATGCTTGCACTATTGCATAGAATTTTTGATCATATACAAAATACTTTCTCTTAGCATCATTTAACTTTTCACTAAAATAGGCAATGGGCTTACCTTCTTGGCTCAACACTGCTCCAATGGCACAACCGTTGGCATCACAATCCACCTGAAACACCATGTTGAAATCTAGGAGGGCTAGAATAGGTTGCTCTATTACATTCTGCTTCAATAGTTCAAAACTCTTTGCCGCTCGAGTGCTCCACTTGAATTCTTTTCTATCCCCTCTCATTGTTTCAGTCAGGGGTTCACAAATACTACTAAAGTTTCTAATGAACTTTCTATAAAAACTAGCCAAACCATGGAAAGATCTCACCTTGGTAGCAGTTCTTGGGGTAGGCCATTCTAAAATAGCCTTCACCTTCTCTAGGTCCATCTTGAGACCTTCTGCTGAGACAACAAACCCCAAGTACACTAACTACCTCTTCACAAAACTGCACTTCTTCAGATTAATCAACATTTTCTCTTCTCTTAACTTCTCAAAGGCTCCTCAAATATGCATTAGATGCTCATCCAATGTCTTACAGAAAATAAAAATATCATCTAAATACACAATAACTAAACTTCCCATAAATTCTTTTAGTACCTCATTCATGAGCCGAATGAATGTGCTCAGTGCATTGGTTAGCCCAAAAGGCATGACTAACCACTCGTACATGCCCTCTTTGGTCTTGAAGGTAGTCTTCCATTCATCTCCCTCTCGAATCTAGATCTGGTGATATCCATTCTTCATATCAATCTTTGTGAAGTACTGAGCTCCACTCAAATAATCCATCAAGTCATCCATCATTGGTAGGGGAAATCTATACTTGATTGTTATCTTGTTTATGGCTTGGAAATCTATACACATCCTCCACTCCCCATCCTTCTTTGGTGCTAGTACTATAGGTACTGCACATGGACTCAAACTCTCCCATATCAAACCCTTTCTCAACAACTATTGAACTTGTTTGTTCAACTCCTCATTTTCTGTTGGAGTCATTCTATGAGCTGCCTTATTTAGAAAACTAGCTCTAGGAATCAAGTCAATCTGATGAATGATCTTCCTTATGGGTGGTCAACCCTCAGGTACATTATTAGAAACAATATCCTGAAACTCATCCAACATCCCAAAAACTTCTTCTGGAACCTTCTCACTATCCTCCTTACTCTAGGAATCAATGCATAACACACACGCTCATGCTTCATACCTTCTAAAAAATTTATTCCATCTACATAACAAATTCTAGCACTATTGCATACATTTTCTTTGGTCTCCTTCAGGGGTTTCAACTTGTGACGAACCCCATCCTTTGTCAAGGAATAAGTATTTGCATGGCCATCATGTATAGCTCGCCTATCGAACTTCCACGGCCTCTTCAACAACATGTGACATGCATCCATGGGGATGATATCATAGAGTACCTCATCATAGTAGCTCCTAATCTTGAACTTTACTAGGCACTGCTTATTGACCAAAACTTTGTGGTCTTTTTGCAACTAGGAAATCTGATAAGGATGCAGGTGCCTTTCCCTCTTCAGCTTCAACTTTGTGACCATCTCTTCTGACACCAGATTATTGGTGCTCCCACTGTCAATAATGACATCACAACATTTTCCTTCACACTTGCACCTTGTGCAAAACAAATTCTTCCTCTGTTCTGGCTCCTTTTCCTCAGTCACCAAGGCTCTCCTAATCACTAGGGCTTCTCCCCTTTCAACATCATCTGAATGTTTAGATTGGGCCTCCTCATCTGCATGCGCAACCCTTCCATGACCTTCTGGCCTTTTTTCTTCCCTTCCTTGGTGTTGTGGACATTCATAGGCTTGATTCCCTTCTTCACCACACTGGAAACATGTTCCTTTGAAACCACCTCTTCTAGATCCTTGTTTATATCTCCCTCGTCCTCTACCTCTTTGATCACCACTATTTTGATCATGAGGGCAGTAGAAGTTGTCATTCCTTTGGCTTCGAATGGTACCCACATCTTCACTTTTTCTTTTCATCATCATTTCGGCTTCTTGAAGGTCTTCCACTGCCCCTTCCACTTTGACCTCCTTGTCCTTTTTGCTTGCCATCAAATCTTTTGTTCAACTTCTCTTCCACCTTCAGAGCAAACTACTACACATCCTCAATGGTGGTCATTTTGACTAGGCTTAACTCCTCATGAATGCTTAGTTGTAACACATTAAGATATCGGGCTACCTTCTCCTTATTGGCCTCTGTGTGACCCGTTTTGATGATTATCTTGTGAAAATCTTCAGTATATTCTTTCACAGACCTACTTCCTTGCTTCAACCCTTGCAATTTCTTCAATAGATCTAACTCGTAGTCCACTGGTATGAACTGCTTCTTCAGTTTCTCTACCATGCGATCCCATTTGGTGATATTTCCTTTTCCTCTTTGATTTATTTCCAATTGGACCTCTTTCCACCAAATATTGGCATGGCCCTTTAGCTTCATTTTTTGCAAACTTAACCCAATCTGGGTCCTCTATTTCCTCATACTCAAAATATTCTTCTAGCTCATTGATCTAGTCGATCAACTCTTCTGGGTTCAGACTTCCAGAATAACTGGGGACTTCTACTCTGGGTCTTTTCCTGATCTTTGAAATGGCCCTTTTTAGTCGCATTTGGTCTTGATAAATTGCTTCTTTTTCCTCTTCTACATTTGAAACTTCTTCCTCTCCTTCATCCTCACTTTCCTCCCTCAGGTTTAACCCTCTTCTCAACTGCTCTTGTAATGCATCAATCTATCTTTGGAGGGCTGCCAATGCATCTCTTCCACAAGCATTTTTTCCACCTCGACCACCTCTGGCACCACCATGCCTACTAGGCATCACTCTCGGAGGCATCTTTCTTGACCTCGACCCACAACCATGGTCCTGGTGCGAACTACCTCACAATCGGTGATCTATCCACACGCTCAAGAAAACCTACTCTGATACCACTTAATGAGGGCGCAGCCCGAGACTTAGAAAATAACCCACAAACAAGAGAATAATTTTATTATTCAAAAATTGAAGCTTCTTACATGCAGACGATCTCAAATCCCAAAGTTGTACAACACATGCAAGTTACAGAAAGCTACAGAATCACCCTTTCGCAATATGCGAGCTTGTCCCCAAAAAGTTACCCAAAAATTAGAAACCCACCCATAAATAGAGCTCCTCTTTTGTTTGGATACAAAAAAACATTCTAATTTTGAGTTTAGGTGGTTTGGGACCGAAAAATTACAACTTGAAGTTCAAATTTATAAAGAACATTTGCAATTGTATCTTTTAGAAAGTCGGCCAAATCCCTGGGGCCATAACTTTTGATTCGGGACTCCAATTCGCAAACTGTTTGAACCATTGGAAAGGTCTCAAAGTCAAGAATGTGCTTGAAATCTGCTATGCCAATTTCTTCAAGTTTTAGGGCCGATCCAGGAAATCTAAGTGCCTCAAATCTAACTTGGAAGATTTTTAGGTGCAAATCTAGGAAACTAAAACTGCAATATCTTTCCACCCAGGAATAGAAAATAAAAACTATAAATTGGAAATTTCATTATGACGAAAAGGGTATCCAAAAATGTAAAAACATATAAAAATTGAGAAACTTGAAATTTAACTATTTTTGAGTGATGCAAGATTGCCCTTACACCAGTGGATGCTCCTGCATCATCTTCTCTCCATTGATGGAACCTATCTAGGTCCACATCGATAGATCAAACATAATCGACAATAGTTTTATTTGTACATGCAAACTGTGCGAGATGTGGAGGGACTCTATGCTCATTTTTTATGAGATCTATATTTCCTTGAATGAAAATGAGGTTTTCTCAAATATTCTCTCTTAATTGATCTTGGTCAACTACAATAGGGGGTGGGGGGTTAGACAGTGGAGAATGTAGAGGTGTACTAGGGTTTTTTTCATATGGTGGATTGGGATGTACATGATCTATAGGAATTTATTGATTGGGCATAAAATCCATGTGAGCAATGATATCGAAACTGCATGCTAAACAATTAAAAAATATATATCAACAAACCAATTAAATAATGCACACAATTTGAGAGTTATTTAAAAATAACATTGAACATGCGCAAATTCAAAATATATTTCATTTGAAGACCATTCGATTTATAACATTAAAAAATCCATAGCATTAAAAATTCATAGCATGTACACATATTAAATTGAGTGCATTGTGTGGTTGTTAATATGAAGGGTAACCATGAAATTATGGTGTTTTATTAAAATTTATTTAATCTAATTCATTATTTTCAAATAATAATAAAGATAAGAATGAAAAATTAATAAAATACATTGAAAGGGACACATAGATATATATGCTAGTGAACTAATTGCAATGCACAAAATATAAAAAAAGACGAGTCAAGCTCTATTCACCAAATTTTGAGAACTTATTTGATCCCCTTAAGAAATGTCAAATTCCCCCTTAAGATATCAATTTACAATTTAGGGTGATAGGATGGCTTTAGGGGATCTATGTGTAGTAATGTCCTATGACAAAATGGTCCATGGCTTAAGGGAATAAAATTTTGTAGAGTTTCAAAAGGCAACCAAATTTCATTTTAAGGTCCTAAAAAAAATGAATAGATGTATTAATCAAGTATGACATTGAATTTAATTAAATTTGAGGAAATAAATTGATTTAACTAAAATTTTAAATTTCATGGTAAGAGACACAAGCTCTCTATAGTGGGACAAAGTAGTTAAGAAGAAATTATAAGTTTAACACTAACTTTAAAATTTATAATCCCATTGATTGTTTTCAAAGAATACTAAAGATAAGAAAGGAAAATTAATAGAATACATTCAAAGGGACACATAGATATATGCTAGTGACCTAATTGCAATGTACAAAATAATCAAAGATGAGCTTGAGCTTTATTCACCAAATTTTGAGAACTTCTTTGATCCCCAAGTTAAGAAGTGTCATATTAGGAACCCTTAAGACATCGATTTATGATTTATAGTGATAGGATGGCTTAAGGGGATCTATGTGTAGTAAGGTCCTAGGACAAAATGGTCCATGGCTTAAGGAAATTTTTTTTGGTAGAGTTGCCTAAGGCAACCAAATTTCAGTTTAAGGTCCTACAACAAAATGAATAGATGTATTAATCAAGTATGACATAGAATTTAATTAAATGCATGGACATAAATTGATTTATCAAAAAATTTAAATTTAATGATAAGAGACACAAGTTCTCTATAGTGGGACAAATTAGTTAAGAAGAAATTATGAGTTTAACACTAACATTAAATTTATAATCTCATTCATTTTTTTCAAAGAATATTAAATATAAGAATGAAAAATTAATAGAATACATTAAAAGGGACACAGATATATGCTAGTGACCTAATTGCAATGTACAAAATAGAAAAAGATAATCTTGAGCTCTATTCACCAAATTTTGAGAACTTCTTTGATCCCCTTAAGAAATGTCATATTAGGACCCCTTAAGACATCAATTAATGATTTATGGTGATAGGGTGGCTTAAGGGGATATATGTCTAGTAAGGTCCTAGGAAAAAATGTTCCATGGCTTAAGGGAATAAAATTTGGTGGAGTTTCCTAAGGCAACAAAATTTCATTTTAAGGTCCTACAAGAAAATGAATGCTTTTAGGGTTTAGGGCTTATATTTAGATATTTGATGACATGAATTTAACATATAGAAGACATATGAATAAATTTTTACAATTAAATGAGAAACCCTAACAACTAAACTTAGTGATTTGAATAAAATATGTGACATTCTTGGAATAGCTTCAATATATCAACAATTAGGAATTTTAGATTTCAATTATAACTAAGTTGTTGAGTCACAATGGATTTTGAACCTATTTGGACCTCTAATCACTCTTGGATGATTTAAAAAGGAAGAGGGGATCTAAAGTGATTTAGACCCAATTTTTTTTCTAATCTTTTTGAAAATTTTCTATGGCATAGACTCTTCCATCATATTTATATAAATTATAGACACATGGGTTTTCAAAAAAGAACCTAACTGCCACTACGTGAGGAATCAATTGATCAATTCAATAAATAAATAATCTTAGAAAATAAACCTTTGGTTATAGAATTCACTTGAATTTATGAATCATCTATCAAGTTTCTCAAAAAAGTAATTTGAATTTTCCATTGAACTGTTCATGCTACAAGTTAGCTTTGATACACTAGTTTAGAGAAAGTACAACATTTAGTTTTCCTAATCTAGAACAATGCCACTACACATGAGAGTTAAAATAGGAATTATATTACACAAAACCTATAGATCTTATGAATAACATCCTATAAATCAAGGCTTAAATATTATCATAATGCATCCTTAGATAATTCACAAAGGATCTCATCCAAATAAGATTTGGGTAGAAATCATTCATGCTTCACATTTTAATATTTATTTTATTTAATAACATTTATTTGTCTAGCTATATTCATATTGCACATAGTCTAGATTAACAAGTATGACTTGCATTTCTATGTTTTTTTAAGAGAATACATCATACACTATATAAGCTTTAATATAAAATTGATATAGAGTGACTACATGCTCATATCAACTAGCATCATGATATATACACTTATTAAATGAAGCACATAGTTTCACATGAGGTACATTATTTTACTTCATTGGTACACTATCTCAAGTTAAATTATGCAATCATGAAGTTTTTCAAGATAAAATTAGCTATCAAATTTATATATGCCAACATATTAAATAATTAAATCAATTTGTTGGTTAATATATAGATTTATGCATTGATTGTTTGTACATCCTTTATTTGTCAATTTTATGAATTTCACTAGTAGTGTGGATCACCAATGACATACCAAAGTGCACCTAGAACCTATGGACTATAAATTGTGATCCCTAATTTAGGGTTATAGGTTTACGTTTTAGGGTTTAGGACCAAGGATTAACCTATGTAAATTAGTTTTTAGGGACCTATGAAAATTTTGTAACCTATGGTTTTGATTTCTAAGTGAATTGTGTCTAATTTAGGTTTAGTTTTTAATGGTTTCCAATTTAGAATTTAACGTTCTTTGTTTCATTGACATTTTTGGTTTGTTAAATGTAATTAAAAACTATAAAACATTGAACTAAAACAAACTAAATAGAAAAAAGTTGAATACTAGTTAGAAAACAAAAAAAAAAAAGAAAAAAAGAAAAAAAACAACAGAGTTCAACCAACTTGGAGGTCATTGAGGTTGGTTGTGTCGATGGGAGGAGGTGGTAGTCAAAATTTTCTTCAATCACGGCCTTTGAAACATGTACACGATATCCTCTCTTCTTCTCTGATGTGGCTAAAAATGGTGACGAAAAATGAATACATTGACTTATTTAAAAAATAAATACCTTCTCGAAATGCATACACATTTGAAAATGCGTATGTGTTCTAAACGTGTATGAGTTTGTGGTTTGCGTACCCAAATTTTAACACATATGCATTCGAATTTAGGCTTGAGTACCTAATATGTAATGTGTACACATTTTTTTGAAAACGCATATGTGTTTCATGTGAAACTTTTTGTTTTTCCTAAAATTTCCCCTCTTCATGTACCCAACTTCTTGCTTTTACCCAATTATTCACAAGCATGATAACTCTAGATATTTTCAAATGCATTATTATAACATTTAATTCTCAATGCCTACATCAAATTTAGGTAAAAACAAGGCATTGGGTGGGAAGGTTAATGACACTGTGCAATTGAACTCTTTATAAGTATTTGATGATGGGGATTCAAAATCTGGTAATGATGATGTAGATTTTTCTTTTGTTGAGGTGAGGAAGTTTGTCACTAGTTTGGAGGGAAATTGATGGTGGGTGCATCTTCCTTTTTGTGGCTCTTTCTATGGTTCTCTAAACCAGTCACTGTTAGTGGATCACAAAAACCTATTTTTTTGCAGAATTGTGTGCCTATTTTTGATACTTGTGTTGAATTTTGTGTTTCATTCAAGCTTGGGCTATCTTTCATTCAGGCATCTCAATATCGGTTGCTTCTTTTGGCCATGTAGGTTTCCTACTACCATGGTTTGTTGAAGCTCATGGTAATATCTTGATGCTTGTGCTAGTTTGTAGGCCATGGGATCCTCTGTATTAGACTAGAAACTTCTCATCTATGGGATTTTTTACCTCTTGCTTCAAACACCCTTTGGTATTTTTTGGGAAAATGGTCTACTTTTTGGCTATGCTTGTCTTCTCATCGTTGGTGGTTTTTGGGTAAACCCTTATTTTATTGGGTTTGCATCTATTATTCTGGTATAGATTGATGTTTCCTTCTCCATGGTGCTTTATTTATTTTCCCATGTGGCTTGTGGCTCCTTGGTGTCTCTTGGTGGAATTATTTTATGAGGCCTATAGCTATGTCTATTGTGCTTTGCTCCAGCTTGAGTGCTTATTTTTTTACCCCTTTTGGTCTATGTTGATTATTTTACTTAGGGGTTTTTTTTCTTGTTGCATATGGTTTATGAGCCCAAAAATGGTTGTTAGATATGCATTTTCATCCAATCTTGGTGCTTAGTTGTGAACCCCCTCTAAATTATTTTACTTATGTGGTTTGTTTCCTTATTGAAAAATCTTTGTTGAGTGTTTTTTAGCTTCACAGCTAGTGCTTGATGGAGTTTTTGATTAAGATCTATGCTATCCTTCTTTTATAGGATCAATGTTTTGTTCCTTTTGTAGAATCCCACTTGGTTGGTTATGATTTCTATGTTTTTTGGGTTTAGTTTTTTTGGATATAGATATGTATCTATATGAGGTTACTTGTTGTTACCTTGAGGTGTTGTGAGGATGGTCACTTTGATGAGTTCTTTACTTTGGGGAGGTGGGATTTTGCTGCTTATGTGAATCATACTAGTTTGTGGTTTGGGTTCTTGTCTGTTGGTTCCCTTCTTAGAAGTATTAAGTGGGGGTTGTCTTATTAACTCCTCTAAAAAAAAAATTTAGAATGTATCCATGTGGTTTTTATATTAAAGCGTATTGTTGTTTCCCATTCTACTATTCCTACTTTCTTTTTGGTCCACCTTATTGTGACTTCTTTTAAGGTGGGATCATTTCCTTTTGAGGTAGAGCTAGTGGATTTGGTTGAATGTAGTGATCTTCTTCAGTTGGCCCCCCTTTTAGCTTCTCCTCTTGAGGTGGAGATCTCTCCTACTGAGGCAAATAATAGACTAGATGGAAGGGTTAGGAGATATAGTAGTGGGTTTTCTAGTTTTGTTCTACTTTATCATTGCATTCTCCTTCAAGAAATTTTGGAATGCTTATTAGGGTTTTTTTTCCCCTTTAAAGAAGTTCTTATTTTCTCCTAATGTAGTGGAGATTAGATGGTTTTGGGTTCTTAGTCTTGCCCCCTTTGGTGGTGACTATTAGTTTTATTAAGCCTTTGGCTTCTACTATTTTTTGTGTTATTAGATTTTGCTTATTCTTTCCTATCTTTGAAGGCCTATTTTTAGAGGATATTTTATAGAGTTATTTCATGGAGGTTGTAGCTCTTTGTTTAGTGTTTAAATGGAAGCCCTTTGCTAGTTTTCCCTTGTTTCTATAGGGTGGTGTTTTCTATGCCAATTTAATTTGTGTGGTTGCCTTTGTTGCTTGCAGTTGGTCTTTGTTTTCTAATTTCATGCTCTAATCAAAAGCATGGCTCATTTTTTGTTCTTCTAGGCTCATTGATGGTGAGTCTTGCTCTTATTTTTCAATTGTCTCATATTTTGTGAGTCACCAGTCGTCTACCTCTATAGCTACTTTGTAATGGGTATTGACCCTTCTAGTTTTAATCTAATCAAAACTTAAGAAATTTTCAATTATTCTAAGAGAAAGACATGACTTAAAAGCTAAATTATATCAATTAGCACTATTGATTTTCCAATATGGACAAAACATATAGTAATATGTATACTACTTGAACAAATTTAAATGTTTAATGTTTTGTTAATATCAAAATTCACGTTTACATAAAATTATAATATGTTATGACTAATACAAGAATTTTATATAAAAATATCGATCAGTATATTCAAATAACAAGAATTACAAAAAATACATTTATTTGAGACATTCTTACTAGTTCGCACCTAAATTTTTATCTAGATGAACAACTCCATGTCTTTTGTACCACATTCTTGGATCTATCATTAATAAATTTTAACACTTACAATGGGAGTGAGAGCCAATATAAATATAACAAATATTTTTTGATAATGTAAGCTACATTTATAGGGTGTAGTACATTTTATACTAGGAGCCCAGAGGGCCATAAAGGATCAAAAGTCAAAAAACATCATTTAATAGTCCAATAGTTGCAGCGTCAAAAAAATAACAAAAACTTACAGTAATAACTAATTGATAGGAAACATAAAACCCACCCACACACTTGACCCATTAGTTTGCTAAGCTCACCCATTCCTAGAAAAGGAGATCCAAAATCTCATCACCCATTCATTTTTTTCTAGGTCCTTCATCAACATTATTTTTGTCCACCTTCTCATGTAGAATGTCTAATAGAGTGATAGCAAACCTATGGATGATCTATAAATCATGAAACATCTGAGTCTAGTGAATTTCCTCTCCAAATTTTTTAGACAGGACCACAACATTATGAGCTGCTCTTTCTCATTCCCCACCTTTCCATCATCCTCATTCCCATCCTGGTGTTCAGAAGATTCTAGAGTGGAGTCTTCATAGAACATTTTGTTTAGTTCCTAGAAAATGGCTCAACCCTTCAGCATAATCTTTAGTTTCTTCAATGGAATCATGTTTTTTATCTTCCTTACCATTGCTATGCTCAGAATCATGGGATATCTAATTAATAGTGTCCTTTTCTTTTCGACAATCTGTTGGACCATCTAACACTAGTTAGCTCCACCCTCATGTCCACATTGGCAAGAATAATGGTGTCCCTTTTGGAATATCTATCACAAAAGTTCTCCTACTTAGTTTCCACATCCAATTGCACCACATGGCATGGGGTGCCCTTGTTTCTCTTTCTGGGTTTAGGTTTGTTCTTGTTGGCTATTTTACACTCCTTTCTAGTGGGAGTGTTCTTCAATTCACAAAGCCCACCTGCCACTTTTGATTTGGCTATGCCCACACCACCTTTTTTCTTCTTAGCCAAGGTTTTATTTTTAGGGTCATTAGGGGTTTCACAATGAATAGGGGGGTTTTTCCTTTTGGGACCAAGTGAAGTGGCTGGGGATGTTTTATCAATAGGATGGTCAGGGGCAACCTATTCCACAATTTTGATAGCCAAAATAGGCTTAGGGTGGCAAAGGGATAGATGAAAGTGATACAATCAAGAGATTAGGCCTTTGGTGTAGGGGAAGGGGAGTAGTTTATCAAGATTTTTGGAAACCAATTCAAGATTTTCCTTCAAAGAACATTCAAGAGATGAAATTAGGTAGAAATGAAAGCTTATAAGGATTATGTGATGAAGGTCATTCAACAAGGGTAGATGGTAAAAATAAAACACTTTGAATCTCCCCCCAACATAATGTACTTCATAATGGATAGACATACCTAATTCTAAGGCTTCAATAAGGACTCCCTTTCAAACCCCATGTACAACTTTTTGGGTTCCTCATTAATTTAAAAAGATATGCCCCCAACAATGACTCTCCTCTCATTCCACAAGCTTGCAAACTATACAAAGAGTCTCTTATCATGCCCTAGAAGGAATTCCATTAGAGGCATAATGCCTCCCTAAACGTAAATGTTTGAAACAAGGGAGTCTCTATGAAACTCATCACAAGAACTTGACTCCATTCAAAGTCTATCAGCACCCATTTTCTCACCCAACTCATAATTTTTTAGATGGAATAGAAGAGATAGAGGAAATTGAAAATGATAATGAGAAGAACACACTCCCCAAATATTACCACAATCATGCATAATGGAAAATATTTCCTAAGTAAGAAAATCAAATTTTTACATGTATTGGTTGTCATTCCCAAAGAAATTAGGGCCACAAGGTTGAGAAAAATATTTTTGAAGTACCACAAAGATAACTTAAAAGCCATAATGATGTTAATTAGATCATTAAGAGCCAAAAATTTGAAGATAGTTTTGGCCTTACACACATTTTCATAAACATGATTCTAAAATTGGTAAATTTGATAAACAACTCATGAATACTTTGGAAAGACCATCTACTACCCACAATATTTTAGATCCTCCTCAATCATTCCCTCACACCCCTCCACCTTATTATTCCAATGCCACATCGTCATGAGCCTAATGGGGTAGTACCAAGATCTTGACACCTAATCAAACTTCCACCAGCACCCTTCCAACTCATCATGCACTAACTCCCACAAAAGAAATGTTAGATTTCATCATTCCCAATAGTGATTTTTTATTTTTCTTAAGGAGAGTTCCTTGTATATTCCTAGGGAGGACCCCCAATTTTCTCTAGCATTCAGTTAGCATCCATGTAGAGCCCAAGTTTGCAAAAGAATCTGCCACATGTTTTCCCTTATAGAAAATGTGAGCTGAATTATTTCTATCAAGTTAGTTGAGCAGAAAGATAATATCCAAAAAAATGTCTCTAATGTTCCAACCATGGCAATGATTAAGATTGATGGAATTGATCATTACCTCAGAGTCACCTTCAATGTGTAGATTTTTTATGCCAACACTAACAACAATGTTAACACCTTGTAGCAACACTCTAACCTTATTTTTCATGGAACTCTAAGTTATGATGCCATCAACATACCCTTTTAGTGTCAGAAAAAGTGTACCTTGCTTGATTTAGGAATAATTAATGATAAATTGAACTAAATTTCACCTAGTAGTCTAGTATTGTGAGGTGTTTTACACATCCACCTTAGCTGTTGGGCCCATTTTAAGCTAAATTAACTTAACTCTGCCCTAATTTAATGCTATAAAATATATTTATCTACACTTTCACATAAAATTTGGGAGGCTTGTAAATTAAACTTGGTCCTAAACTAGTGTTGTAATGTCTTTTACACATTCACATTGGATATTGTGCCTTTATAGGCTAAGTGGAACTCATTTTAATGTTTTAAAGTGAATTTAACCACACTTTCACATTGAACATTATTTACCTAGCCCTAATCACCTATTATAGGGTGCTGTCATAATAGTGGTTTACAATTCCTGAGAGGAACGGATTTTAGCTGAAATCACATATTTTTAGAAAATATAATGATTTAAGCCTTAAAAAGTTCCATTTTAAGGATTCCAATTGAAGAGGGTTTGATCAAATCACCTTAGATCAAACCCCCTTGGATAGAACCTCGCTAGTTTTAAACCATACCTATAAATGCGTCTCCTTTACACCTATCAAAATGCTGATAAAAAATCACTTTTTATTTAGCTTTTGGGGGATCAAATGAATTCATTTAAAATTTATTTCAAATGATTATGGTATTGCTCAAAACAAGCTATCCAATGAATATAATTTTAATATGTTTTGGTTTTGTTATGTATTTGTTTTTTATGTTTTATTAAACATAGGTTTTTCATCGAAAATAAATTTTCTTTGTTCTTCACATGTGGAAAAATAGAAGATTATCAAAAAAAAAAAAAGAAAAATATGAGTGCACCAGATATTGAAGTCCTTGATCCAACAAAAAAAAAAAAAACATATACAAAAAAAGTTACTCATTATACGGTCCGGTCTGAATTGTAATTCGTTTGACTTTGAAACTTGATTAAGGAAAAAATATTTAATAAAAACTATCTAACCAAGTGGAAGCACTAGATATCAGAGTTACAAATCTAAATTTGAAAGAATTAGAATTTTATCCTTCATGGAAAAAAAGTTATGCATTATACTGTGCGTCACTTTTTAAAAATGTTGTTTTTTGAAAAAAATCAATTTTCGTGGGAGATGGAAAAAGAAGTGCAATTTGATTCCAAAAATTTTGAAAAGAATATTTTTAGAATCTACAGACAAAATTTGATGAGACTCTAATTTGCACCATCTTCAAATTCCTCATAGTTTAGCTGCTATAGGTGCCCGAATGTGAAGATTTAGTTAAAAATAATAATTTCAGTGTCCAGTTTGGCCAAAAATTGTAAACCACTATTATGGGATCACCCTATATCATCATTAATAAGCCATTAGGCCCCTTATTTTTGCATCCCAATGCATAGTTTGATTAATATCCTGATAGAAACACTCCAAAACCCCAAAATATTGAAGACCCACATAAAAAACCTTAAGGTGGGACTCATTTTCCAACATGAGTGAATGAGGGCCCTAAGGTGGGACCCATTCACCAAGTGTCGCAAATGAGTCCCTTTTGGGGACTGTTTCAAAATTGAGAAGGAAAATTACAATTCTAACTTGAATTTTGATGAATGTCAGCCTCAGGGATTAAAATAATAGTCATTTGAGTGGATTTCCTATATAAAAGTGCTCTCAAATCCCCATTTCATCCAAGTAACATAAGGTATTCATGTTCACAAATCAAGAAAGCAAGAGTTAAGCATTTCAAGGTCATCAATATAGCTTCCAAGATCATTTCTAAGGCTTTCAAGGGTAGATTCTACATCTATTGTTGTAACAATTCAAGATTCATCATCATGGAAAGTTTCTAATTACAGTAATTCATGTTCATGATTCATTATCTTATTTCATCTTTTTGGTTTAATTACCTAAAAGGGGTTTGACCAAGGAAAATCCCTATTCCCTAACAATCAACATTTTCTTTCTCTTTGTGTGATTGTAGATCTAGGTGCTTTGAAGGCTTGGAGATGATTGAAGAATAGGTTTCAAACTTGTTGGAGTCATCTCCCTACTTGAAAAGTCAAAATATTCACAAAAAAATCACTTACAACCCCAAAAATCAAGGTTTTGGATCCAGACATTAGGAGTTATAGATTAAGTAGACAAAGAGCTACAAATTCCACTTCTAAGTTTCTAGAAAATTCAAAGTGGAATTATTTTCCAAGAGTGGGAAATGAGTCCCATTGTACCTTTTTTTCCAATATTTTGGTGGATTTGGATATCCAATTGACTAAGATAGGTTTCGATGTAGTTTTCTTGAATTGGGATCTATTCACGAAAAATGGAAAATGATTCCCACCATGCTTAAAAATCAAAATTTTTAGAATTTCACAGCTATTTCTAGTTTCTTCATGTTTTCTAGTTGCACACCATTCACATCCTTACTTTTCTATTCTACTTTTTTAAAATTTATACAGTATTCTTTAGGTCATTTAGCATTTGTTTGCATATCACACAATGTTTTCAAATATCTTGTATTTTTCAAGTTTACACTTGGTAGTGAACGCCTTGCTTATTTCAAATCATATCCTAGGATACCTTATTGTCAGATCTCTTATATCCTTCATTGGGTTGAGATATTTAAGGAATGCTTGAATGTTAGTTGGAGAAAAGTGATGTTCTATGTCCAAAACGATAAATCATCCATTTTTTTGACTAATCAACCCTACCACCAAGTTAACATATGGGTTTGTAATAATTCCCCCTATGCTTTCCAACTAAGGGTTTCCTTTCACTACGCTATCGAAGTTAATTTTTTACCAACTAGTATCAAGAGGTTTCAAGATTGTAGCAAGTCTAGCCCAAGCCTTAGAATTGTCAAAGGTGTTGCTCTCTAATTTCTTGTTCCAAACATTAGACATGTTGATCTCCCACTCAATAGGAGCCATGTTTGAGGGTTTCCAAACATATAAGGGGACATTCCCAAAGATGATTCTAAGGCTAATATTGAAAACCTCTATAGGATTGTTTTCTAGCCTTTTAAAGAACTGTTTGTTTGTTTCATTCCACAAACACTAACATAAAATAGGCAAGATCTATCTCCAAATTTCTTTGAGAAGAGGGTGATGATAAGGGTTTTCCAAATTCTCAATGAAACCCTTAAGGTCAACATTCATGGTCTAGTGAATCCCTAATATTTCAAAATCCAAATCCCAGACTTCAATAGCAAATGAGTAGTAGAGTAATAGATGATAGATAAACTATTCCCCATTCTTACAGAGTATGCATCTATTTGGGAATTGAAATCCCCTTTTCCTGAAGTTGTCTTGGGTGAGAATTCTATTGTAACAATATTTCCACCAAACAAAATTAATTTTTGGAGTTAGTTGTCTATTCCAAATATGTTTCCATATTTTATCCTATATCCCTTGTACCAAAAACAAATTGTAGGTAGTCTTGATATAGAAGTTACCCTTTCTCTCCTTAATACAATAAAATTCATCCTCAAAGGTTTGAGATAGGAATACTTATTAGTGATAGGATATCCTACAAAGTTCTTACAAGGTGTCATAGGTGAAAAGATAGAGGGTAGAATTACACAAGAACTTTCCATTTCAAAGAACCAATAATATCACACAATTATTCTCTAACAAATCTACCAAAGAAAATAAAATCAAGGGCCATCAAGTTCTTGAATTCTAATTGAGAGAGGAATTTACAAAAAATAGGGATCCTCCCAAAACCTAATATTGTATCCATTCCTCAGTTTCAATTATAGACTAGATTGAAGAAACTTTTTCATCTTGTAAAAATTATTCCAAATCAAGGAACCATTGTGGTGTTCATTAGAGAAACACTTAATTAGGGGGCATGGGTATGTGCAAGATCATGATGGACCAAAAAGTGGCATATGATGGGTATTTGTAGGGCATATGGTTGACGACTTCTTTTTTACCCAAAATTGATAAAATGAAAAGGGTTTTTAAAGGAGATTCTCAGCTTTCCACCAATATAAATTATGCTTTACTTCAATTTAATAAATAATTATTATTCATTTTCTATTTGAATTATGACTAAAGTGTTGATTGATAGGTTGATTGAAAAACATCTATAACTTTCAAATGGTATCACATTTTTTGAATCCAAAAAATACATCGCATTCTATGCTTCACATAATATAGGATTTAAAAAAATAAATGAATTTCATGAAGTTTTGAGCAAGTTAAGGTGGTCAAACTTATGAGTTTTTATATTTTCAAAAGTTGTAATAAAAAAATCATAATTAATTATTTACTTGGAAAAAAATTACAAACAAATATGTATCACATCCAGACATGAGTCCTCTAATTATATCCAAATTTTAATAAAAAAATATTATCATTTTATTGTGGTTAGGGTGGCTGATAGACACCTAATTCTTATTATTTCCATGAAATTTAAGTAGTACTGCATTGAAATTTCAAATTTTCACCAAATAGATTTGTTTTTTTTTTTAAATAAACCTAGTAGTTTAGAAACTACATTCAATTTGCTAAATATTATATTGTTACATATTTTTGAAATAATATAGATAACTTATTCAAATTTTTATGTCAAGTTGCCTAACTTTGATTTTTCTAAATTTTTTTCCACTTAAGGGCCTATTTTTTCCATGATGATCCTGCGCATACCTGCATGTGTTTAAATAATTTTCATTTAGGATTCTACACCAATTCTTCCCATTCCAAGTAGTTAATCCTATCTGACCTTAGCAAGCAACACTTTATTAGTAGGTTGGATTTTCCTTATGATTAATCCTCCACTATCTTTATGAAGACAAATAGTATCCCAGTTTATCAGAGCCATTTTCCTTTTTCCTCAGTGTCAATCCAAAGGAACCTCCTTCAGATTCTTTCAAAATTTTAAGCTATAAATCCTGGTATTTTGAAAATAGAAAGGAAGTAATTTGAGATCCCTTGAAGAATGACATTGAGGAGTTAGAGCTTACCAGCATGACTAAGAATATAACCTTTCTAGCTAGCAAGTTTTCTTTGAATTATTTAAGGAACATAATTCTAGAAAGTAGGACTAACTTCTTTAACAATGAAAGGGAGACCAAGGTACATCAAATGAAGAGAAGCACTCTTCCATCCTATTATGACTATCACTTTTTCCTATAGAACTTGAGTGCTATTAGAAAAATAAATCATGCTCTTGTTGTAATTTATGCATTGGCCAAAGCTAGCAACATAAATATTTAAGAAACTCTTCCATTTCCTTGATTCCACCACCAAGTCTTTCCCAAAAGGATGGTGTCACTCACAAATTTTTGTATAGTAGCTAGATCAAGGGTGGTGGAAAGTTATATCTCTTTAATAGACCTATCAGTCAGCATCTTGGAGATATTTCTTATTAGGACATCTTCAACCATTGTGAATAGGTAAGGTGGGAGGGGGTCTCCCTACCTTACACCTTTACTAGCATTAAGAAACCCTTGAGTAATACCATTGGATAAGAAAGAGTACTTCATTGTATTAGTGCATTCTATAATGAGACTCATCACCTTCTGATTAAAACAAAATTTGACTAAGACTTTGAGCATAAAACTCCAAAGGAATTTATCATAATATTTTGAAATTTCAATCTTAAACAACATACTAACATAATTTATTTTTCCCATGGAGTGTATGATTTCATGTGTGATAATAGAAGCATCAATAATGTGGAGGTGCAAGAAATTTTTTTTTTGACATGGACTATTCATTTTTTCAAGAAAAGGTTTCAATCAGTTTACTAGAATTTCAGATATCTTGTAGATGGCATTACAAAGGCTAATAGGTCAAAATTTGGAAATGGTCTAGATGTCTTAATTTTTATGGATGAGATAAAGGAAGGTAGGGGTCAATTTTTTTAAGAGTTTACCTAACTTGAAGAACTGCTTGGCAGCAAGAAAAATGTCCTCACCCATAATGTCTTAATACTCCTAGAAAAAGTTATGAGATAACTATCTGGTCTTGGGTCCTTAAATTCCCCCATATTGAAGACATCCACTCTGACTTACTCAAGATTGAAAACATTAAGGATAGCCTCATTATTTTCATTAGTTATCAAATCAATTATGGGGTCAAGTAATAGGTCATTAGTAGCAGAGTTAGGAGTCTCCAAAGGCTTAGATAAAGCAAGTTGTTAGTATTCAAAGGCCATAGAATTAATTTGAGATAGATTAATAGTTTCAATTCCCAAATCATCTTTCAATTTTTTTATCTAGTTCATTTTTATGTGTTTGAGTGTCAAGATATGGAAGAAGGAAGTGTTTTGGTCACCTTCTTTCAGCCATTGAATTTTAGAGTTTTTCTTCTAGAATATTTTCTCTTTTTTCAAAACTTTGTTCCATTTAGCATGTTCATCCTTCTCCTATTGACAGTTCTACATGTTGACATCCCCCTCTTCCATAACTTTTTGGGTCACCTTAAGTTTGTCAACAATCACCCTTTTTTGGTGGAAAATATCACTAAACGCCAATTTATTCCTCCCTTTAACCATGTTTTTAATATACTTAAGTTTTTGGAAGACCCTAAACATGGAAGATTCATGGACATGGACATTTCACCAATTAATTTTTTTTTTCCTAAAGTCCAGGTGGGAGTTCTACATTATCTCAAACCAGAAATGAAATGGACCAACAATAGAGCATTCATTCAAAGTAAGCAACATATTGGAGTTAAGAATAGTCATCTAGTTAGGGGAAAAATGAATCTATATATTTTAACCTAGATAAGGTTATCACCCATTCCCCTATTAGTCTAGGTAAAGTTTTGGCCATGAAAATCAATGTCCACCAATCCCAAACCACTTAAAAAATCAGTTAGGTTAGCCATATTGTCAGTATAATTCACTAGACCTCCAAAATTTTCTGAGGGATATAAAGGGGAGTTAAAACCTCCTTTCACTAACCAACAAGCCCCATTATTTTTTTGGATCTAACTAGTGATTTCTTACCAAAGAGCTTTCCTAGCATTCCTTAGGTTGGGAGCATAAATATTTATCAACATCTAAGAAGACCCAAAGTGGGTGAATTGGATACCTAAATAGTTCCTATTTTGAAATATTTCAAGACCCATAAGTCTATTAGGGTTCCACATAATAGTTAACCCTACTGAAGCCCCATCCAAATCACTAAAAGAGAAGTGAGAATTTAGCCAAATGTTTTAGCTATGGGTTTGAAAAAAAATTTCTTCATTTTGACTTCTTATAATAATAGAACATCAAGCTTATGCTTCCAAATGTAGTTGTTTAGAGCTATCTACTTATGGGGGCTATTTATCCCTCTAACATTCTAGGTAAAGACTTTCATTTAGACATCTTCTTTGAGGAAACTACCAATTTTCTATGTTTCCAAATAGCAATCTTTTTGGTTTTCTCTCTATTCCTAGTTCAGCTCTAGTTAGGCCTTCATGGTTTGGTATCCACTCCCAAATCTACCTTTCTTGGTCTACCTCTCTTTATTGGGGTTGTCAAACCATCATAATCATTGGTTTTTCTATGTGATAGATCAGCTACAATATTCTCTCCAACACAAGATCCCTCCCCATCTAGTACAACTCAAGGTATTTATCCCTCAAATCCATATCCTTAATCAAGCCTAGATTAGCTGGGTGGGAATGATCTCCCAAAACATCCACCTTCAAAACCTCAGTGACCATGTATTCACATAAGATAATATTTGAAGGAGAATCAACCTTGAAAGGGGTGGGATTACTAGGCATTTTCATTGCCAAGTTAGAGACAAAAGGAGTGGGATTGCTTGGTTAAGTCACAACTAGGCTTGAGTTGTGGTTTACAGAAGGGCACGGTTTGGTTAGGGAATCAAAGTTCTTAAGGATCTCATTCTTGAAAGAATAGTTATTTGTGATTTCATCCACCAGAGGTTCACATGGGATAGGTTTTTTTTTACGATGGAAATGCATTTGGGAATGAGGTGCCCATGTTTAGAATAATTTTTACAATAAACCACAACATTTTCATATCAATTTTTTCTTGTTCCAAGGCCCATAATTAGATGTTAAAGACACAAAACTAAGTAGTGACTTGTTAATATCAATGTTAAGAAAAAACCTAGCAAAGACTAACTTGGATTTCATCTTGGTGATGGTATCCAAAGTAATGAAATGGCCCGTTGAGTCTCCAATACATTGGAATATTGACTCATCCTAGTATTCCAAAGGTAGCCCTTACAACTAGATGTAGGCAAGAGTATATTTTTTGAGGTCCATAGCCACATCAAAGCCATGCTTCCAACAATAGAGGGAAAGGATATGTTTACCATAAACCTAGGGGCTGGAGGATAAAACATAGAGCATATCTTCAAAAGTCACAAATTTGAATGGGAATAGTCCTCCCACTATTGCACAAATGTCTACAATTCCCTTCAAATGTAATTTATCCATTGACCATCTTCTAACCATATCCATAGTTGGGAGAAAGGAGAAATTTTTTCCCATGATAAAGTTCTCCATTAAAGAAATGATCCTATCATAGGTGGACTCCACAATCGAGATTTTAGTTCTAGATATGGAGTTCACCACTTCTGTTGAAAGAAATACTTAACCATTGTATGAATTTGGGAGGATTTAAGGAAAAAATTCTTCCAACCCTTAGGTTCTTGGGTGACATGAATCACAAGTAATTCTTCAACAGACAAAACAAAAGGAATATTGGGCACATATTCACCAGAAAAAATGAGAGGGTCCCCCAAGGAAGGAGGTGGAACATGTTTTGAAGACATACAATCAGACAAGGAAAAGGGAGGGCAACTGTGGGGTACCCCCAAGGAGGCATCCACCATGCCCGCAAGGAATTTAGTCTAGGAAGAGTGGGAAGGTAGTTGATTTTCATAACAAAGATGTTATATTTTTCACTTACATAAATATTTATGTAGTGATTGCTTGTAAGGATAGACTTTATATACATTGAATATATAAATAAAGATATCATCCATACATATTTCCTCATAGATCATTTCCCAAAACTAAGAATAATACACATTTTCTATTATAGTTCATTTTATGTATTATATACTTTTATTATTTAATTTTTATTACATATAACTTGATCAATGACCATCATAAGTGAATATTCCACACGTATAACTTGAAATAATTATACATTAATTGAGTTGGTGTCCCTTTATCCATGTAAATCTTCACCTTGGATAGTTGATATTAAATTAAATCTACTTCATATATTTTTTGAGTGATATTACAATGTCTAATTGAATAATTTTTTTCCTTTGTATGACTGCTCACACGACATCCTGAGAATGTGCAGGATCATGATGGGCCAAAAAGTGGCAATATTATGGGTACTTGTAAGGTATGTGGCTGACGACTTCTTTTTTACCCAAAATTGATGAAACGAAAAAAGTTTTTAGAGGAGATTCTCAGTTTTCCACCAATATAAATTATTCTTTAATTTGAATTTAATAAATAATTATTATTCATTTTCTATTAGAATTACGACTAAAGTCCTTATCAATAGGCTGATTGAAAAACATCTATAACTTTCAAACGGTGTCACATTTTTTGAATCTAAAACATGCGTCACATTCTATGGTTCACATACTACAGGATTAAGAAAAGAAAAATTAAATTTTATGAAATTTTCACCAAGTAAAGGTGGTCAGACATATGAGTTTTTATATTTTTTAAAAAGTTGTAATAAGAAATTCATAATTAATTATTTACTTGGAAAAGAGTTACAAAAAAATATGCATCACATTTGGACATGAGTCGTCTACTTATATATAAATTCTTATTAAAAAATATTATCATTTTATTATGGTTAGGGTGGTCAGACAGACACCTACTTCTTATTTTTCCCCTAAAATTTAAGTACTACTACATTGAAATTTCAAATTCTCACCAAATAGATTTTATTTATTTTTAAATAAACCTAGTATTTTAGAAACTACATTCAATTTTCTACATATTCTATTCTAACATATTTTTGAAATAATATAGATAACTTATTCAAATTTTTACATCAAGTTGCCTAACACTGATTTTTCTAAAATTTTTGCCACTTAAGGGCCTATTTTTTCCATGATGATCCTACACATACCCTCCTAATGTATGAATTTAGGGATTGAGGGACATGACTCCTCCTCATATATTCCTTATGTCCACATATAATATAAAAATGAACATGGACACAAACACCAAAAGTATTCATTAAAAATTAATTGAATATGAATTTGACAAAAAAATAACTCTTGAATGCACAAACACCATTATTCAATTTTCATATGATGAAATAAATATTTTTACATCATGTTGATTACCAACAAATATTTTATAGTCATTTGTAATATAAGGTACAAGAGAACACAAATACATTTCTATATTTAAGAAAGATATAGATGTAAATTTTCTAAAAGAAACAATTTATCAACAAAGAAAGATGATAAAGATGTATGTGAAGAATCATGTTATTATGTTGTTGTAACTCTCTAGGAAATATTTTATCTTCTAGTAATCTATAACAAAAATTATATAAACTATTCTCAATTAAATAAAGGTTGATATCAAATACTACAAAAAAATATATATTAAACTTATTTCATACTTCAGTGTCTAAATTATAATTTTTTTCTTCTAGTTATACATTTATTTCCCAATATCAATCAGGTTTGAAACTTTATGTAAAATTTGATATGGATTTCTATCCATTTGAGAAGCACATATATTTACATGTAAATTACAACCCAAGATTGAATTCAAGAGTTTTATTTTCTTAAAGATTCACAATGAGTTGTATTTTAATCCCTCAAATCAACTATAAACAAAGGATTGGTTCTTAATACCACATATAAAATAAAAGATAGATGTAATATGATTATAATCATAAGTAAGAAAAGTAATTGTTGCACAATTTGTTACTCTAAAAAAATTGCATATAAGAATGTAATTCTAGGAATACCTTTCTTAAGTAAATTGAGAAATCAAGTGTCAATTCTATGAGAGCATATGAAAGAGGTGAATATGTCTTCAATATAGAATATAGTGCTATAAATATCCATATCTTTTTTGTGGGACCTAGAGTAAATATTTGAGTATTGGATGTGGGAAACTAACTAGAAAAAGGGATTATATCATTCATATTGGTAGTTACAATAATTTTCACATTCTTTTAAAGCTTTTTAAGATTAAATTAACCAATAGTATACTAAAAATTCCATTGGTGTTTTAAGGTGAGCTTTGAGAAACTTGTTGCTTAGTACCAGCAACCAATGAAAAATATCAAACCTTTTAAAGGTATTTATCTTATGACATTCTCCCATTAGAGGTATTTATTTTTCTCTAGGTCAATCATATGAATATCATAAAATTATTATTTATAATGTAAATACATATAATATAGTCATAGTCAATAATTCTCATGATATAAGATACCACACACTAAATATAGTATCTAAATTTTCACTCATCAATGTGAAGTAGTGTAAGACAAATGTAGTTTTTATAAACAAATATAGTTTTGATGCTCTATTAAACAAAAGAAAATCCTTTTGATAAAAAAAAATGTTGCTAGTCTTATAGTGTCATTAGTAGAAATTATAGAATTGAAAAAAAAGGTAGCAATATCTAAGGGTATGCTATAGAAAAGTGAATGGATTCCTATGCGATAAGGAATATAATTAATTTTATAATTACACTACTCATATTTAAATCTTCAATATACAATAAATGCATTTTTTAAATATAGATCAAGAAACAAATTAAATAAATTTGAGTGATTTATATCATACATAACCATCATGACCACCATATAATAGGCTAATTATGATAGTATTAAAGTATGATGGCACATGGAATTGTGTATTTACTATAGGTTTCTAAATTATATCACTATAAAGAGTCACTAACTTGTTCCAAGGAATGCTCGCCTATTAGCTCAATTCTAAGGTGATAAATTATTAAATAAAATCAATATTAAATCAAGATAAAATTAGATACATTTTAAACCATAGATATATAATACACTACCTTGAATCCAATGAATATTTTCTTGAATTATTTTATTTATTTCTTTAAGCATATAAAATTTTGTATTTGTTAGGAAAAATGGTGTCTCAACCTTATAATTATAATAGGTTAATATATTGAGTGTGAGGGGTTTTGAGGGGGATTACCCCCTTGCATGTTTTGGGGTATTTTCACCTAGTGGGGGGTCTAGGGACTATTCACCCTGGTGGGAGTTTGGGGACAATGCCCTTAAAGCCACATTTTATGTATATTTTATAATTATATCTCTAGCTTTTGCATCATTAGGTATGAGATATAACACTACATATTTTGTTAGCTTTTCTTACCCTAGAAGGAAACCAAATTTTATGAGGGCATATTATAGTTATATGGTGATGTATTTTTAGAATCTGATAGTTGTATTTCCTTCAGATCTTGGTTTGGTGATACTCGTGAGAATCTTTCTTTGCAAGTATATTGTAATCTTTCTAGTTTTAAATAAAATATTAGGTAGCTTTTGGATTGTGGGATTTTAATACTAAGAGGTTTTTCCCCATGCAAATTACTATGTTATGGCATGTATGATATTTATGTTTATTTCTATTTAAGTTTTTTGAACTCTTGTAAACATCTATAAATTTTTGCATTACCCTCCTCTCAAGATTAACTTCTAGGAATTTGTTCTACTATCTTAGCTTCCTTACAATATCGATGTAAACTATAGCTCTACCTTGATGTGAAATAGTTTGAATGAGGTATTAATAACTTGGGATATGTTAATTTCCTAAGAAATTGTAACAATTGATGGTTTGATTTAAGATTTTTTATGTTGATCATGTTTTTGGGGTCAGATATGTGACATGAGGTGGTCTAAGTGTCGGTTGAAGGTGTTTAAGTAAGTAATTATCTAAGAGGATGAAATTTTGACTAGGTTGATGGTTTTTGGTATAGCAAAAATGGTCAATTTAATTTGAAAAAATGGTGTAGAAAATTTATTTGTTTGCAATTTTAGATAAGGGGAGAGACTAGCTATGAATTGGTCACAAGGATTTTCTCTATAGTTTTTGTATAGAGATCACTTTCACTTCAACATAGAGAACATTCACTAAAAAGTTGATAGAATAAATTTGAAAAAAATTCACTTGATAGACAACGCTTTTGTTGAAAAAAAGATATGTACAATGTTGATGCAATGATATGTTAAAATTTGCAGAAATAGATTTTCCTATGATAGGCAATATTATATTAATTGTTTCACATTTTCTCAATCGTAGATTGAATTTTCTTATCCAACATTTAGACTACAAAGATGTTGTGAAACTTTTTTCCCAAAATAAAAAGAAAGTTATGAAATAATTAAGAGGATATATAAAAATAAAGGTGAAAGATATAGAAAAAGTAGGTGATGGGTTCAATAAATGGGGATTTATACTAAATTTGCAATGTTTCACCAAAATTACTATAAATAGAAAATGAAAATTTGGGTGTAATGAACCTATCTATTTTTTGTTTCATTAAGGAAATGACATCCTCCAAGATAGAATTAACTTTCAGCCCTTAGGTGAGTCAATTCTAGGGAAGATGTGACAATTTCCTTTATGTGTGCATGGATGGGGGTAAAGTTCAAAAACCACTTTAGGGAGATGAAAATAAAATATAAAATGACCTCAAAACTATAACCTAAGACCTAATTCATGTATATGAAGTATAACTATAACAAAAATAATCAATTTTATCCAAATTGGATGACTGGAGGACACATAAAACTTACCTCAAAAATCGTTGCAAAGTGTTCTATTTGATTGCAAATTTTCTTGAGACAAATTTTTTAGTTGAGTTTTTTAGAGCCTCTAGAGATATATTTGGGATGCAATTTCCCACTAGTTTCACTCAAAAATGATAGAAAATGAGCTTAGGATCTGAGTTTATATGATCTTGACAACTTTTCTTGCAACTTTGACAACTTTTGTAACTTTTTCAATATTGCACTTTAGAGATCTCCAATCTTCAATTTTCCTTCAACCTAAAATCTACAACACAAACACAAGAGGGAAAAATTATTTCTTTTTGTTTAATGTGGTTTTTCCTTTTCAAATCTCATTTTGGTAATAAAACCTTTGAATGAAATAATGAAAGTGTGAAAGGAATGATGAATGAAAAAATGCTATGTTGCAACTCACCAAACCCTTGGATAAACCATTTGAATGGAGATCTAAAACATGCATGAAATGGATTCAATGGCTATGGATCTTGATTCTTTAAATAAAACTTTGAATGATTCAACTTGATCTTGAAAGCTACATCACAATGTTAGCTCCAAAAACATGCATGATTGAACAAAAATTTGACATGATGCTTGAGATCTTGAATGCTGCAAAAAATGCCTAATAAATTTTCTCTTCAATGCTCTTGATAATAATATTCTCTCTAGTGAAATTTCTCTCAATTATGTTCTTAAAATAAAATGTTAATTTGATAAAATAACCTTGTATTTATAATTCTTTATCCTTAACTTTCTGAAAATTAAACATTACAAGGTGACATTTAAAATTTGAATTTGGGATTATAAAATTATTATCAAAACATGTTTTAAAAATGGGTTCAAAGGCTTAGGGAGGACTCATTCACCCATGGGAAAATGGGTCCCAAACCCTTATTCCTGGAACCCACTATGGACATTGAAATTTTACTCCCTTCTTGGAGATGGTACAATCCTTAGTCTAATTTAGTCATATTTTAGGTACCCTTGCATTAATCACCCTTTAAAATAGCATTTATAGGCCCCTAAGACTCATTATTTTGGATCTTAAGGGTTATTCGACTCACAAATCATACAAATCCTAACAAACAACATTCAAATTATTCAAATTCTAGAAGACCCACCTCAAAAACCTCTAGTAGGACTAAGTCACCTAGGGTGGTGACATAGTCCCTTTTAGGTGGATTTTTCAATTTTGAGTAGGAAAATCACTGAATTAATTCAAATTTTTGATGGATGTAAGCATGTGAAGTCAAAATAATGAATAATTAGGTCCAAATGCCTATAAATATATGTGTTTAGTTCATTTTTCACAACTTTTTAGTCATTTTTGTGTCACAAAAAAATGTATCCTAGAAATTCTTATGCTCATTTGAGTCTTTCTTATGGATGTTTGCCTATTTTTTCCTAGATTTAATGGTGTAATGTGGTCAACACATTCACATTAGGTCTTGGACCCTTGTGAATCATTAAGAATTCTATGATGTCTTGTAAAAGTGTTGTGAAGTGTTGTAACCCACTTTCACACTTTTCTAGAACCTTTTCATTATATTCCACCTAAATAACCTATTGTTATCACTTACCAAGACTTATTTCAAAGTGTTGTAAAGAGTTGTAACAAACTTTCATACCTTTCTAGGCTTTTCATCAATAATTTGACCCTTTCTTATGTTTAAAAGGTCCCTTAATGCATTTACAGGCACTACTTAAGTGTGTTTCCAAGAATAATCCCATTAACCATCATTAAATAAAATTTAATTATTGACACCCATTAAAATTTCCTTGGTGGGACCAAGTCACCACCTTGGGTGATTTGGTCCCACTGGGCACAAAAATCAAAATTATTTTAAAGTTCTAACCATATATTATTCTCTTAACCTTGAGGTTGGCCTGTGATGTGGTATTTTCAGGAAATTTTGTATAATTATATATAAATATAGGGTTTTCCCTCTCATTTCACCCCCATTCATTAACCTAATCATTCATTCATCATTCATCTTCTCTCTCAAGTCAAGCAAGCTAGGGTTTTAGCATTCTAAGTCATCAAGATAGCTTTCTAGGGCATTCAAGGACATATTCTTCAACCATTGTTGGAGAAATTCAAGATCCATCATCATAGAGAGCTAATTTCTTCATTTCATGTTCAGGCTTTATCTTACTTCTTCATTTTGTTTAATTACCTAAAAGGGGTTTGACCAAGGCAAACCCCTATTCCATAACATTCAACATTTCTCTTTCTTTCATTATGTATTTGCATATTTAGGTACCTTGAAGGCTTGGAAATAATTGAAGGATAAGTTACAAAATTGTTTAAGAAATCTCTTTGTTAGCTAGGTGAAAATATCCTCAAAAATCTAGTTACAGTGTCGAAGATCAGAGTTTCAGATCTAGACACCTATTAGGAATCAAAGTATAGATTGAGGGCTTCCATTTCCACTTTCAAATTTTTAGAAAAGAAAAAGTGGACTAAGTCACCATCAGTGGTGACTTAGTCCCACTATAATTTTTTTTGAGATTTTTTTGTGGATTCGGATACCCATTTGGCTAGAATGGGCTCTAGAGAAGTTTTCCAAACGTGGGACTAGGTCACCCAGAATGATGGGAGTGTCCCAGTAGGTCAAAATTTTAGGATCAACAACATTTCCAGTCTCCATTCTAGTCTGTAACATATTTCTAGGTGCACCTCTTTAGTTTCATTCATTTTTGTTATTGTTTGTTTATATTTCTACATCTTTTTGCACACATCACTATGTTTTCAAATAAGGTACATTTCTTTAGTTTTCATTTACATAATCAATATCTTTAACCAATTTTTTGCATTTAGATCATTTCATATAGGCATCTTTCATTCATATTTTTGTTATTTTTGAGTGGGCACATTTCCCATTTTGGCCTACCTCTCTCCTTTCAGGTGAAAAACCCATGACCTTGACTTTCAAACACCTTCTTTTTAGATTTAGAGTCCATCATCATCCTAGAATTAGATTGCATTGCATTTTGCATTAGTTGAGTTGCATTCTATGGTTTCAAATTTTGTAGTAGTGAAAGTGCATATAGGTTGCATTTTGGCATCTCAAATCATTAAAAATATCTAAAATTTTGTACTTTCATCTTAGGTTTGCATCATACAGCACAAAAAAATCAAAATCAATCAAAAAAATCTCAAAATTCTAAAAAATTCCTCTACTGTGACTAATTCACAACCTTGGGCGACTTAGTCCCTTTTCACCCCTGAAACTACCTTTTACAAAATTGAAAACCCCATTTTTAAGCTTTTGTTTCTTTACCTTACCTATCTATATTAGTTGGCTAAGTTTTTCTTACATGCTTTTCATTAGAGCTAGCATAAATTAGCTCATTTCATGCATTGTTTAATTATAAATTTTCATTTCCAACACTTCATATTTATGGTTGTTGCATGATGTAATAAAAAAAAACATGTTTCACATCTAAAAATTGCATTTAAACACACTTTTTAATTCCTTGCATTGCACTTTCTTTACTTTTTGTGGACAATGATTTTGGTACCATGATGCTCTCTTGCACTTCTAGGGTTTTTCACCTAAAAGGAGAGAGATGGGCCAAAATGGGAAATTTTTCTACTCAAATATTAATGTAAATGAGATTTATTATACCTAATTATGATATACTAATGCACTAATCTGAAAGAAAAATGATTTAATGATGCAAAACCTTTAAGAAATGCAAAGTGCTGGAAAACACAATGTGATCTAAAAAAACATCTAAAAATGCAAGTAAATGATGAAATGAATTAATAGAATTAGAGAGGTGCACTTGGAATCTGAGTGTGATGTGGAGAGATTCTAGAATCCTGAATAATTGACTAAGAAGTTGACTGGGACACTTATGCCAGGCTAGGCAACTTTGTCCCAGTTTCGAGAAAACTTACTAGAACAGGAATCTGCCAAATGGGTATCCAAAAATGTAGAAACCACTTTTTAGGCTTGGTAATGGGACTAATTTTACAGTAGTGGTGACTTATTCCACCTACATATTTCAAGAATTTTGGGACAAATCTTGTAGCTTCACGTTTGTACTTTCTTTTTTGAGAGGTGTTTGAACTTGATTCTCTAGAAAATAGGGTAAAAGTATCTCCAAGCTTGAGTTAGGGTTATATTGACTTGAGTGACTTTAATGACTTCTTCACCACTTTTCAACACCAATTTCTTTCATAAATTTGTTTAGAAAGTCTGAAAACACACATGCAAAGAAGGAAAAATGGTTAAGAGTTAGAGTATAGGAGTTTTCCTTAGTCAAACCCCACTTTGGTAATCAAACCCCATGAAATGAAATAAAATGGAAAGAGAATGATAAATAAACAACATGCAATTTCATAAACTTACCACACCCTTGATGTAGACATCTGAAGATATGTAGTGAAGTGCTCCAATGGATGACTTGATTATGCTCGATTTCTTGGAATATGCTTGAGAATGATTGACTTAATTGCTTGAATGAATAGGTAAATAGGAGATGTAAAATGAGGAGAAAAACTCTTATTTATATATGATTTTACTAAAATTTCCCAAAAATAATACATCACAGGCTAACGTCAAGGGTTAGACGACAAAATCCCACCAAAATTTTAAAATAATTTTGAGTTTTGTGCCAAAAAGGACTAAGTCACCCCTATTGGTGGCTTAGTTCCACTTAAGAAAATGAAGTGGGTGTTGGGAATTAAAGGGAATTAAATTTCATCCAACATAAATACACTTAAAAATGGCTAGAAAGTGTATTAAAGGGTCATCTAAACATGAGAAAGAGTTGAATTAGTGATGACATCTAGAAAAGTGTGAAAGTGGGTTACAACACTTTACAACACTTTGAAATAAGTATTGGTAAAAAAAAAGGGGTTGTTTAGGTGAATTATGATGAAAGGGTCCTAGAAAAGTGTGAAAATAATTTATAACACTTTTACAAGACAACCTAGAAGTCTTAATGATTCACAAGGGTCCAAGACCTAATGTGAATTTTTTAACCACATTACAACATTAAAGCTAGGAAAAATCAATCCAAAGTCCACAAGAGAGACTTAATTGGGCATAAAAATGTCAATTATACATTTTTTGATGACACATTAAGCCCCCCCTTTAGTGAGAGGATGAGCTTGCTTCAAACTTTCACTAAAGTAGCCCAACATGCACATTAAGAGGGATCCTAATGCACACACATTGGTAAGATAAGACAACAATAATCAAGAGGGATGATCAAGCTCCCAAGATCACGTTCCCACAAAAAACCAAACATAAGGAGAAAGGAAAACACATGATGATGATGAAAAGAAATGAAAGCTTTGATCATCTGTTCTACTCATTGTGGATTAGATCTAGGCTATTTGTCTCGAAAAGAGAAATTTTTTCACTCTAGTGTGACAAGACTTATGGTTGTCTGTTAGGTGAGAAATCCAAAGCATACTAACTTTGGGGCCACAAAACTTCTAGTTGTTAATGGGGTGAGATGGCCCAAAAGCTGAGAAACACAAGCTTGATTGGTATGTACTCACACAAGCAAGTGGTTATGGAGAAATTTGTGTCATGAAATGGACTTCCCGCTCAACCATATCAAAGTTATACCTCCTGATAAATTTAATAGGGTGCCACAAATAACAATGTCATTTCGTGCTTCATGAGACAAGAAAATCTTGGTATGCTTAGAACTCATGAACAAATGCAAAGGTACCACATGCATGCAAGATATGCTATGCAAGGTGGCCATATAAATGCAAAATTTAATATGCAAAAGAAATGGTCAAATGAGTCTTGTTTAGTTCATGCAATGTCTATAACTTAGGAAACATTGTGTCTAATGTCTCCAAGAGAGGACCAATCAAAGAATAGAATATTCACAACTTAGGGTATTTAGTGTGTCACATCAGGCCACTAATAGGAATGCAATATGCTATGATATATCACGCTTATGAAGGAAATTATAATCAATGCCATCGACAAAGTGACAAGCGCGTCATATGAAGTAACAAGGCTGCACTAAGAACTAAGGAAAATAAATTTGCAGAATGAATAATTCCAATGTGTGCCCCCACTTTAAAGGAATTTCTACACACTATTCTGTGAGAAATTAATTTAAAGTAGCAAATGAAAAATGAAAAAATAAAACAAGGCATGCGAGAAAACTTGGAAATCCCCTATGCTAAGTCATACATTTCCAAGTAAGGTTGCTTCATGTAAAAGAAAAGGAATAAAAGAGAGAGGGGTTTCCCCTAAAAATAAATACACCAAAAACATAAGAGATCTATGGATTTGGGGTTATTATGTTCGTTGCTGCAATGTTTTGATTATAGAGCTTGAAATTATAACCATTCTCCAAATACATAGAACTAGAAGAAACACACAAAGAGAGTGAAAACAAAAGAAAAATAAAGTCAATTTTGGGTCAACATGGAAGAGATATTGCAATCTTAATGCCTTGCATTGTCCCCAAAGGGAAAACACAAAACAAAGGTGAAAAAGAAAGAAAAATAAATTCAATTATGGGTCAACATAGAAGAGATGTTACAGTCTCAATGCCTTGCATCATCCCCAATTGGAAAACAAAAAATAAAGGAAAAAAAGAAAATAAAAGGATTATTTGGGTCAACATGGAAATGAAATTACGCTCTTAAAACTTTGTGTCATCCCCTAAAGGACAAACAAAAGAAAAAGTGAAAAAGAAAGGAAAAGGAGAATTTGGGTCAACATGGAAGAGACATAGAGTGTCTCAACATTTTGCATCATCCCCAAAAGGAAAAATAAAAGAAAAAGTGAAAAAGAAAGGAAAAGGACCATTTGGGTCAACATGGAAGAGACATAGGGCATCTCAATGCTTTGCATCATCCCTAAAAGGAGAAACACAAAAAAAAGAATAAAAAGAAAGGAAAAGGACTGTTTCAGTCAACTTGGAGGAGACATAGCGTGTCTGAAAACTTTGCATCATCCCCAAAAGGAAAAACACAAGAAAAAGAAAAAAAGAAAGGAAAGGGACCATTTGGGTCAACATGGAAGAGACATAGGGCATCTCCATGCTTTGCATCACCCCCAAAAGGAAAAATAGAAGAAAAATCAAAAAAGAAAAGAAAAGAACCATTTGGGTCAACATGGAAGAGAGATAGGGTGTCTCAATGCTTTGCATCATCCCTAAAAGGAAAAACAAAAGAAAAATAAAAAAAGAAAGGAAAAGGACCATTTGGGTCAACATGTAAGATACAAAGGGAATCTTAATGCTTTGTGTCATCCCCAAAAGAGAAAACACAAGCAAAAGAAAAAGAGAAAAGAAAAGGACCATTTGGAACAACATAGAAGACACATAGGGCGTCTAAATTCTTTGCATCATCCCCAAAGGAAAAACACAAAACAAAGGGGAAAGGAAATGTATGACATATAGAAAAATAGAGGATGTGTACACATAGAGAGGGAACATAAAATGTCACAACATAGGGGAACACGATATGCACACACAATAACACCAAAGAAAAAGGAAAATGGAAAAGGGCCAGTAATGCAAATGCAAGTCAACCATTAGCCATGTTATTGAATTCACAATCTTCATTAATATAAGTGAAAGATCAATAACATAGTTAAGAGATGAGGACAAATTCATTATGAGGATAAGGCTAACAACTTCATTCCCTTACTGAATGTAAGGAAAGAATGAGCCAAGGTGGGTGATGGGAAAGATCATGCAATAGTGAGAATGGAAAATTCTATAAGTACTACATGATGAGGTTGGTGATAAGGGTATTAGGGGGTGATAGGATAGCAGTTAGTATTATTGAAGTGGTACTTACTCAATATGTCCTTCAATGTCTGACATTCATCAGTGTGATGTCCAAGAACACGATGATATTTTCAATATGGTATGTTATAATCTTTAGGGAAGATAACCAACCTATTTGAGGGTGGTAAGAGTATAAGAATTCTATTTAAAATAATTTGTAGTTTCATTTCACATTCAAGTGGTGGATGGAGAGTAAACGTGATTTTTTTCAATTTGCAAGGGCTTTTGCATTTACCAGATTAACGTTTTTCATGGATTGAAGGAGTAAGATGACCCATGGGGATCCTAGCATCCTTATCATAGGAATAATGTAATGGTTTTTCAAGTGGGAGAAGGATATTCAAGTTGGGAGGGGAATCAAATATCACTATTCCATCATCCTGAAGTCTCCAATATTCAAAAAGAGTCTTGTTATCAAGAGGAGGATCTTGATATCCTAGCCCTGATGTGTTTCCATTTGTTGGTCTTTGTTCTAAAATTTGGTGAATGGCATGTTTAGTTTTTGTGTCACATCATTGTTTGCTTAAGATAGTAAAACCCTTTCCATATGTGTCTTCAAGATTGATTGGGCTGTTTGTAACTTTGTATTCATAAAATGGTTGAGGATGTGTTTGTGTATAAGTACTAGGTCCACCTATTCAAGGGAACCTAGGTCCTTTGTTTGTTTCAGGTTGTAGGTATTCAAATGTATCAAGAGGTGAAAAAGTAGGGAGATCTTGGGATTTAATGGATGGGTAAAAGGTTGCATTTTCTTCAAGGTTGTCAAGACATGAATTTAAGAACTTGTTCATGATTGAATCATCTTCTCCAATGATTTCAACATCACGAGGTGGAAATTCATTAGGAGTTGAAGGAGAATGAGGAAGGTCAAGGTCATTAGGATCATAGCCAAAGGCATCGATGGATTTCAATGAATTCCAAAACTTATTAAAGCAAAAAGCCATGGTAACAATGATCAAAAGTAAACTGATATTCTAGGAAGAAAATAAAATATAAAATTCTAGAAATTACAATGTAAAATGTGTAGGAGGACTAAGTCGCCCAGTGTGGCAAATTAGCCCTAGTGATGATTTTTTTGAGATTTTTCAAAAAAATTGAATGCAATTTTATGTTTTTCGGATGCAAAAATGCAACTACAATATGAAACACATATTTTTTATTATTTTTCAATTCAAAAATGATGTAAAAATGAAAGCTACTTGAGATTTTCACTAGTGCAATATTGAAAACCATAAGATGTAGTTTAAACAATGCAATACCTAATACAATTTAAATGAAACCTAGGATGCACTTGAAATTAGAAGGAAATATGTTCAAAAGTTGGGTTCACCAAAATGTGGACAATAATTTTGGCACTTTAATGCTTTCTTGCACTTCTGGGTTTTTCACCTAAAAGGAGAGAGATGGGCCAAAATGGGCAATTTCTACACTCAAATATGCCTAATTATGATATATAATGCACTAATTTGAAAGTAGAAGATTTAATGATGAAAAAACTAAGAAATGCAAAGTGCTAGAAAACATAATGTGATATGCAAAAACACCTAAAACTGCAAGTGATTAAATAACTTAAAAAAATTGGATAGGTACACTTGGAATTTGAAGTGTGATGTGGAGAGATTCTAGAATCCTCAAGAATTCACTAGAAATGTTGACTAGGACACTTACGCCAGGTTGGGTGGCTTAGTCCCAATTTTGGGAAAACTTGTCTAAATTGGAATCTACCAAATGGGTATCCCAAAATGTAGAAACCACTTTTCAGGCCTACAATGGGTCTAATCCACCAGTAGTGGTGACTTAGTCCACCTACCAATTTGAGGAATTTTGGGACATAATCTTGCAGCTTCAGGTCTACACTTTCTTTTCTGACAAGTGTCCACACTTGATTCTATAGAAAACGGGGTAAAAGGTATCTCCAATCTTGAATTAGGGTTATGTTGACTTGAGTGACTTTGATGAATTTTTGAACACTTTTCAACACCAAATTCTTTGAAAAATATGCCTATAAAGTCTGCAAACACACATGCAAAGAAGGAAAAATGGTTAAGGGTTAGAGTATAGGGGTTTTCCTTGGTCAAACCCCGCTTTGGTAATCAAATTCCATGAAATAAAATGAAATGGAAAGATAATGATAGATAAATAACATGCAATGCCATAAAATTACCACACCCTTGATGTAGAAATCTGAAGATATACAATGAAGTGCTCCAATGGATGACTTGATTATGCTTGATTCCATGGATACTTGAAAATGATTAGGTTAATTGCTTGAATGAATAGGTGAATAGGAGATGAAAAATGATGATAAAAACCCTTATTTATATATGATTTTACTAAAATTTCCAAAAAATAACAATTCACAACGGTATGTGCAGGATCATGATGGGCCAAAAAGTGGCAATATTATGGGTATTTGTAGGGTATGTGGCTGATGACATTTTTTTTACCCAAAATTGATGAAACGAAAAGGGTTTTTAGAGGAGATTCTCACCTTTCCACCAATATAAATTATGCTTTAATTTGAATTTAATAAATAACTATTATTCATTTTCTATTAGAATTATGACTAAAGTCTTGATCGATATGCTAATTGAAAACATCTATAACTTTCAAATGGTATCACATTTTTTGAATCTGAAACATGTGTCACATTCTATGCTTCACATACTATAGGACTAAAAAAAGAAAAATTAAATTTCATGAAGTTTTGACCAAGTTAAGGTGGTTAGACATTCGAGTTTTTATATTTTTCAAAAGTTGTAATAAAAAATTCATAATTAATTATTTACTTGGAAAAAAATTACAAAAAAATATGCATCACATTCACACATGAGTCCTCTACTTATATATAAAATATTATAAAAAAAATATTATCATTTTATTATGGTTAGGGTGGTCAGACAGACACCTATTTCTTGTTTTTTCCCTGAAATTTTAAAACTACTACATTGAAATTTCAAAGTTTCACCAAATAGATTTTATTTATTTTTAAATAAACCTAGTAGTTTAGAAACTACATTCAATTTTCTTTAGATTCTTTTCTTACATGTTTTTTAAATAATATAGATAACTTATTCAAATTTTTACGTCAAGTTGCCTAACACTCATTTTTTCTAAATTTTTTGCCACTTAAGGGCCTATTTTTTCCGTGATGATCCTGCACATACCCACAAGCTGACCTCAAGGTTTAGATGATAAAATCCCACCAAAATTTTAAAATCATTTTCAGTTTTGTGCCAAAAAGAACTAAGTCAACCCTATTGTAAAATTTGTCCCACTTAAGCAAATTAAGTGGGCGTTAGGAATTATAGGGCGTTAAATGTTGTCCAATGGGAATATCCTAAAAAACACACTCAAAAATGGTCAAAAAGTGTATTAAAGGGTCATCTAAACATGAGAAAGGGTTGAATTAGTGATGACAAGTCTAGAAAAGCATGAAAGTGGGTTGGAACACTTTACAGCACTTTGAAATAAGACTTAGTAAATAAAAAGGGGTTATTTAGGTGAATTATGATGAAAGAGTCCAAGAAAAGTGTGAAAGTAAGTTACAACACTTTTACAAGACAACCTAGAAATCTTAATGATTCACAAGGGTCCAATACCTAATGTGAACATGTTAACCACATTACAACATTAAATCTAGGTAAAATAAAGAAAAATTCCACAAGAGAGACTCAAGTGAGCATACAAATTTCAACTATACATTTTTTGGTGACACAATTTTCCATGATAGCATGTTCTCTTTCAAGATATGTTGCTTTGATTTGGTTAAAAATCTATTGCATAAATACAAAATTCCCTCTTATGAATTCAATTATTATTACAACAATTAGGTCATTAAGAAACATATTAATCATCAAACCATTGATACAATCCTTAATAGTACATTTTCCATTGATGAGAATAGTAGTGTTTACAGTCATAACAATCATACTTGTTCTTCTCCCAATACCTCTCCTATTAGTGATGAAGGTATCTAGGTTAAAGAAGTTGTAAGGATTGAGGGTCTTGATTTTCCCTCTCATAATTCTCCTTTGGAAGATATTAGACAACAAGAACATAATATTATAGAAACATCTCTAAACATCACCTTACCTAGTCTCCATAACCATGATAATCAAAATTGTCTATCTCCTAATATCCCTCCTCGATGCAAAGAGTATAGGTTGGTGTTAGAAGATATACCTATTAAAAGTCATGAGATTCTTGACCCTTCCTTCCCTAATGCTATTACCATTTGGGACAATATATTTTCACATTATAGTGGTCCTTCTCTTGTTGCCTCCCCTACTTGTGATGAAGCTAGTTTACAAAGTATAACCATGGAATGTGGTGAACATATTACAATCTCTCCTCCTAGGGTAGATGATATGGAACAACCGAACTAGAATTTTGAGAAAAAGGAAAATAAAATATAACCTTCTCCTAATAATCCCACTATTGACAATCCCATAATTGATCATTCCCCTACTTGTGATGAAGTCAGTTTACAAGAACCAACCCTCAAATTTCAAGAACATGTGGTTTGTGGTTCTCCTAAAAACTCTCCTCCTAGGGAGGCTATCATGATGCAAAAAAATAATAACATTGAAAATAATGATATTATACCCTAAGAGGAAGATGAAGAGCCCATGTTAGACTCTCATTTAGCAAGGGATGTTAATATTATTCAACCTCAACTCATCCTTTACCCCCTTACAAACGAACCTAAAACTCGAAACAAACCCGAACTTGTCCTTTACCCACCTAAGAACAACATTTCGTAGTAGTTGAGTCATAATACTATCACTCATACATATTCCACTAGAAACAATCTATGACTAACACAACCCACCCCAACACTATTACCTTTTCCTAATCCCATTTTTCCTAGAGATCCTCGATTAACTTCACATACTAAGGAGTATGATCTTGTTGAGCAACTTAAGAATACTGCTGAAAGGATATCCCTATGGGATTTAATTTAGAATTAATCTAACTATCACACTATGCTTCAAACAACCTTACAACATGTTCCTATCCCTTCTAATGTGCAAAAGAATGACATATCATCCCTAGTTCAAGGATTGAATTCTGACATTATTTTCCACCAAAGTGAACTCCCCCCTTTGGAAGTGAAAAAAAATGATACTTTCATCATACTAGTGGATGTCAAAATCTGCAAATTTCTTAAATTATCACACACATACATTAGGATGATTAGTGTTTTAAAACACAACAAACATTCAACATCCATATGAGATATTTCAAAATACTTCAAAATGAAAACAAATAACAAGATAACTAAAGCATATAAAAAATATGAATACCTATCCCATATTGGATTGGTGCCACTTTGATATGAAAAGTGGCCCTTTCCCAACCCTTGACAAGCTCAATGATAAAATTCCTTGAAGATGTTATGCTATTAAGTGGACAAAATTATCTCTTAATGTGAAGATAGTAACTTTTCTCTAAGTTGTGGATGATAAAAATGAAGGATAACCTCTCTATTTATAGAAGAATTTGATGAGAGAAGAGGAAAAAGGGATGAATGTGGGATAAAAACCCAACCAATAGGAAGAATCCACTTTTCACTGTGTGAATGGGCCAAGGATCTACATATTTTGATAAATGTTCCCATAAATGCAATTAGTTGAAATTTGAAATTAGTGAAATGACAAGGTGGAGGGAGAGTCAAATGAAGTTATGGCCTCTTGTCTCAAGGAAAAAGGACTTGTAAGATGAAATAAATGCCTTGTTGGAAAGATACATGTCATTTGGAGTGAGATTTGAAATGGAGGAATATTCCACTTTTATGCCTTGTTGAGAGAAAATGAAGATTTAATAAAATAATTAAATTGATTTATTTGTGCAAGTGGGAAAAGCTAGAGGATGTGACATGAATTAAGATTAGATTTAATCAGGATTTGATTAAATAAGAGGAGGTTAGTTGATTTGACAATTTTGACTTATATTTTAGGATTTAAATAAATCAAAGTTGAGAGGAGAATGATTTAGACTTGGTTAAATAAATATTTTGATTTATTTAGCTAAAGGGGTTGATGTTAGTGACTTAATTAAATAAATTTGATTTATTTAATTAAATGAAGAGCTTTATAAGTTAATTAAATAAGATTTATTTAATTAATTAAAGGGGGACTTTAGGATAAAATAAAATGATTTATTTAATGAATGGACAAATATGACTTAATTAAATTCATGATGCCAATTTTTCATGTCTACATTTTTCCCCTCTTTGAAGTAATGTACTTGTTATGTTGGCTCAAATAATAAACTTGTCATGATCAAAATTCAAAAAAATTATGTTTTTTTCAGATGCCCTAGCAAAAAGAAGTATACTAGTACATTCCCCCCTCAAGAGATTGAGTAAAAAGATTTGATTTTAGGGTCAATCTCATGGTAAAGAGGTTCAAGATGGACATATGGATGGTTATGATGATGATACAAATGAGATGGTTTCTATATTCTTAGGATAACCAATCTATATTATCCTAAACAACTTAAATGATGATGATGTGATAATGCCTATATGATTATGCAATGGATGTTTTATGCAAATTTATGATTTATGAGATGAATGACTAATAGATCTATATTATGCAATGATGAAAATGCATGAAAGATGATAATTGTTTCTTATATGATATGATATGCAATATGTTTATTGTTTTAAGATGCAAGATGGATGTATTGGTGATGATGATTAACTATCCTGTTATGATGTTTGCATGGAAATTAAGAAATGATATGATGACAAGAGGATTCAACAAGAAAACTTTATGATGATGAGAGATGGATGATGTTTCACTTATCAAGAATTTGGAATTTAAAAGGGGTAGCTACTTACCTTATGTTTGATAACACACATAAGCACGATACATCAAGGTATAAAGAACTAGGATGGCATTGTACCTAGTGCAATGGACTTTGACTTGAAAAATACATAGGAGTATTCTTGTTCACACCTGACATACAAAATTTCATTCAAAATGTAGTTAAGATATTCAAAACATCTCAGACCAAAACATAGAAAGGAAAGCCTTCCTATGTCATCAACAATATACCTAAAACATCCTCCCTACAAACCAAGCAAAGCACACATAACCAAGTTATATTACAAGAATATCCAACAAGAACATTAGATAAAATATAATCATCATTGCCCCATTCTTTTCTCTCTAAATCATTTTGCTTGGGACATCATCAAGAGGTCATCAAAATGAGCACAATAAGATAAGTGAAAATGAAAAAGATAAAGTAAACAAACAAGCTAATGTTCTTCATACCTCTAACCAAAAGGAAATGTGTTTTTAAGGATAATCTAATTGAAACAATTTCCAATAGATAATGCCCATTGTATGAAGAATACATACTAGGACTTGTTAGTGGATGGTGACACATCGTTTCATTTATCCAAAGTGTTCTTTATGATAAATAATGCCCATTGTAGGAAGGATGCATCCTAGGACATGACGCTATCATATGATGATTTAGGATTGATTGGATGATAGCTAATTAATACAAAAAGTTGATGAACTTGTTTACCTACGAACCTAGACTCAGACTTTGATGATTGTGTTTTCACTTTTAGCCTACTAGACTTGTTTTTTACTGTTTTACCAAAGATTGAGGATGACGATTGTTTATTATGAGTGACATTTATTGTAGGTGAAAGCAAGATGAGATAGATGGTTTTTTTCAAATATTTTGATGTTTTTGATGTTTTTGAAATGTTTTGAGGTTGTTTTTGGTATTTTCCAGATGTTCTACAAATGTTTTGATTTTAAAATTTTCCATTATTTTTGGGTTTTTCTGAGATTTTGACCAAGACGTAACCTAAAGACCTATCCTAGGGGCCTCAGGGTCTAATCAACTAGATTAGCCTTGCCTACATTATACACGCAGAGACCATGTAGTTCGACTGACATAGATTCAATTATTGATGAGGTATGAATAGATGGATTGCAAATTTATTTTGATGAACTCCTAAAGGACTGGCCTAAGTGTCTCGAGGGATGATCAAATATCAAGGCTTAGAGAACCATAGTTCTACTAGATGACTTTTTTTTTTCTTTTGACTTTTTTGACTAAATTTTTGACCTATTTTGGGATTTTGATATGTTTTGAATGTTTTTGGATTTTTTGATTTTATGAATGTTTTTGGATTTTTTTATTTTTTGATGTTTACGGATTTTTTGATTTTCTAATTTCTTTTGGATTTTTTGACTTTTTTATGTTTTTTGATTTTCTTGGTTTTATGAATGTTTTTAGATTTTCTAATTTAGGGACTTCAAGAACATACACTAATCCAATCCAATGAGAACATTACCTTAGTATGATACAATAGAATACTCTAATAAAGGCAAGACAATCTCACCTTGAGAATGGGTCAAGTAGTACTAGGAGGGATCATGACATGAATAGAAAACCTAGCTATGATGTGGATGTCGAACGGATGATGGGTGGGGATATGGCCAAATGTGATGGATAATGGAAGTGTAATGGATGGATGATACAAAACAAGTAGTGTAGATCCTAGTGGATGGAGAGTGCTTATTTACACAAGGCACCTATTTGCCATGTTTTCACCAAGGTACTTGCCCAAAGTGCCACTGAAGTGGTTTTCACTAGAGGATGATTTTTCTCTTTACTATTTTTAATCCTTTTTCTAATTTTTTTTGGATTTTAACATTTTTTTTTCTGTTGTCGCCAAGATCCCTATTTGCTAGGTTTTCATTAGGGTACCCATTTTTTCAAGACATTTTCTAATTTGTTTTATATTTTTGCTTCTATACCTTGAAATATTTAGGCATAAAACTTTTTTGAGATGGGAGCCATGGATGGGCTCTTGCAGAGGCATGCCTTCGGGTGTTGATAGCTGATATGCCCCTAACTTGTAGCTTGTTGTGATGATGAATGGTCCTAACCAGTTGCATCCAAACTTGTCTTTGTCATCTAGGTTTGGGACAGTCTTCTGATTCTCTTTTAGCATAATTTTTCCTCCTTGGAAGGTCCTACTCCCAATCTTCTTGTTATTTTTCTTCTTGAGTTAGTTCTAATACACCTACAAATGCTTCCATCTACCATTCATCAAACAGTTCTAGCTCGTTCAGTATTGAAACCCAATATTCCTCATCTATGGTGAGATTGTGCAATGATATTCTTAGTGATGGGAACTCACTCTAGATGGGTAATATGGCTTTTGATCCATAGACCAGGGAAAAGGGAGTGGCACTTGTGGGTGTGTAGATGTTGGTTAAATAGGCCCAAAGTGAAGGATTTAATTGCAAGTGCCAGTCATGATCACCTTCAATGACCATATTTTTAGGACTTTTAGAATTGTCTTGTTTGTAGCCTCAACTTGGTCATTTCCTTGGGGATAATTAAGGGTGGAAAAGTGATGCTGGATTTTGAATTTTTTGGATAGGTCATGGAAATCCTAATTTTTGAATTGTGTCCCATTATTTGAGATAATGGCTTGTGGGACACCGTAGTGACATATTAGATAGTTCAAGATGAACTAAAATATCTTCTTTATAGTTATATATGTCATTGGTATGGCTTCCACCCACTTTGTAAGGTACTTAGTTGCATTTATGATGAACTTGTGGCCATAGGATGAGGTGGGGGTTATTTTTCTGATGAGATCGATCCCCCATTGCGAAAAGGGCCATGGTGTAATGATGGGATGAAGCTCTTAAACTAGGGCATGGATGAGATCTCCATGTTAATAGTGCAAGCATTTCCTAACATAATCATGTGCCTCTCTTTCCATTGTGGGCCAATAGTACCTTGTTCTTATCAACTTCTTGGATAAAGTCATACCACTCAAATGGGAACCACAAATGTTGTTATACACCTTGGTTAGAGCATTCAATTCCTCCTCATGATTCAAACTCCTTAACAAGGTTCCTTCTATACTCCTACAATATAGGATATCTCCTAGGATCACAAAGCGAGATGTATTTTTGATAAAGGTTCTCTTTAGGCTTGAAGGTAGGTAAGTGGAAAGGACTCTTATTCCTTAGTAGGTATAAATTTCATGGTACCAGGGATCATCAGAACCAATGATTTCACACATAAATTCTGACTCTGGTACCTCAAATTCTAGTATGGGAAGCTATTCTACCAAGAATTCATGTTTTGGGACATTGCGAGGGATGTATAGTAGGGATCCAATTGTTGGCATGGAATTCATGATCTATTGTTTGCTCTGGGAATCTACTCAAATGTTATGTTGATGAATGATTCCTTGAGACTCTCCACCAACATTTTGTATTGATTCAACATATCATCCTTTATTTGGTACTCATCATTCACTTGATTTCTTATCAGTTGGGAGTCTCCATATACCCTAAGGGCCATGATGTGCCACTGCACTTCTATTTTGAGACCTATGGTTAAAGCATCATATTTTTCAATGTTGTTAGTGCAGGGAAATGCCAACTTGTAGGATCTAGGTATATAGTCCCCCTATGGGCTGATGAAGAAGACATCAACTCCTGATCCATGCTGCATGTAGGAACCATCAAAGTAGAGTTTCCAGTGGTTGGATATGTTGAGATTGAAGATGGATTCATCTAGAAACTCTTATATTAGCAGATTCTTTGAATACATGGGTGCTTTTGCAAGCTACTCTACAATCACTTGGCCTTTGATCACTTTTCGTTCCACGTACTCAACGTCGTATTTAGATAGAATCATGACCCACTTGCCCATCCTTCCTATGACCATTTCCTTTGACAGTATGTACTTAAGGGGGCCGATCTTAGTGATGATTTTTATTTTTTGTGCCAACATGTAGTGTCTAAATTTTTGTGAAGAAAACACCACTGCTAGACATGCTTTTTCAACAAATGAGTAGTTTAACTCATGCATGACCATTGTGTGGCTGATGTAATAGATGGCCCTCTTTGTTTCATTCTCATCATGTTGAGCTAGGAGAGGACCAAGAACTATTGTTGTTGCTAATATGTAGAGAATCAAAGGTTTTCTTGGAATTGGTGGCATGAGGACTAGAGGTGTGAGCATATATTCTTTGAATTTGTTGAAGGCTTCATCACACTTTTCATCCCAATTGTACCATACCCCCTTGTGGAGTAGGTGAGAATAAGGGATTTTCTTTTCTACCAATTGTGTTATGAATGTGCATATCGATTGAAGCCTACCTTGGAGGCCTCTCAACTATTTCAATGTTTTAGGAGCCTCCATCTCGAGGATTGCTTTTACCTTGGCAGGATCTATTTCAATACCCCTCATTGACACTACGTATCCCAATAGCTTTCTTTAATATATGCTAGAAACACACTTCTTTCGATTTAAACGGACCTTGTATTCCTCTACCCTATCGAAAAATAACACCCAATGTTGCTATGTGATCTATCCTCTTTCTAGATTTTTCTAGTATGTCATCAACATAATCTTCAATAGTTTTATGGATCATGTCATGAAACATTAACATCATGGACCTTTGATAGGTGGCCCCAACATTCATTAAGTTGAATGACATCATGTTCTAGTAGTAGGTCCCACATGGACAAGTGAAGGACATTTTGTGTTGGTCTTCTTTATAAATCATTATTTGGTTGTACCAAGAGAAATAATCCATCATAGAGAGAATTTCGTGTCCCACTATCATGTCTACAATCATGTCAATGTTAGGCAATGGGAAATCTTCATTTGGAAATTTTTTGTTTAGGTCTCTAAAATCTGTGCAGATTTGGATACCCCCATCTGGTTTTGAAACAAGTACTAGATTTGATACCCACTCTAGATAGTCAATCAGTCATATGAGCCCTACATCAAGTAACTTTTTCAATTACATTCTGACTAAAAATGCTATTTGAGGATGCATTTTCCTAAGCTTTTGTCTAATAGGCTTTGCTTCTGGGTAAAATCCTAGATGATGGACCACAACCTCTAGATCGAGCTCAGGCATGTCTACATAGCTCCATGGAAAGTTGACCTTTCTCTCCTTTAAGAAGACTACTAGGAGCTCTTATTCTTTTGATAGTAATGACTCAACATAGAATGTGATGTGTGGTGTCTCCTCTATTCCCAAATTGATTGGGTTGGATTTTTCAGCTAGGAACTATTATTTTTCCTAATGTAGAGCTCTGAGAGGAATATTGAATCCCACATCCTCAAGCACCTTGGAGAGTTTTTCACCATCAAATCTATCCCACCACAAAGGAATTTTTCAGAATTGAGTAGTCTCTAGTCCCATTGTCCTAGATAATGACTTTGATATCAAAAATGGTTGGGATGGTGGGTTTCTTTGTCATAGAAGTGGAAGCAAGAGCATTTGGGTTAATGTATGGAGTTGAAGGACCTTCATCGTTCTTGGGAACTTGTGGAACTTTGTAATATTTGGCTTCTAGGTTTTTGCAATAGTAAAAAGGTTTAGGATCTCCATGGATAGTGACCTCTTGGCCTTGGTGTGGAAACTTTACACACTGGTGGAAGGTGGAGGCTATAGCTTGCATCTCGTGAATCCACAGATGTCCCAAGAGAATATTATAAGACAATTATAGGTCGAGAACCTGGCAGGTTGTTTCCATGATAGTCCTCCCTACTTGAATAAGGAGTTGAATTGTGCCCTAAGACACTCTTTCTTGATCATTGTAAGCTTTGATAGTAATTCCTTTTCCTTTTTCTCTTGCATCTTTAGAAAATCCCAATCTTTTTATTAGCTTAAGGGTGCATATGTTCAACCCTACACCTCCATCTACCAGGACCCTCTTGACCTTTTTTTTATGGATGTATGCCTCAAGATGAAGTGTGCAATTATGAGATGGTTATGTCAGGAGATCCTATTCTAAAAAATTCAGAAGGTGAGGCATAGTGAGGTGTGTGACCATAGCTTGGAATTGATCTGCATCAAGGTCAACGAAGATGGAAGATGAAGCCAATACTTCCTCAATGATATTTTTATAGGTTGATGATATCTTCAGTAACTCAATGATGGATATCTGATTTGGGGTTCTTTTCAACTAATCGAGGACATTATAGACAATAGGAACAAATCTATGGTTGGAAATGGATTCTCTAGGAGGCTAAGATGACCCTGTGATAGTGATTTTTCTGCCTCTCATGGTGACTCCACAATCAACTTGGGCTCCTTTGATGGTGATGGTAGTGCAATATTCATCTATGGATTCAAAAACATGGTCATACACATGGTTCACACTTTTGAAGGTACCCTTTCCTTTTTCATTGTTATGGTTTCCTTTGCTATTATGGTTGGGCATTAGATTCATGTAGATTTTGAGATTTTGATTTCTCGTTGGTTGTTCCACATCTATGATTATTTCATTAATGAGGTCATGAATGAGGCTTTTCAATATCATACAACTAGCAGTTGTGTGTCCCTTGATCTTGCGGAAATCATAAAGGTGATTTTCATTGTACCATGGGGGTTTTATTAATGGCTCTTGATAATTTTTATAGGTAGGGATTGTGATGATTTTTTCCACCACTATCCTCTTCATGATGGATTTGGTTGATTCCCCAAGGGAAGTGTACCTCCATTTGTGGGTGTTTTTATTTCACTATGGTGGCCCTATTTGATCATTCACATTGTTGATTGTTTGATTGTTCATTTGTGGGGTCATAGTGCTAGCCTGTTGATTGTTTTGATTGTTTTTTTAAGGTATTTGCTGGGATGCTAGTGTGTTTTGTTGAGGATCACTAATGACAACTTTGGCATCAACAACACCATCATTGGTAATGTTCTTGTTTTTCACTCATGTGCGATGTTTGTCATTATAGGTAGTGGATGGGAGATTTTTTTGTTGTTCAAGATATGTGGGTCTCCCTCCTTGTGTAGTAAGGGCTCATTCAATGTTCAACACCATGGAGAACAATTGATCATATGTAGTGATATGTTGCACCTTGAGATGGAATGCCAAGGCAACTTCAAGACTAGAGATTATGGTGCAAACTTCTTATTCTTCTAGCATGATCCATTTTATCCTACTGGCCTTTGATCACCATCGTTGTAGAAAGGAAGCAAGTGATTCATTTTTACATTGTTTAAGAGTTGATAGTTCCTCTAGACTAACATCTATACGGATATTGAATGCATATATTTTTACGAATGTGTCTACTATCTCTTGGAACTTCTTGATGCCTAGAGGGAGACAAGAGAACCATTCCATGGCTTGGCTAGCCAAACTCCTAGAAAATAGCTACATTAGATACGTAGATCATCATATGCGACTTCCATACAATGTACTTGGAATTACCTAATGTGATCTTTAGGGTTTCCTATCCCATAGCATTTATCAAATTTAGGGATTTCAAATCCCTTTGGGAATGGTTTCATTGTAAGACTCCTGTCAAATTGATAGGGACACAAATTGTTGGGTATTTTTGTGCTTTTCCCTAATTAGAGATTGAGCACTTGTTGTGAGAGCAACCTGATTTGTGTCATCACATCACCTTACAAATTAGGGGGTGGAATGAATGTGTTTTGAATTAGTTGATTTGTTTGGGTGGTAAGTGGAGTTTTTGGTGTGTTGATGATGGTTTGTTGCAAGCTTTGTTGATACACCTACATATTTTATTGTTCCAACAAAGCTTGTTGTTGTTCTTGTTGGTTTTGTGCCAACAACACTTGTTGTTCTTGTTGTTGTTGTGCCAAAAATTCTTATTGTTGGGCTCATAATGTTTCTTCCTATTATGCTTGATATTGTTGTAAGCCTTGTTAATATGCCTATTGTTGGGTTGCTTATAGTTTTTCCTAGTATTGAGCTTGTGCTTGCACTTGTTGAGGTCGATACTAGGCATGAGCTTGAGCTTATGCCATCTGTGCTACTTGTGTGACTTGAATGGCTTGAGCTGCTTGTGCTGCTTGGGAAGCTTACTCTCCTTACCTAGCTTGGGAAACTTGGGTAGCTTGGGTGGCTACTTGTTGTTGTAATAGATCTTGGACTTGAGTAGCTCATTGTACTTGTTGAGCTTGTTGTGTAGCTTGAGTGGCTTGTGCTTGCTAAGAATTTTTTTGTGCAACATGTGTGTTTTGGGTTTGTTGTGCAACTTGAAATTCTTGAATTTCCTTTTGATAGGCTTGTTGCACGGCTTGCAACATGATGCTATATTGATTGGAAATATTATTTTTGGTGGTGGTGGTGGAGGTGGACTCAGAATAGTGTTCATTCCCATGACAAGGGTGGTGGTTATATTAATGGTGGGGATTTGTGTGGTGGATGGGGAAATTGATGTGTTTAGTCCTTAAGAGACTATCATTGTATATATTTGGGGTGTGGTTGATGGTGTGATGATTACTTGTGTTGTTTGAATGGTTTCCATCTATTGTTGCAATATCGATGGCATGTTCAAAGGGTTTGATGTGATGACCTAGTTCATGATTGGGGGTTGTTTTTATTGAGCGGTGGTAAGGGAGGTAAACCTAAATTGAGAGGTGATGTTGATGTTAATGGTAAAGGTGGAACTGGTGGGAAGATGGGTGGTTTGTTTCCTTGATCAAATGATGATGAAGAGTGATTGAAGATACCCCTATCCCATAGCCCACCCCCTCCTTGCAAAGTCATGGGGAGAGAGGTTTGCATATTTAACAGGTATGCCAGTGTTGCACAAAAAGATGATGATGGGTCATTGGGATCCTGGAAGGTGACCGGAATGTATGGATATAATGGATTTTGGGGGATGGATTGACCCAATATGGTGTATGTGTCCAAATCCTAGTTGTTCACAAGGGGGTGTGTTTGTAGTGCATTAAGAAATGTGCTCCCTTTGTTAAAAATGGGTTGAGTTAGAGCAATGGATGTTGAGATTTGGGGTATGCTTTGGGTGATGTTTTGGAATGAAGATTTGGATGAGATATGGAGTGTGGATGAAATTAGTGGCATGGCCCCAAGAGGTTGTTCCACTATAAAGCTCACATAAAAATTTGACAGGATTTTAGCTCCTTTTTTTGCTAATTAAATTATGTATATTGAGTTGTTTAGTTTCATCATGACATCAACAATTTTGTGTGTTTCACAATTTTGAACCATTTAAAATATCTCATCTTGTGTCATCCCTAGCACGTTTTTGGTAACATCCTCTACTTGGACACCTTCACTTTCAGGATCTTGTGAAAATGGAGGAAGATTAATCGTGAGACTACCCAACCAAATGGGATTCATCTCAGTGTTGATTTGACTCAAATCACTTGAATTTTATGTTTCTTTTTTGGTTTCCATGCTCTTCTTTTGTTGAGATCTAGTTTGAACCATAAAATAGGGATCAATTTTCAAGAATGTGGGAGATGAATCTCTAATTCTTTAGATTGATCTAACTTTAGGCCTAAAAAGATAATATCTAAGATGATTAAGGATTAATATTGTGAAGGTTAAATATATGAAAGGTGGATGATATGGATGATTTAATCTTTTAGAAAATCTTCAGAGGGATACTAGACTTTTGGGACTTTCTTGGATTTTTGGTTTTGATTTGATTTGATTTGATTTTTGATTCTTGGATTTTGATTTTTACCTTGATTTGGTGATTTGGATTGGTTTGAACAAATTTCCCCCAAGATTTTGGATGTTATCTATGGGATAAAATTTTCTCACAAGATGATTATTTGACTAAGTGTAGGGAGAAGGATGCATCTACCTAAACCTAACCAAACAAGATGATTTGATGATAATTCAACTAAGCATATGGAGAAGGATGAATCTACACATACCTAGTTGAAAAATATGATTTTATGTTTGTTTCAAGGACCTTGATTCAAGGATTTTGATTTATGGATTTGCCAAAAAATTCTAGCATGAAGGATGGTTTCAAGATTTTCAAGAGTTGTGTGTGAGATGATTTTGGTTTGATGTTAGAAGGATGAAGGTTTGATTTTTATCCTATGTGTACCTAATAAAATAAAATAAAAATAAAAATAATCTTGTTTACAAGACCTTAGTTTTGAAGAACACACTTTACTCTAAACAAGATGCTGAAATTGTTGAAAAAGTCTTTGATTCTGACAATAATAAAATGAGTACAAATTGGGATTGTTTCTTGAAGCTCTTCTATATAAGTTAAAAAGTAATATTTTTTATGAATTTGTAGAGCATTGAAAGATGCTTTTGATGAGCTTTTGGACTAAGAGCTTTGACCTTGGGTTTCCAGATTTTGATCCTTTTTGAAATCATTTGAGACACAATTGTGAGATTCAATTGTTCTCAGATTTTCTTAGTGACTTTGTTTTACCACAAAAAATTCTTGCTTAAGTTTTGAAACTAGATGGCTAATGTTTTAACTTCTTCTTATCCAACAAAGTGTATCATGTGGAAATCAGAGAAATCAAAGCAAAATTTACCTAATGTTAACTCTAGTAGGAGAAAATTGAGATTAAATCCAAATTCCTAGAAACCTCTAAGGATATAAATCCCAATGGCAATCAATATCATGTGAATTCGTTCAAGGATATTTGGTTCTCCTAAAGGGTTTGAAATTTGGTGCTCATGTTAAATGTTTTTTTTCCCAATGTTTATGATCAAGCAAAGTATTTTGTTTCCAAGAACATGCACAACCCTATGGATATGAAATTCTATATTTGTTGAATCCCCACTTGGACAAGTCCATCTATGCCTACCTTTAGTTAATGGTTAGATGCTTGACCCCCATGGTTCCCCTCCAGGACACTCACTTATATAGGGCAGCCAAGCATTAGTACCCATGAAACTCCCAAGGCATACTTTCTATTTCTACTAAAATTCATAAAAGTGTGGGGCGACTTTAGAATGACCATTCTTGTACCAACAAATAGATCAAGGATTTTGGCCTTTACTAAACAAAGGTTTTAATGTGATAATTTTGTTCGTGGGGGACCATCCATGTAGTGAGAGACCATTGCTACCCTTCTCATTAGAATAATCTTCATGATATTGGACTTTGTTGCAATATCCACACTTATATCCTAGGTGGAAGTCGCTTGGCTTTAGCGTGTTCCCGGTTGGGTCATTCCCTTGGCTGATTACTTTTTCCAACAAGGTAGGCCCTCTAAGATAAGCAAAAGAAAGAAAATATATTCATAACTCAATCAATCTTTGTTGCAAACCAAATAAAGAGAATGTACACAATATGATCCACTCACACTTGCAAGATTTGTTCAATTTTAAAATCAAATTGAATTGTGTTGGCAATTACTTACGCAACTTAATTTCACCAAAATGCCTTTTGATTCTCAAGATCACTATAATGTGTGAAAGAATCGCATACATCCTTTTAATGATATTACTTCTCGTAAGTAATTACAAAAAAAGAAGCACTTGTTCATTTTTAATCCACAAATCAATGATTTTGATTCCTTTTAGAGCACCAAAATGAAATATGGAGATTTCCTTATTCAATTGTTAGCCTCGAACCAAATTCAGTGAGTTTGTCTAAAGTTCCTTTTAAGTTCTTTGTAGTAAAAATTGAAATTTTCCTTTTAGATCCCAAAAAGATGTGATTTGATCTAAAATAGAAAACTAAAGCATTGAATGGAATCTCTAAGCATTTCAAAACACTTTATCAACTCCAATTTTCAATGCCCAATTTTCCAATTTAATTTCGCTTATGATTTATCCACCTTGATGAGAAGTACCTATCCTATATTGGATTGGTGCCACTTTGATATGAAAAGTGTTCCTTTCCCAACCCTTGAAAAGATCAATGATAAAATTTCTTGAATATGTTATGCTATGAAGTGGACAAAATTATCTCTCAATGTGAAGAGAGTGACTTTTCTCTAAGTTATGGATGATAAAAATGAAGGATAACCTCTCTATTTAATGAAGAATTTGATCAGAGAAGAGGAAAAAGGGATGAATGCGAGATAAAACCACAACCAATAGGAAGAAACCATTTGTCCCCATGTGAATGGGCCAAGGATGTGCATATTTTGATGAATGTTCCCATAAATCCAATTAGTTGAAATTTGAAATAAAGTAAATGACAAGGTAGAGGGAGAGTCAAATGGAGTTATGGCCACTTGGCTCAAGGAAAAAGGACTTGTAAGATGAAATAAATTCATTTTTGGAAGGATACATCTCATTTGGAGGGAGATTTGAAATGGAGAAATATTCCACTTTTATTCCTTGTTGAGAGAAACTAAATATTTCATAAATTAATTAAATTGATTTATTTGTGAAAGTGGGAAAAGCTAGAATATGTGACATGGATTAAGATTAGATTTAATTAGGATTTGATTAAATAAGGAGAGGTTAGGTGATTTGACAATTTTGACTTAGATTTTAGGATTTAAATAAATCAAAGTTGAGAGGAGAATGATTTAGACTTAGTGAAATAAATATTTTGATTTATTTAGCTAAAAGGGATGATGTTAGTGATTTAATTAAATGAATTTTATTTATTTATTTAAATGAAGAACTTTAGAAGTTAATTAAGATTGATTTATATAATTCAAGAGGACTTTAGGATAAAATAAAATGATTTATTTAATGAATGGATGAATATGACTTAATTAAATGCATGATGCCAATTTTGCATGTCTACAATACTATCTCATTAAAAATGAATAGGGATAAATCTAACCCTTGTTGATAATGGCTCAACCCCTAATATGTGTAGCGTAAACCTTTTGGATAGGCTTCACATAGACAAATCACAAACTCAACCTAATTTTTTTATCTCTTTAAGGATTTGGCAATGTCGAAAAAAAACCACTCAATGTGATTACTTTACCTATTATAGTTGGGAAGGCCATATTGGATATAGAAATTCATGTTATGCCACATGATATTTCATATAATCTTCTCTTAGGAAGACCATTCATTCATGCAATGAATGGGGTGCCTTCTACACTTCATAGTAAAATGAAATACATCTACAACAACAAAGTATACACACTTGGAATTGATCTGAAGGCTTATAGTGTCTTACAAATTGATAAAAACAAAGAAAATCCCTTGAAAACATCAACATCAACTACACAAGTGTAACTCGTACAACAAAACAACAAATAAAAACATACTGAAAAAATAATGAAGCTATTGGATAATGTTTGGGGTTCCTTAGATTTCAAGCATACATTCATGGGTGAGTACAAGATCATAAACAAAGCTTCAGATAAGGGACATGAACACACATTCATGTGAGCTCAAAACTTACAAGACCCTTTGAAAGCATCCACCTCAACCACTTTAGACAAAGAATAAAATTACACAACAAAATTTGATGAACTTAACCATGAACAACCACCTAATCCAAAAGCAATGAAAAGGATTTATGGCAATGGTTATGAACTTATGAAACATATTGGATATAGTTGAAAAGTATGTGGTGCTAGAGAACAAGGTATTCATGTCCCCATCAATCCTAACATGCAAGAAACAACTCATGGTCTTGGTTATTTTCCTTCAATAGAAATCACCACACCTTCACTCAACATCAACACTATCACAAAAGCTTCCTCTAAGCATACTTTAACTATAATGCATCCTAGACTGATAGACACTACTAGTCTTAATGGTTATCCTTTGCAAGAAATGAAAAAAACAAAGAAATTTTTGCTTAATGTTAATTTTATCTTGTAAAACACTAAAGATATGAGTTCTTTAGATTTTACACCCTCTTATAAAGGAGCAAACAAAATATTGACATCTAAAGGTATGACATCTTGTACATCTAAGAAAGAGAAATCTTTGTCGCATAATAATGGAACATCTGACATTGATCAAGAGGGTATCTTGTCAAGACTCCTCCAAGAACTTGAAAGAAAATTTATTAAAATACTTCATTTTTTGCATATCACAAAGTTCACAGAAGTTCTACTAATGAATGGAAGGCTTTCAATTGTAAAATTCAACATCTTAAGGAGTTTCATACTCTCCCTTATGTGGGGGCACCTTATTCCTCTAATTGATACAAATTTTTACTCTAACATGCATTTCATCAATCATTTTGGCTCACCCTTGTCTTGCACTAAGTGGGGGCAAGGGGTTAGGTAGCCTTGTCCTCTTATGTCACTTGTCATTGCCTCTTTTGGCTAGTTTTTAACCTTTCATGAACATATAAGAGCATGCTTGGGATGTGTACAACATGCCTTAAGATGGCTTGCATGTGACATCCTAATTTTTTCATGATGTATCTTATCAAAAACATATGAATTGGAATAGGGATTTCTAAATAAGGTATCATATCTTCTTCTACTTTAAAGCAATTTCTCATAGTAATGGTGTTAGCAATAGCTTTAAACTGGGGAAATACATTGACACTCATATTTAATTGTGTGATTTTATTTTTCTTACAATTTCCCCTCTTGGAAACCCCAGGATGATACCTTGCACTGGCCCTCTCTTGGAAACAAGATGAGACCATTTGCACTTATCCTCTCTTGGAGATATTAAGCATGATGTTACCTAAGATAATACCTTGCACAAACTAAGCAAAATCCATTTGAACATTCCTTGCACTATTTTGTATATACAATGTCTATGAGTTTTAAGCATATTAATTTTTTCTTATGTCATAGAGCTCAAAGATCATTTTTACGTGGCCCCTTATTAAAGTATGACTTTGGTATGGTTGAGCAAGAAGCCCATTCAGAGGGATGAATTTCCCCATAGAAACTCAAGTGTGTGTGAGCACATATCAACCATATGTATCTCATCTGTTAGGACTTATCACCTGACTAACATCCAAGAGTTTTGTCACCTCAAAGTGAGTGTGCTTTTTTGGAAAAACAACCTAGATCTGGTCCACATCATGTTGGAAAAATGGTCAAAGCTTGATCGACCTTTTTACTTCTCTTCCTTCTATTTATTTCCATTGCATGATCATGTATCTTCTTTTGCTACAAATCATTCACCTTTTGTCTATCCTCTTGTGCTTATGTTGGTATGACTTAGGATCTTGGATCTTGGGGACTTGACAAATTCCTTGATCTTTTTCATTTGTTTTCATGTGCAGTGGTATGATTGGACCTCTCTTGAATGTCTACTTTAGTGTGAGTTTGAAGCAAGTTCATCCTCTCACTAAAGTGGCAGCTAAATGTGTCACAAAAAAATGTATCTTGGAAATTTTTATGCTTATTTGAGTTTTTCTTACATATGTTGGCTTAGTTTTACCTAGATTTAATGTTGTAATATGGTCAACACATTCACATTAGGTCTTGGACCCTTGTGAATCATTAAGAATTCTATGATATCTTGTAAAAGTGTTGTGAAGTGTTGTAACCCACATTCAAACTTTTCTAGGACCTTTTCATTATAATTCACCTAAATAACATCTTTTTATCACTTACCAAGCCTTATTTCAAAGTGTTGTAAAGATTTATAACAAACTTGTGATATAAGAGGGATTCACTACACACAGTTGTCTCCTTTCTTAAGAGATCACTAGGGAATGAACTACCCATATACACCTCAGAATAACATATTAGAAAAATGATAAAGAACTAAGATTCAATTATGCTTTAGGAAAAACCACTAGAGACCGAGAGAGAGTAAAACTAACAGATTCCTACCTTAGAAGAGGAAGCTCTCTGCCAAAACATGTCAGTGCAGTTCCAGGACACTAGTGTCACATGCTATCATCTAAAGGATGCACCAAAATCTTGAGTAATAGAGAACTCAAGAACTAAAATAGATAGAAATAAGCTTTACTTCTAAGGTCAGAGATGACTTTTATTGAACTATGTAGCTAATCAGAAAACTATAAACTAAAATGAACACAAGGATGCTTGGATAAATCTTACCTTCCTCTCGATGTCTAAATCTACACTCCAAGCTCCTCTTCATGACCTACACACAAAAGAATGAGAGGAAAGTTTTTGGGTGGCTATGTAGGGGCCTACCTCAGTCATACCCCACTTTAGTGTTCTCACCTCCATGAACAACCAAGTTGCAAAGGAGTGTTAAAGAAGAAAATAAAGCATGTGTTGTAAAAATAATACTTGCTCTAGAGTAGAAACTACACCACAAGATAGTTTGTGGTGAAAGTAAAACCCACTCAAGAGTAGAACCTACACCAAAAGATAGTAAAAAGACATGTATGTAAGGGAACATGAAAGAGACACCATTACCCACTGGCCTAGACCCTTTCTAGAGCACATAGATGCACCATTGAGTGCTTGCTTGAGAGTTGTTGTAGCTACTAAGAGGACCTAGTCTGGTATGGCTTCGCTTGTGAGAGAACTACTATCAAAAGTGAAGAGAACATTGAATTGGAGCAAATGAATGAAAGACCTTGATTGATGTCTTCCAACCCCTAAATGAGAGCCAAAAAGGGGTTTTTAGCTCTTGCAAGGTTGGAAAATAGCTATTAATTTTAGAATGTAACCAATACAACACATGTCTCAAGGGTTAGAATTCTAGATTCTACATTTTGAAATTAGGAAACTGCCAAGACACTAGCACACCGTATAGATGTCTACATGCCATGCATGTATCTAGAGCCTAGATTCTTTGGAAACATGTCACTAGGCTTTTGTTGCTCAACCACAAGTCTGCATGGATTCATAATCATGAAATTTTGACTCATGGTATTTTTTCATTAATATTTCAAGGCATCATAAATGCTAGGAAGAAATGCCAAAATGTGGAATTGTCCCTAGGTACAATTCTATGACATTACATTTTCCCCCAACTTTAGTGTGATCAATTTTGAAAAAATCAGCCTCACTAAAGTAGGAAAGAAAAATTTTCATCCAAAATTTGAATTTTATGGATTTTCCTACCAATAGAGAGAGACCATAGCAGCCACCAAAGTTGAGCTTACCAGTACTAAAGGTGCCCCTAGTATTCGAGCTCATCAAACAACATCAAAATGGTCATGAAAAACTATTCAAAGCATTAACCTGCAAAACTCAAATTTTGCGTTAGCTTCGAAAAGTTAGAAGAAAGCTACTATGGAGAGAGGAATGATTAGGAAAATGGTAGTAGATTTGGAAGAAAAATATGATCAAGAGGCAACCTTATGCCCCCTCCTAAGTTTTCCACTAGCCTAGTTGGGTAAATTTAGGAGAAACCAAGGAACTACAAGCTCTAGGAAAAATGAGCCCCAAGGGACCTATATGTAGCTAGGTGGGCCCCTACAAGGGTCATTTTCACTATTCACTATGAGAAAATTGTTGACTTTTGTGAGAGAAAAGTTAGTAAAATTTTGAGTAAGAAAGAGTATGAGGTGTCGATGTTGGAGAAGGTATGCCAAGACATTGCTGAGGGTCACGAGGTGGACCAAGTAGGCCTCAAAACTTCTTTTTTCATATTTTTAGCCCATTTTTGAGATCTTTTTGTACCAGGTAGGCCTCAAAACTCTGCATTGTTGTCTCGAAGATGCATTTTCATGTTTGAGGTGACCATGGTGGTCAGGGATGCATGTGTGGCACATAGACATATGTGCAGTGCACATAGGTCCTAATTAATTTTTTGTTTTTATGTAAAATGTTGATGTTCTGACTCAGATTGTTTGAATTCTTGTAGGAGTACCCAGAGATTCAAGAGCATCTAGGAGGGTGATCATTCCATCTTGATTGCGAGTAGAGGGACTCTCTATCAGAGGATTTGGTCACTCATCTAAAATGGGTTGGTCTCTAGCATATTTTTACCATGCCAAAAATGAGATACCATGGGAGGATGCTCACAACCCTTATGGAGTGATGGGATGCCACTACATCATCTTTCTAGCTGCCTTGTGGAGAGATGACCATCACACAAGAGGACATTTACAAGATCCTCAAGCTACCCATCTACAGACGGTGGATGGCTCTCTACAATACATGATTAATGTGTGAGCAGATGAAGAGGGTCCTCTACTATACAGGGAGGACGAATAGTGGTGATGACACAAGTCATATTTATACACACTAGTATGACCATGCAAGGACCACTATGCAATTTTTCTTGCAAGTCATGGTCATGATTGTTTCCTTTCAAATCATGATTGATGGGTGAAGCTCACACCTACATGGGGGGCTCGTCCACACTATCAAAGAGATGGTGGAACATAAAACTATTTTTTCTTAGGGGTGTAGTATGTTGCCACACCTCTACAAGGAGCTCAGTCGGTACACGCATTATGAGTACTGTAGCCTCATAATGTGCACACTTTTGCAGGTGTGGGCCTTTTCCCACATTATGTGCACCCTACCAGTCATTTTTCCCAAGTGACGGTAGTATTGAATTCCCATAGCCCACTAGTATGACATGATTGGCTAGTTGAGATTCAGGGACTTACAATTTTGGCAATTACAATTTGACACTCTCACTATTGATGGGGTTTGGTGGAGACCCTACCAATATTTTAGATGATGGATGATAGCAGGTACTTGAGGAACCTATAGTGGGATATTTTTTGATCAACTAGAGAGATTATATCATAGTACCCTACTACTGGAGTCGGGTCATGTTTCAACATGGTCAACCTCAAACTATTCCAACAGATGGTGGGGGATCAACCTTGCCCCACTATTAGTGATATTTTCCAATTAGATGATGATTATTCTGATCATGATCAACCCCATACAGTGGTATTTGATAATGCTAGGGTAGTGGCCAATTTTGCACGGTGGTGGGAGAGGCATTGTCCTGCTCTTATGTTTGGTGAGGATGCCCCAAGATGGGACCCTAGTCTAGAGGAGGAATTACCACTCCATCCATTGTAGGACAAGAAGATAGGTTAGCAGCAAGTTGGAAAGGAGGAGGAGGCAATTCCATTGAGACCCAGGTGATAGAGGAGGAAGAACCCCCACCAATTAGCCCTATGTACTTGATACCACCAACTTCTACTACAATTATTGCAACACTAGCATCACTAGGAGTGGCCACCGATGCTAGCAGCATGGGTCCCAGCACTAACCCTCACCTTGACTCGACATAGCAACCAGGGGACCTAGGTATACAAGATATGTTATTTATGTTTCCATAATTTCCATTTTATGTTTATGATATATGTATATACATGCCATGTGATACTAATACCTCTTTCTTTCTCTGTGGTTACAGAGGATGTATAGGGATGGACCGGGATTTTTGCTTGTTTAATTTTAGAGGTTTCCTCTATTGGGCTGATTAAGGGGTTGGTTCTTGAGGATTCTTGGCTAGTGTCAGTAGGATGTCATGCCCCCAAATTTGAGCTAGTTGCACACCTGAGGGCCACCTACAAGGAGCAGGGTATGGATATTGTCCAACTCATTACAGAGATAACAACTCTTTGAGGATAAAGTGATCAACTGTTGGGGGAGCTATAGAAGACACTTGTTGAGTGAGATGCAGTAGTGAGGAGGGATGATGTCTCTGAGTATTCATGTGACACCCTTCAAATCCATCTTGATGGCCTTGATGGACAGCTAATAGCTATGATCCTAGCAAAGGTTCAATGACTATGGGACCGGTAGAGGTAGGCAAAGCTGATGATATCCTACCTACAAGGGGAGATCAAGGGGATGCAAGCAACTTTTTTTGTATCATTCTCCCACTATTCATACTCCATGACCATTATTCAACCCCTCCATAGGGTTCCAAAGCATCCACCAAAGCCAAAGGGCTCTAGGAGCCATGCACCATAGTGATTAGAGGCATTATCATTATTTTTGTATATCATTTATGTAGCGAGATACATATACATACATACATACTTGTAGATATTTTGTACAGACACATATTCAACAGCCACTCATTTTTTATAGCAGTGGCATGTACATGAAATATATGCACATGACATTGATACATACATGCATATATATATATATGCATGTATGTATCAATGTCATGTGCGTATATTTCATGTACATGCCACTGCTATAAAAAATGAGTGGTTGTTGAATATGTGTCTATAAAAAATATCTACAATTATGTATGTGCGAGATACATATACATACATACATACATGTAGATATTTTGTACAGACACATTTTCAACAACCACTCATTTTTTATAGTAGTGGCCCGATACAGGTACGTTACATTGATACATATATGCATATATATATACATACATTTATACATACATACATACATACATACATACATACATACATACATATATATATGTATATATATACACATACATATATATGTATATATATATATATATGGATACATCAATTCTAATCTCATGGAAATGTTTATTTGGATATGCATGTTTATGCTATGGATGTGTACTTACATTAGATGCTAATATGATTTAATAAACACAAATAGTTATATGTTAATTAAATGAAATGATGATCTCATGGTTTTAATAGATGTAATGTGATGCATGGCACACATACACACACACACACATGGTCATTCACAACACAATTTTTTTTTCATAATGTGTTAATGAATAATGTCAACATATGTAATGCTACTACCCTTCTTTAGAGGGGACACCACATAGATGGAACATAGAATGATACACATAATATTGATGAAGATGCATCACGTGAACAGGCTCTTTTAAAGATGTTTCATCAATAGATGATAGTCCATAGGCACTTCAACCATATTTGAAGATCACAATGTAAGGGCCTAACTACTTGGGGCTAAATTTTCCTCTCTGATCAGGTGATGCATTCACATTTCTCTGGTTTTCATAGAGAACCAAATCTTTTGTTTTAAAAGTCCTAGGAGGCACACCTTGATTATATTTCCTAGATAACCATCATTGATAAGCTTTAAGATGTTTGAGGGAAAATAAATGACACTCATTGAGCATTTCTAGCTAATGCAAATAGTTCACTTGGTAGGTTTCATTATCAATTAACACTTTAAGGGAAACTCATAAAGAAAAAATCTCCAACTCTAAAGGAATAATAGCTTTAGTTCCATACACAAGGTTATAAGGCGTTATTCCCATAGCCATACAAACACTTGTGTGATAGGCCCACAAAGTGTATTTTAGTTGAATGTGCAAATATTTACCATGCTTATTGACTCTCTTGTGAAGAATAAGCTCAAGTATTTTGTTAGATGCTTTTGCTTTACCATTAAATTTTGGATAGTATGGTGTGAAAAACCTATGGTGAATATGGAATTTATCAAGGAATTGCTTCACTTCCTTGTTCTTGAAAGGTGTACGATTATCAAAAAAAAGCGTAGTAGGAAATCCAAATTGATAAATGATGTTGTTCACAAGGAAACTACTAATAGATTTAGTGTTTTTGGATTGGAATGGGATAGGTTCAACCCACTTCATGAAGTAAGTTGTAGCAATAATGATAAAGGTATGTCCCTTGGAAGAAGGAGGTGACATTTTTCCAATAATATCCAACCCCCATTTTGTGAATGGCCAAGGGATAGTTTTATTTTGTAATTCTTGGATAGGTGCATGAAGAAGATGACTATGTTTTTGACATTAGGGGGACCTCTTAACAAAATTGAAGGAATCTTGTTCCATTGTTTACCAATAGTACCCTATGTGTATCAGTCTCCTTACCAAGGATATACCACCAAAATTTTCACCCCTAGAGCCTGCATGGGATTACTTCAGGGCAAGGGGTATTTCCACATTATTGAGGCACCTGAGAAGCAAGCCATTATAGGCTTTGATTGACTTAAAGGTTTTTTGACACCCTTCATCCCATATGAAGTCAACGTCCTTTTTTAATAAATGAGTGAAAGGAAGAGTATGATCAACCAACTAGGATATAAATATATCAATTTCCTAAATCTTCCCCTATAAAATTTGTAACTCAATGATATTCCTTGGTGGAGGCATGTTAACAATGGCATCAATCTTATTAGTATCAAATTTTATCCCATGCTGAGAAACTATAAACCTGAAAAGCTTGTTGGTGGCAATGCCAAAGATGCACATATGGGGATTAAATCTCATTTTATAGAGTTGAATCCTCTCAAAAATAAGATGAAGTATCTTCATGTCATCTTGATGGGTTATTGATTTTTCTAATATATAATCAACATAATCTTCTAAGATCTTATGGATAAAAACATGGAATATTAGGGTTATCACCTATTGGTAAGTAGCTCCTACATTCTTTAATCCAAAAGGCATGACCACATAACAGAAAGTACACCATAGGGTAGTGGAGGTTGTCTTGTATTGATCATCCAAGTTAATACAAATTCGATTGTAGCTGAAGAATCCATCCATGAAAGATAGTAATACATGGCCTATAGTCAAGTCGACAATCATATCTATATTAGGCAATGAAAAATCATCTTTAAGAGAAGCCTTATTAAGATCACAAAATTTGATACATATGTGAATACGGCCATCAGGCTTACTAAAAACAAATATATTCAAAATTTAGGGGGAATTTCCAATAGGATAGATAAATCCTAGTTTCAATAGTTTACATATATCGATCTTGACCATCAATGCCACCCTAGTATTGATCTTTTAGATTTTTTATTTAACCGGCTTGACATCGGGACATGGGATGATATTGTGAACCAATATAAATTCATCAATATTCGGCATATCGTCATATGTCCAAATGAAAATATCAAGATGAGAATGCAAGAGATCAGAGTGTTCATTTGCTTCCTCAGAAGAGAGACATTTCCCAATCTTGATCACTTTTTTTGAGGATTTAGGGTTCATAGAAATTTGAAAAGTGTCTCCTTCAAGAAGGGAACTATGGTTTTCAAGATGAGATAGCATGATGTCATCACCAATGATAGATAAACAATCCATGTCAATACTCAAAATGGACTCTCTAAAATATTCTTGACTATTCAAGTGATACAGGAATTGTTCCCTGTGATGATAAGGAGGCAATGAGGAGTAAGTACCTACAAATTCCTCTAGCACTTCTTCTAAAGAGAAGATGTATAGAGTAACCTTCTTAGCCTGCTCCCTTTCCTCTATTAACTCTGGATGAGCTAGGCTCAGTGGTTCAACTAAAATATTATTAACACTCCACCAAGGTTTTGCTTGGATTGTTCAACAGAGCATCCCAAACCCAGATAGTCTTGTTGCAACTTAAATTTGATAGGGACCTGAATCCCTTGCTTGATATTCCCTAGTCCTTTCTTCCCATAGCCATATTGAGAAGCAAGCTCATATAAAACATCATGATGAGTTTTCAAAAGCTCAGGAGGTGGTGGCTCCACATAGAGAATTTCATTCCACTAATGGATGTCAAACATTTCTATGGGGATACTCTTTCCTTCTTTACCAGGCTCACAAATGTTAATCTCCTTTGCAAGTGTGGGATTATTTTCCTCAGCATAGGAAGGAGTGATTTCCTAAATAGGATCACACTTCTCCTCCATGAGAGTATCATCTGTCTTTGTGTCAAGGGTACCTGGAAAGTCTATGCAAGAGGGGTTGACCTAATATTCTACAATAAAGAATTTAGAGAAATTCAGGGATCCCCAATCATCTCCAAGGAAAGCATTTGTTTGACAAGTAGACGTGGGAGACTCAGGGTCCTTTGCTTTAGGTGATTCTACATTTTTCACACCCACTCTAGGAACAACTTCCACATAAGGTATCAATGAAGAACACATCATGGCATTCACGATCAAATATGGAATACAATTATTGAGAGTAGATACAATTGAAGTGTGACTGGTAGTGGCCAGTTCATAGACATAGTCTTCTTTAACCATAAATACTTGATTACTTGCAATTAATTTCAAAGAATGATGTAAAGTAGAAGTTACTGCACCCATAGCATGGATCCAAGGTCTCCCTAATGTGGGTAAGCTAACGAGGCCTAGATGTAAATGTAGTATTATTGTACCTAGAGCTTGGCAGCCAATGTTATCGAATCCATGAATGTATAAGGAGGAAACTACTAAAGAACATGAATTAATCTTAATTTTTAGTAATAGGTCTATTCCACAAACATTGAGAGCAGAACTGGTATCAACAAGGGTGCACCTAATACCAATGTTGTTAACATTGACTATAATCATTAGAGGTTCTTCTTGCTTCTACACATTCAAAGGTGGGAATTCTTGCACGTGGAATGTAAAATTTGGTGAATCCACATGAATATGAGCCAAGTTCATATTAACATCTGTTGGCCTAGTGGAGGTAGGAAACATAATCTTTTGTAAAGCTTCCTAGAGCATCTCTTGATAAACTAAGGCAATCTAAAGAAAATCCCAAAGTGAGATATTAGTCAGAGTAATGGAAAGCTGCTCGACAAGATCATAATCACTTGGTGCTTTTATCGCGAGTGTGTGTAGCATGATTTCCTACCTTAAAAGATGCAAAACAATAGAAAATGAAAAAGGGGAAACACACACAACATCACCTCAAGATTAGCCTAAGTTGAACTTAAACATAAGAAAGATAAAAAATGATTATACCTTTGTTCAAGTTGATATTTTTGGTTGGCCCTTTGTTGAAGATTGGTTGTGTGATCCTTGATGGAAAGAGTGCTAAATGATATGCAAAATTTTCTACATTGTATCATGAATGCAATGGGAGATTTGGGTATTTAGATAGGTGCATGGAATGGATGCAATGAAATCTTCAAAATGCAACAATGGTGGTTAAGAATGCAAGTATGCAAGTGCTTGAGATTGCTTGACCTTGAGAGTGTTATGCTTGAATTTGATGAATGAATATGAGACCAAATCCTCTATTTTAGAGGATGAATCTATAGAGAATTGAATTGATAGGATTTAGCCAACATGGACAAGATGGAGGGCTATGGTGAGTTCAGGAGTTACAAGTCTCAAATCTTTCCATTCAAAATTAGATGGAAAAAAGGACATGCGAGGTGGAGGTAATTTGAAAGTATCTTGGGATTTGGGGAAGATTTCCTGAAAGAGGAAGTTCTTGTCCCCATGTGGAAGGATGGTGACAAGTGAGGAATTTTAGAATTCCCCACTAGTCATCATGGGGAGGAGAGAAGTTTTTGGGGGAATAAATATGAATATTAAATTCACATGATTGGAATTTCTTTGGGGATAAGACAAGGTCCTCATAAAGGAGGTCCTTGTCCCATGTGAGTGATGTGACTTATGAGAGGATTTAAAATTTCCCAATAAACTTCATGGGGAAGAAGGGAGCATTGAATGAATAAATGCGAATTTTTAATTCACATGGGGAATAGGTCATGACTTAATAAAGAAAGAACTTATGAAAGGTTGACTAGAAATGCACGTGTAGCATGATTTCCAACCCTAAAAGATGAAAAACCACAAAAAAATGTAAAAGGGGAAACACACATAACACCACCTGAAGATTAGCTTAAGTTGAACTTAAACAAAAGAAAGATAAAAGAACGATTATACCTTTGTTGAAGATGATTTTTGTTTTGGCCCTTTGTTGAAGATTAGTTGTGTTCTCCTTGATGGCAAGAGTGCTAAATGATATGAAAAATTCTCTATATTTTATGATGAATGCAGTGGGAGATTTGGGTAATTGGATAGATGTATGGAATGGATATAATGAAAGATTCAAAATGTAGCAATGGTGGCTAAGAATGCAAGTATGCAAGTGCTTGAGATTGCTTGAGCTTGAGAGTTGGATGCTTGAATGTGTTATGCTTGAATGTCATGAATGAATATGAGACCAAATCCTCTATTTTCAAGGATGGATCTCTAGAGAATTGAATGACTAGGATTTAACCAACATGGACAAGATGGAGGGTTGTGGTGAGTTGAGGACTCATAAGCCCTCACATCTTTCCATGTGGAAATGAGATTGCAAAAAGGACATGTTGAGGTGGAGGTACTTGAAAGTACCTTGGGATTAGGGGAAGATTTCCTCAAAAAGGAAGTTCTTGTCCCCATGTGGAAGGATGGTGACAAGTGAGAAATTTTAGAATTCTTCAAAAATCATAGTGGGGAAGAGAGAAGTTGTTTGAGGAATAAATGTGAATTTTAAATTCACATGATCGGAATTGCCTCAGAGATAAGACAAGGACTTCATAAAGGAGGTCCTTGTCCCATGTGAGTGATGTGACTTATGAGAGGAGTTAGAATTTTCTAACAACCTTCATGGGGAAGAGAGGAGCATTGAATAAATAAATGTGAATTTTTAATTCACATGTGGAAGAGGTCATGGCTTAATAAAGAAAGCACTTATGATAGGTTGACTTGGAGGACATACCAGAAATGGAATGAGGATTAGATTAAGGTTGTACAAACATGTGATTAAGAAGACTAATGAAGGATTATAGACAATTGGCCAAATAGGGAGGATGTGATATTAATCCTAATTAAAGGTGTACATATCCTAATCATGGACTAATTAGAGTAATCCAAATTAGAAGAGGATTATGTAGGATTTGACAAGGAGAGAGAAAAGAGGCAATTTAAAATTGATTTAAATTCAAAATAGCTAAATGACTAAATTAAATAAATTGATATATTTATTTAACTTAGAGAGGAAAGGATGGAAGGTACTATATTTAATTATTAAATTAAATACTTTAGGAACCTTAGTCAAAGATGGAATATTAATTAAATAAATCATTTAATTAATATCGATAGAATAGACAAGTAATGAAGATGGATTTTTCCATATGGAACTGGTCAAATTTGGATGTCTACATTTTCCCCCTCTTTGAAATATTGTTAGAATAATAGTGTTTCAAAGAAAAATAAAATGCAAATGACTATAGAGGAAGCGACTAGAAAATGATGCCCCAGTATGGGAGAAGTTGTGTGAGCTTCCCAAATTGTGGCAAATGTAGGGAGATTCTCTAGTATTGCAACAAAGTGACTATGATATACAAATGGAGGAAAATGGTAGGGTATGCCCCCTTGAGAGGGTGATTGGGGAAGAAAAAGAGGCCTCAAACAACTTCTTGATATGAAGAAACTAAGGGTACCATTGGATAGAGCTCAAAAAACCATGAAGATTGGAGTTTGAATGGAGTCAAATGGATAGACGGTGTGAAAATGATAGCCTTGAGAAGTTAGAGGAATAGTTGAGTTAAAAAGGGGTTAAATAAAGGGTAAAAATACCCTTAACTTAAAAAAGTTGAAAACAAAAAGGGAAATGTTATATATAGTAATTTTAGAAATTACTATTCCTCATTTGCACACCTAGTAGTTGAGTGAGAGAGAGAGAGAAGAGAAGAAGGAGACGAGGATGTTGGAAGACTATGATGATTCTTGCATGAGCGCATGGTTCCATGCCAAGTTAGGTTCAAAACCCTCTTTGTGATTTGAAGTATTTTTTGGTATATGTTTTGAGCTCTAATGTATTTTAAAAATATGGGTTTTGGGATAGGGTTAGGTTAGTGAAATGGGTAGGTGGAAATTTTTCAATTTTTCCCATCAGGTAGGTAGAATCGCCTATTTAAAGGAAATGGGAAAGGGGGTGAATTTTCCCAAATAGTGGGTAGATGCACTAAGAAAATTAAAAAGAAGTGCTTGAAAAGTGCAGGAGGGCATGAGAGAAGGACAAACTTTCCCTGGAATCAAGAAAATCCATCAAAAAATAGGTTTGACAAAGAAGGGGTGACTATGCCCATGACAAGGGTGACTATGCCCAAAGAAGGGTGACTATTCCTAGGAAAGGGTGATCATTCCCTCCACAAGGGTGATCTTGCCCCGCGGCATGGCCATCCATCTAGAGGGAAAGCTCTCCCATCTGTCGGGAAGACTTGCATGCAAGAAGTGCGGGTTTGCCCATGGGTAGGCTCGCCCGTTCAGGTGGGATTGTCCATCCACTAGGCAAGCTCACCTGTCTACTTGGTGGGCTTGCCTAAGGATGGGTCTACCCATCCATTGGGTGGGCTCACCCAAAGATAGGCAGGCCCATCCTAGAGGTGAACAAAAGAAAGGAGGAAAAAGAAAATGAGCTAGTATGCCCATAAAATGAGCATAGAGAATGAAAAAATAAGACATTGGGAGAATTGGGTAAATTTATCCAAATGAGAAAAAATGGTGAGAAGATAACCCAAGGATGATAGAGGGAAAGATGAATAAAAGGATGAGATGAATTACATATTGTGATATGGATGCAACAGTTTGAGATCCTGCTAACATGTGAGAGGTGATCGGATTGGAGGTGACCATAGCATCAATGAATGGGGAGGACCATGAGGATTTGGAATTATCAAGGTTGCTACATATGCTGAGATACCTTACTTTCAGAGCACATCGGGTGATGTTGATAGCCCTTATAGAGTAATGGATTTCCAAGAACTCAATATTCCACCTCTCGATGGGGAGATGAATTCCCACCTCGTGTGCTAAAAATGTGTGTAGCATGATTTCCTACACTACAAGATGCAAAAAAATAGAAAATGCAAAAGTGGAAACACACAAAACACCATCTCAAGCTTGGCCTTACTTGAACTTAAACAAAAGAAAGATAAAAGAATGATTATACCTTTTTTCAAATGGATTATCTTGGTTGGACCTTTGATGAAGCTTGGTTCTATGCTCCTTGATGGCAAAAGTGCTAAATGATCTATAAAATTATCTAGATTGTATGATGAATGAAATGGTATATTTGGGTATTTTGATAGGTGTATGGAATGGATGCAATGAAAGCTTCAAAATGCAACAATGGTTGCTAAGAATGTAAGTATATAATTGCTTGAGATTGCATGAGCTTGAGAGTTGAATGCTTAATTGTGTTATGATTGAATGCCATGAATGAATATGAGACCAAATCCTTTGTTTTAGAGTATGAATCTCTAGAGAGTTAAATGGCTAGGATTTAACCAACATGGACAAGATGGAGGATTGTGGTGAGTTGAGGACTCATAAGCCCTCACATCTTTCCATGTGGAAATGAGATTGCAAAAAGGACATGTGAGGTGGAGGTACCTAAAAGTACATTAGCATTAGGGGAATATTTCCTCAAAAATGAAGTTCTTGTCCCCACATGGAAGGATCGTTACAAGTGAGGAATTTTAGAATTCTTCACTAATCATCATGGGGAGGAGAGAAGTTATTGGGGGAATAAATATGAATTTTAAATTCACATGATCAAAATTTCCTTAGGGATAAGATAAGGTCCTCATAAAGGAGGTCATTGTCCCATGTGAGTGATGTGACTTATGAGAGGATTTAAAATTTCCTAACAACCTTCATGGGGAAGACGGGAGCTTTGAATGAATAAATGCAAAATTTTAATTGACATGGTGAAGAGGTCATTAATTAATAAACAAAGCAATTATGAATGTTTGACTTGGACGAAATACAAGAAATGGCATGAGGATTAGATTAAGGTTGTACAAACATGTGACTAAGAAAACTAATGAAAGATTAGAGACAAGTGGCCAAATATGGAGGATGTGACATTAATCCTAATTAAAGGTGTGCACATCCTAATCATGGATTAATTAGACTAATCTAGATTAGAATAAGATTATAGAGGATGTGACAAGGAGAGAGAAAAGAGGGAAGTTAAAATTGATTTAAATTGAAAAAATCTAAATAACTAAATTAAATAAATTGATATATTTATTTAATTTATAGAGGAAAGGATGGAAGGTAAAGTATTTAATTATTAAATTAAATACTTTAGGAACCTTAAGAAAAGGGGGAATATTAATTAAATAAATCATTTAAATAATATCAATGGAATAGATGAGTAACGAAGATGGATTTGGCCATATGGAACTGGTCAAATTTGGATATCTATATTTTCCCACTCTTTAAAATATTGTTAGAATAATAGTGTTTCGTAGAAAAATAAAATACATATGACTCTATAGAGGAAGCAACTAGAAAATGATGCCCCAACATGGGAGAAGTTGTGTGAGCTACCCAAATGGTGGGAAATGTAGGGAGATGCCACAGTCTCACAATAAAGTGACTATGAAAGAGGAATTGAGGAAAATGGTAGGGTATGCTTCCTTGAGAGGGTAGTTGGGGAAGAAAAAATGGCCCTAGGTGGCTTCTCGATATGAATATATAGAGGGTATCATTGGATAAATCTTGAAAAATCATGAAGATTGGATTTTGAATGGAGTAAAATAGACACATAGTGTGCAAATGGAGCCCCTAGGAAGCTAGAGGATTAATTGGATTAAAAAAAGGTTAAATAAAAGGTAAAAATACCCTTAACTTAAAAAAAAGTAAAAAAGGAGGGAAATGTTATATATAGTAATTTTAGAGATTACTGTTCCTCATTTGCACACTTGGTAGTTGAGTGAGAGAGAGAAAGAAGAGAATAAGGAGACAAGGATGTCAGAGGATTGTGATGATGACATCATTCACTAGGGGGACGAGGTACGACGATTCTTCCACAAGCATGCAGTTCAATGCTAGGTTAGGTTCAAAACCCTCCTTTTGATTTGAAGAATTTTTTGGTATATTTTTGAGCTTTAATTTATTTTAAAAACAAGGGTTTTTAGATTGGGGTAGGTTAGGGAAATGGATAGGTGGTGAAATTTCAATTTTGTCGATCGGGTACGTAGAATCGCATGTTTAGAGGTGGTGGGAAAGGGGGTGAATTTTCCAAAATAGTGGGTAAATGCGCCAATAAAATTAGAAAAGAGTGCCTGAAAAGGGCAAGAGGGGATGAGGGAAGGGTAGACTTGGCCCAGAATCAGGAAAATCCACCCAAAAATGGGTTCGGTGGAGAAGGGGAAGTTATGCCCATGACAGGGGAGACTATGCCTAGAGAAGGGTGACTGCTTCTGGGAAAGGGAAATTATGCCCTCCAGAGGGGTGATCCATCCCCAAGGCATGGTTCTACATTTGGAGGGCGAACTTACCCATCCACTGGTGGACCCACTTGCTAGAGATACAAGCATACTCTTGGCCAGAAGAGCAGGCTCACTCGAGGGTGGGCTCACCTAAGGACAGTTTTTCCCATCCAACAGGTGGGCTCACACAACGATAGGAAAACTCACCCAAGGGGAAAATAGAAGGAAGGAGGAGGAAGAAAAAGAGTGAGTATGCCCATAAAATGGGAAAAGAGAATGAAAAAATAAGACAAATTAAGAAAATTGGGTAAATTTTTCTAAAGGGGAAAAATTAGTGAGAAGATAAGCCAAGACCGAGAGAGGGAGAGATGAAGGAAAGGATGAGATTACTAACATATTGTTATATGGATGTAGTGGTTGGAGAGCTTGCAAACACCAAGAGGTGATCATAGGTGTTCGAGGTGACCATAGCACCTATGAATGGGGATGACATTGAGGCTTTGGCATGAGCAAGGTTGTTGCATATGTTGGGATACCCAATTGTCTTAGCACATCGAGCAATGTTGACAGCCCTTATAGAGCAAAGGAGCTCCAATACCTCGATATTCCACTTCCTAATAGGGGAGATGACCGTCACTCTGGAGGATGTGTGGATGATTTTGAGGATTTCTTGGACTATAGGACTTACCAGTGTAGAGGAGGGGGTTGGATGTGGATAGATTCTTGGGGTTGGGGGTGACTCCACTACCTTTATACTTATGTGGATTGATTAGTGGACTGTTGATACCAGATGGCAGCAGTCACTTTTGCAAGTTGAGTAAATGGATGTGGTGTGACACATCGTAGAGTAGCGAGAGGGAGATTTTACATGGGGTCTATGCGTGTTGGCTCGGCTATACAGAGATATGCACGTTGTGTGCTTTTAAGGGGATCTCACTATTACACAAGTGATGTTGTTACATATATGGGCTTGGGAGCACATTAGTGTGGCCAGGGCAGGAGTGGTGAGAGTAGGGTTGTAGAATTTGACACTACCAGTGGCATACTGGTATAGCACATAGTATGGCTATGTATGGCATTATTAGGACTTCAAGGATCTAGATGGATGGAGGAGGATATTGGATAATCTTTTAGAGGATCAAATAGTGTGGAGGTCATACATGAAACAATGGTTCTCTAGATGGAGGAGAGATCCCTATATGGTGGAGGCACAAGGGCAGACTAGGTGACGAGATAGTTTAGGATCCAACATGACATTCCTTGCAGATTAGAGAGATTCGGGAAGATCATGTGAGAGTGACCATGGGGAGAGTTGATTATAGTTGAGGTTGCAAGACAACATTGGGAGACACTATAGGAGGTACCCTATCTGGGGAGGAGTGGAGGGATGCTAGATGTGGGAGTTACAGTTAGATTTTACATGTGGTATGCCCTCATCAACTTGAAAAAATTATGCTAGCGAAGCTAATTACAAAGGTGCTTGGTTTTCGGCTAGAGGATGAGCTAAGACTGGTAAGGTAGAGGAGAGATAGGAGGAGAAGTTAGTAAAGGAGAGGGAAGGAGGTGGCTATGGTAGGAGGCCAGCAGGAGAGAGGATAGGGGGAGGCTGGGGTAGCAGGTCAACAGGAGAGAAGACAGGAGGAGGTTGAGGCAAGAGGTCAATAGATGAGGGTGAGGAGGATGGGGAGATAGTAGAGAAGATCCTAGGAGGAAGCCAAGGCAGAGGAGGAGAGAGATGAGGTAGAGGTGGAGGTGATGGAGGAGAGAGATGAGGCAAAGGAGGAGGTGATGGATGAGAGAGATTAGACAGAAGTGGAGGTGATGGATGCAAGGACTCATTATATTCCCCTATTGGTCATGGTACCACCCATACTAGAGGATCTTACTATACCCTTGAGAGGGACCATTGTGAGATTATAGATCACTGAGCAGATACTAAGGGATGGAGAGGCTACAAGGTGAAAACTAGAGTCTAAGGAGAGCATGCTATGAGTAGAGGGGAAGGGAGAGTGCAATATCATGGTGCATGGATGGAATATAGGTGGAGAGGGATGGGTTGCAAGCTGGGGTGAGCTAGCTATGAGTAGAGGTGACTTGGCTTGAGGGAGAGGTTTCTAGAGAGCATGAGGATGGGGTGGTGGAAAGATTGGAGTGAGACAGGCTACAAGTAGAGGCGACCATCTTACAGGCTACAAGACAACAGGGATCAATGGACTAGATATCTTCAGAGGTTGAGAGGGACGTGGATTGTTTGAGGAGACAAGTGGAGGGGATACTTAGAGATAGGATTGAGCTAAGGTGAGAGTGAGATGAGCTCTATGATAGAGTCAAGGTGGTAGACCAGATAGTAGGGGATAGGGGATTGATGTAGGCTATAAGGGTCTAGGTATAGACCATGTAGCATAGACACAGGTGCAAACCATGCAGGGTGAGAGGGATGCAACATTGGCATAGGTACAGGTTGTAGAGAGAGAGAGAGAGAAAGATGCAACATAGGAACAGGGATAAACAATGTATGACGAGGGTGGTGAGACAAGGGTAGAGGTGCAAGGATTGTAGACATAGATATAGGCCATGCCAGATGAGATGGATAGGGCTATGGAGCAGGTGTAATGGATGGGAGTAAAGATTGGTCAGCTGCATTTGGCACATGACACATGGGCATAAGAGAGGAGATCCATATGTAGATTCTAGGACAGGTATAGGGTAGAGTGGGATTTAGCTAGATATCAGGCTATAGAGTGAGATGAGTACATGCATGAGGCCAACTACTATATATTATCCTAATTTATGGCAGTTCTAGACCATACATAGTGGGTGTGAATCTATGTCAGAGCAATGCCAAAATTGTCGACACCATCTTGGTCACCAGGGACACATACCCATGGATATAGTAGCCACAGAGAGAATCCTCCATGTAGAGGGGGTGTTTCAGACTCACCATAGAGGTCAGATGTGGGTAGCTCATAGTAGAGAAGATAGAGGGTAGGTGATAGCATACCGGTTTTTGATAGGTGCAAGATGGGTGTACAGTGTAGAGGAGTAGAGATCAAAGTTGATCTAGAGCCTTGTATTTATACTTTATTTGATCATATATGTGATGGATAAGTATTTTGATTATATGATGGACATTATTATGGACCATGGGATGGACATTGTATTTTGATTTTTATATGATATGTGATATCCCTTATTAGCACTAGGTGATGTTTATGTGATAGATGATTTATTTATGCATGTGTATGTTTATGATTTTATTATGGATGATCATCATAATGTGATGTATGTAAATGTTTAGGATGATGTGTGTTTACACTTATATGGATGAGATAAATGATAAGTATGATGACTAATGTGTATGATGTAGGATGTGATGGATGGTTTATGACTTTATATGCTATGGGTATGGATTTAACATTTTATCATGCAGGTGGTGATGTATGCATGATGTGTTAATGATATAGAATAATATGGAAATGAATGGATAGTAAAATGAATCTAAGATGCTTATAATAACCAAATATGATTAGTTTAAACAACTTAAAATAAATATTATATGGTAGTACCTAGGAGATGAAATGCAGGGAACCCATAATGTGGGATGAGATGCAATTAAATTCCTTACAAACACTAATTGATAAATGAAATGCAATGTGGACATACGGGTAGGTTTAATTTATTTGATATCATGCTTACTTTAGCTTATAAGAAATAAAGATGTGTGATATGTGAGTGTGATGGCCTAATGTGAAATGAAATGTAACATGAACATAAGTGTAAATAAGGGTTTGAATTGTAATGAGGGATGATGGTAGGTATATTGTTGGTTTAATGGTAAGTACTTTCCCTATAATCATTACAAAATTAAGGGAAGATGGATGTGAAACTGCACTTTTCAAGAACCCTGGGTATTTGGAGAAGATAAGATTGAAAGTGAATGTTTACACAACCAAAATCATAGGTCATACTTCAGGTATGGATGAAATGCAATGGAATTGATCATGAAATACAATTCTAATTAAATTTTCTATTTTTAGAACACTAGTTTTTAATATAGCATAAGACACCAGGTTCCAAGGTATGTGAAACCAAGGTGGATTAGTGTCTAACACATGAAACAAACACAACAAACAAGAAGGCCATCCCAACACCTGAAAGTCGTGATGAATTTGGTCAAGCTAGGAATTGGGATAACCACAAGAACAAAAGGATACCACAATGTAACACAAGATCCTAGGGGTCTTGGTGGGTACTACGTGGGACAACCAAGTAGAAAGAAATAGACAAGAGATCAAGATATGACCCTATGTTAACCAGTCAAAATGCACCATGATATGATAGATCATGGTGGCCTTGAAAAGTTGTGATAGGGAGCTTAGATGATAAATAAAAGCCACAAGTATCAAAATATTGCAATCAATTTCAAAACATTTCTTGCCATAGGATCGAGAGGATGGATGAGATTGATGAGGCATGTTAGGAAGGATGCATCTTGTTGAGACCAAAAATGGATACTAAACTAAATGATCGATTACGATGCAAGAGACTCCCAAAAATAATTGAATCTCATGATACGACTGGATCTCATTGTGAAGAACCAGCTAGATAAGCACATACTTGACAACATGACATAGGACCTGAGACACAAGGAATGAGACTGACAAAGGAGGTGAGTGATGGAGAAAAATGACTAGACAGGTGAAAAGAAAAGAAAAGAAAAGCAAAGCAAAGCCCTAGGGGTGTATCAAATGATCGATCTTTCCTATGTGAAAGAACAAGGGAAACATAGTTCAAAAAGGACTAAACGACTAACATGATAGGATGGGATCTAAATGAGGACCAACAAATGAAAGAACCTAAATGGGAGCAAAGGACCAACAAAATGACAATAGTGATGACACAAGCTCAGATTAAGATAAAAGCTCAGGCTAATGAATAGTAGATCAAGATATTCCAATGCTCAACCAAAATATACCAAGCGACCAAATGGATGGTGTGGATTGAAGGATAGGATTGATAGTATGATAGGATATGAGATCAGGATGGGCAGAAGCATAAAGTAACTATGACAAAAGGTAGATAATGATTAATCACTTTTTGAATGGTGCCTATGACTAGGTTTTCACCAAGCATACTTATCCAAGGTGCCACTAGAGGTTGTTTTCACCATAGGATGGATTATTTCTCTTTACTATTTTTGATTTTTTTTGAGTTTTTGATTTTTTGATTTTTTTTTATAATTTTGATAATTTTTTACTTTTTTTTTGGGATTTTTGTAGGATAGGATACCCCAGCTGACTTAAGTGTAAAAACTTTTTAGGTACATGATGGTAATAGGCTCCTCTAGGGGATCTCCTTCAAGTGTAGCAAGTCTATATGTCCGAGATCCATATTTTGTTGTGATGACATAGGTACCCAACAAATTTTCTTCAAATTTTCAATTCTTTTCTTGGTCCTGCTAAGTGTGTTGATTCTCCTTAATAAATAAATCATCAATGTTGAATTGGAGAGGATGAACCTTCTTGTTGTAACTTATCCTAAGGTGTATCTGATATTCTTGAAGATGGTCATAACTTTGATCCATTTTTCATTAAGGATCTCCAACTGGCTGAGTCTTGCAACCCTAGTGTCTTCATCACTGATAAGATTCTTCAGGGATATTCTCAATAATGGTATTTCTACCTCAATCAGCAAGATGAAATCAACATCATAAATGAGAGAATACGGGGTGGCACTAGTAGGAGTGTGGATGGAGGTGTGGTAATCCTAAAGGGTAGGATGGATATGAAGGTGTCAATCTCAACTAGTATTGTTAACTACCTTTTAGAGGATCTTGATTAGAGTTTTATTGGTGGCCTCCGCCTATCCATTACCTTGAGGGTAGTAGGGAATGGACCAATGATGTTGGATGTGGAAGGTTTCACAATGGTGTTTCATAGCTTTATTCTTGAAAGGCTTTCCATTATTAGTAAGGATGGTGGATGGAATTCCATATATGTAGAGAATATGGAATAGGATAAATTTTGAAATTTGAGTACCTGTGATATGAGAGAGTGGCGTTTCTTCCACCCACTTGGTGAAATACTCATTTGCAGTGATGATGGAGGTATGGCCATCAGAGGATGGGGGATATATCTTGTTGATCAAGTTGAAAACCCACTGAGAGAAGGGCCATGGTGTTATGAGAGGCTGGAGATCCTATGTAGGAGCATGGATTCAATCTACATGATGTTGATAGGGTAAATATTTCTTCACAAACTTACAAGAATCATGTTCTAATGTGGGCCAATAGTAACTAGCTCAGAGAATTATTTTAGTTAGTGCCATACCATTTGAATGGGCCCCACATACACCACTATGTACCTCCATTAACACAGTGTGGGCTTTAATATTGTTTAGACACTTGAGGAGAGTTCTGTCATACCCAAGATGATAAAGTGTATCACCTACAATGGTGTAATGGGATGTTCATTGGATAAAATATTTTTGTTTTTTTCATTCATATCTAGAGGTATGATATTGTCATGAAGGTAGGTATAGATGTCATGGTACCATGCTGACATATGACCTACAATGTCACACACCATCTCACTTTTAGGGATATCATACACTGGGATTAAAAGTTCCTCAATGATGAACTCACACTCTATTCAATCTTTAGGAATGTTGATTAGAGAATCAATGGTATCCGTGGAATCAACTACTTTGTTATGCACTCTAGGTATCTGGTCAAACTAGATGGAGGTGAAGTACCTTTCGAAGTCACATACCATGCATTTATACAGTAACAACTTATTGTCCTTTCTCATAAACTCATCATTGACCTATTTGATGATTAACTGGGAATCACCAAAGACTCTTAGGTGAGTGATATACCAATTGTTTGCAATTCTGAGGCCAGTAAGAAGAGCTTCATATTCAGTTTGTTTATTTGTGCACAAAAAATCCAACCTAAATGACTTTTCTATATAATCACCTTGGGGGTGATGAGAAAGATTCCTACCCTTGATCTATGTATGAACCATCAAAGTATAGTGTGCATGCAGCTTCTTCTATGACTATGAAGACCCCTTCATCAGAAAATTCTATTACTAGAGGAGCATCTTCCAACTGATCCAATATCACTTGTCCTTTAATAGCCTTTAGATCCACATATTCTATATCAAATTTTCTTAACAGGATGACCCACTTAGCCATTCAACTAGTCAGAGTTGTCCTGGATAATAGATATTTGAGTTGATCAACTTCAGATATGAGATTCACTGGGTGGCTGAGCATGTAATGTCAAAGCTTCTACAAGCTAAAGACCACAACTAGGCAAGATTTTTCCATCATGGAATAATTCAACTCATATCCTACTAGGGTTTGGCTAATTTAGTAGATTGTGTGTTCCTTTGATGACTTAGCATGTTCACCAACAATGCCCCTAGTGCCACTAAAGTAGTAGAAATAAACAAAGTGGTTTACATAGAATTGGTGGCATGAGGATTGGTGGGTGAGCCAAATATTCTTTGATTTTTTCAAAGCCAAGCTGACAATATTGATTCCGCTTAAAGGAAATATCCTTTTTCAAGAGACGAGTGAATGACTATCACTTGTAGGCTAATTGAACAATGAACCACCGAATGGATTGTAACTTACCCTGAAGGCTCCTTAACTATTTGAGATTGTGTGGTGGAGGAATATCCATGATTTCCTTGAATTTCACTGGATCAACCTCTATGCCTCATCTGGAGACAATAAAGCCCAATATTTTTCCAGATGTAATCCCAAAGACACATCTTATAGGATTCAAACGTAGCTTGTAATGCTCTAGACACTAAAAGATATTCTTAAGGACCATGGGGTGCTCTTCTCTTTTCCTTGATTTACCAAAAAGATTATCAATATAATCTTCCATTATGACGTGGATGAGTTCATGGAAGATAATAGTCATAGCATGCTAGTAGGTTGCCCTCACATTCATAAGACTAAAGGGCATGATATTGTAGTAGAATGTGCCCCATGGTGTTGTGAATGTTGTTTTATGCTGGTCTTCAAGTGCAATTATGATCTAATTCTATCCAAAGAAGCCATCCATGAGGGAAAGCATCTCATTCCCTACAGTTAAGTCCACCAACATGTCGATGTTTGGCCAAGGGAAATTGTCCTTAGGACAAACTTTATTGAGGTCTATAAAATCTATGCAAATCCTGATGTTGTCATTTGGTCTGGCTACTAGTATTTGAGATCCAATCAGAATAGTCAATGGGTCTTATGAATCTAGCTTCTAATAGCTTCTCCAACTCATTCTTAACTAGTAGAGCTACTTGGGGGTGCATTTTTTGGAGCTTCTTCTTCATAGGTTTAGCATCTAGATGTACATCCAAATGATGTACTACTAGAGAAAGATCAAGACCCAAAATATCTAAATATTTCCATGTGAAATTGGTGATACCTTCTTTGAGAAGCTAGGTGATTGTAGAGTACTCTTCCTCTAATAATGCTTTGGCTACATATGTGATTTTGAGATCCTCTTCTATTTCCTCAATGAGGATGGATGATCATTCAGATAGTTGAGTTCCTATCAAGGGAAGATGAACATCACCATCTTCCAACACCTCATCAAGGTTTTTGCTATAAGATACACCTTTTTTTTTACTTTTTCTAAGTCAAGAGGCACCTCAAGGAGGTTTTCACCAAGTGACCCTTTTTTATTTTGCTTCTTTTTACTTTTTTAGTTAAGGTGTTCATCTTCCCCCAATCCCATGAGATGTATGTACATATCCACTAAAGGAAAGGTTTTGAGTTCAGGATGTTGAAGGGATGTGCTAATGGTGTAAATGGATAGGAATTCAAACATGGAATAAAGGTCAGTGTGATCTACATCATTGTATAGGTGTTTGATGAATTCTTCCTCTAGTATGTCTTCAAGGAGACTATTGCTCACACTGATGTTGTTAGAGGCACTAGATGATGCTATAGGACCCTTTTGTTTGTTGTCATAGCCCAAGCCCAAATTTCTTGGGTGCACAAAAGTGTCTATTAGTTGTCGTCTTCCTTTTTCTTCTACACCAAGGCCTCCCCCCTAATAATTTTGTTTCTCTGCAAAATTAGAGGGCCAAGGATAGGTCTCTTGAAAAATTTCTTTCAAAAGGGGAGATGGTTTAGGTTCCTCACAATAAATCCATTGGCTGATGTCATCTTTTCGTGTGCCTTGCCTTAACCTAGGAGAGTGAAAGGTGTTGGATCCCACATTTGGAGCATTCAAGGTGATGTTCTTATCTTCTTCCTTTGGTATAGATTGAGAAGGTTGGATGTATGTGTATGGTGAGGGTGGCATGGTTTCCATGTTCAAATTTGTATGCATTTCGTATTCATCACACCCCTTGTCAATTATTTGGACCTTGGTGATGCTGGAATTAGATGCGGATGAAAGAGTTGATGAAGTGGTGGCTAGTGCATTGGTGGATGGATATGATGATGATGTATGAGGTGGCCCCATTTCTACTCCTAGGTAGTAATGAGAATGGGGAAAGGAGGCTTCTAATGCATGACAATACTCAAATGGTTGAGGGTCTGCATGTATTGTGACTTCCACCCCATTGAATGGGAATTTCAGATATTGGTGATATATGGATGAAATAGCTTGCATGGCATGGAGCCAAGGGTAGCCAAGGAGGAGGTTATAGGGGAGATCTAAATCAAGGACATGACAAGTGGTGTACTATACCATGGGCCCAACTTGAATCAGAAGACATATAGTCCCTTCAGAATCCTACTTTGAATTATCATACGCCTTAATAGTGATGACTTGATTATTTAGGTCAATGCAGTTGTATCCCACCTATTTTACAAATTTTAATGTTCAAAGATTCAGGTAAGAGCCATTATCTACTAGGAACCTTTTCACTTTATTGAGGGCTACTAAGACTTCAATGTGAAGAGGACAATTATGGTTTGAGTCAATATAGGGCATGTCATTTTGAATAAAACCTAACTAATAGGTTACTGAGAGATGTCGTACCAATGCTTGAAATTGCATAGGATCGATGTCGTTGAGTACTTGGGTACCTTGTAAGGCCTTTTTTAGGATTTCTTGGTGTACATGCGAAGACTTAAGCAAATCTAGAATAGAAATTTGGGCTGGGATCTTTCCTAGATGATCAAGAATGTTGTATTGGGAACTTATAGGTGATGGTTGAGTGGATGTGGAAGCTCCAAGGACTATGATATGGGTACAATAGGTTGTGACAACAAATTGTGGATTCTTTCCTTTTACGTGTATCATAGATACATGTGGTTCTTCTTGTTCAATGTGCATGATGCACCCTTCATAGTTAAATGGTACATTTTTGTAACTGATGTTGTTGGTACTATTATTTTGATTGTTATTGTTGCTAGGACCAGTATTGGTGTTTGATGTGCTAGGACCTTGGTTATGCTTAGGGAAGCATTCTGATATATTCGTAGTTATGCATTGACAAGAGTGTTATGTTGACATCCACATGTATATCACTCCAATCAATGAGATCTTGGATGTACGTTTTCATACCTTGACACTTATTCAACGTATGCCCTTTAATCTTATGGAACTCATAGTACTCATTTTCTTTAATCTAGACTAGTTTGGGCTTGGATTTGTCAAGGGGCTTGGTCATAAGTTATGTGATTGGATAATTGGATTGAAGAAACCTATTAAACATGATACTTAGGTGTTCTCCTAGTTGAGTAAACTAATGTTTGTTTCCCCCTAAATTATTCTGATTAGATTGTTGGGGAGGATGAGATGCCCCTTGTGGCACTGATATATCATTTGGATTTGACTACTACTATGAAGGATATTATGGCTTCTGGGAAGCATTGGCCACTTGGGAGTGCTTGGTGTCAGTGACACCATCATTGACAGTGTTTTTGTTCATTTTCCAATAACAAGGCTTGTTCTTAGATGACTTATCTTTATCAGAGTTGAAGATTTTGACTAGCCCTTTGACAATGAGGGCTCTCTCTAGGGTAGGGCCTTTCTCCACTATTTATGCAAAGGTTGTGACACAATGAATTCTGTAGTTATGGGCCATATTTGGATGAAATTTTTTAGTGAACATAGTGGCTATGTCTTTCTCTCTTAATAGGGATTTCATTCAATTACCTAGAGCTTACCATCTTTGAAGATAGATTGCAAAGGTCTCTCCTTCGCACTGATTTTACTTCAAGAGATCTAACATATCAATATCCTTTGCTAGATTAAAGGATAAGTGGGAGAAAAACTCTTCTAAAAGTTGTACAAAGGACTTGATAGATTGCTTCTCGAGACCCATCCACCAATCAAGAGTCATTCCTTGTAAACTCCTAGGAAACAATCTCATGAGGCAATTGTCATTATGCATGACTTCTTGACAATGGTCATAAAAATCCTAAAGGTGAGCTTTAGAGTCTTTTATTCCCATATACTTATCAAATTTTGGCATTTTGAAATGCTTAGGGAAAGGAACCAATGAAATTGAAGATCCAAATGGATAGGGAAAAATGTCCTCAAACTTAAATAATTATTTACTGGTCCCTACTTGCAAGTCCTTTAACATAGCTTTGAATTCTTCCAAATCTTTATTTATAGGCATCGTGGGGGTTATATTGGATGGATTAGACTGATTGTATGGAGGATATTGCTAATATGATGAGGATGGTACAAAAGTAGTTGGATCATTAGTTGGTGGAGGTGTATATGAAGGTGTTTGTTGGTACTAATTATCATACGTGGAATGTGGTTGTCCATTAACGTAAGGTGGATAAAAAGATGATGTATTTTGATAGTAGGAGGTGGAAGTAGATTGTTGATAGGGTGGTTGTTGTTGATAATATGAAGTTGGTGGAGAACTTTGTTGATATTATGTAAGAGCTTGGTATTGTGAAGATGTGGAAGCCCCTTGCTAGTATGATGGTGATTACTAATAGTAGGAGGTGGATGGAGCACCCTATTGATAAGGTGGCTATTGGTGAGTGTATGACATGGATGAAGCACCTTGCTGGTATGAGTTTTTTTGTTGAGTGTAGTATGGATTGGATTGGTAATTGTATGCAACGTTGGGTTGTTGTGTGACATATGGAGGTGGTTGTGGGTTAGACGATTGTTGCTATGGATTTGAATGTGATTGTAGAGGGTTGGTATAAAGTGGTGATTAAGTCCATGGTGAATTTTGAGAGGCCACATGGAGATTCAGATTGGGATTTGATGTAAGAGAATATGCGATATATGTGTTTGATGGGTGGTATAAATATTATGTGAGAGGATTACCCTGCATATGTGTGGGAACGTGTGCATGCTATGGTGGTTATTGTTGTTGTGGTGGTTGTTCATAGGGAGGATGAAATGGGATGTGGTGCTATTGTGGGACTGCTACAGAAGCTCCGTGAGGTGGTTTTTGAGGTTGTGAGGTTTCTTGTGTTACTTGATGTGGGGGTTGCATAGGAATGATAGTGTGTTGCTGTAGAATGGGAACATTTTATTGTGGGATTGTGATTTTTTACTATAGGGGTTGCTAATGAGGTGGTTGGGATGAGAAAACAACAATAGGATGTTTTGGGGGCATTTGTGATGGGATAGTCATGTTTTTTGGTGGTAATTGAGAGGGGATAGCCACATGTTGTGGTGATACTTGAGATGCAGTGGATTGCTTAGAATTAACAAGGGGTTGTTGGAACGTAGGTGGTGGTAAGTTACCATTGGGTGCAAACCCTAGAGGTGGAATTAATGCAAGGATTGGAGTTCCCATAGTGTTGATTGATGGTTGACTAGGATGCTAAGGTGGGAGTGGTGGAGGAGACAGAATATTCTGTGACATGCCACATGCATTGGTGCAAGAGCACCCAAGCTCTTTGAGGAACACTTCAGCAACCAAGATTGTGTAGGGGTTAGGAGGACCTTTCCATCATATCAAAGCATCGATTATAAACTTTTGAAGCCTATAATGGCTTTTGAAATGGAAAAGAACATGAAATGAGTCAACTATCCTAAGGGTCCTAATAAGGACCCTAGGACCAAAATGCAATGCAAATGGAACAATGATGCTCAAGGAATTTAAATAGGAATCTAATACTTGAATTGTGTCAAATAAGGTTGGATATTAAGGGTCCAATAGTTTTTAGATAGTAGAGTTAAATAAAATAATAGTTGGAAAATTCAAAAATTCAAAATCCACTTTAGGCGGGAAAATGAGTTTTAGTTATTTTAGAGGTAATTATGCATTGTAATCAATTCTAATCAGTTGGTACAGTTGTAGGATGAGTCTATAAGCCTGGAGAAGTCATTTTCATGTTTTTTGGGTTGCTGGTATAGGTACTATATGGACTGCTATAGGAAAAATAACAAAATCTTTGTTTTTCTTGCATTCTTTGTGTCTTTTTGATGAATATTTGATTTTTATTGATTAAATGCTCCATTTAATTATTCAAAGACTTGTATTTACATTATTTTAAACCCCTGTATGCTCTGAAAGACAATAGCAATCAGTTTCTTCTATAATACATTGACTGTCTTCAAGAAAACACATATTTTACACTAGTTCTAAGGGCTTTTCATGGATGAATGATCCATTTCATGGGAATATGTGACTAAGACCAATGAAATAGATCATAATTGACTTGTATCATACCAATCTAACAAGATAAAGTGCAAGAAAGAGGAATCATACGGTGTACACAAAGATTTCACAATGCAAAGTGCATGAGCATGGGGGATAAAGTATAGCAGTAGAGGATTTGCCTTAACAAGGGGTATCTTTTTGAGTTTGAATAGTTGAAAAATGTTTAGTTATTGGTGAAAACTCTAAAATTAGGATTTGGAAATGTTTGGAAGGCCAAGATCCAAGAAGCTCTAGTTTTGAGGCAATTTATGGAGGGCTTTGTGTTTGAGCATGTTAAAGGTGTCATAGAAGCCTAAAAGCTTGAAAATTCTTGGTTTGGGAACATTATGAGATATTGTTGAAAGTTTCATGGTCAGGGGTTGAGTTTAGAGAGGGGTTGCTTTGAAAAAGAGGGCTAGTTAGGCCTAGATTTTGTGGAAACAATAGGTTTTGGAAGGGATTGTCTAAAGCAAGTGATATCAAGGTTTGGATATGTTGTTTTTCATCATAAAACACAACTTAATAAATCATTATATTGGATTTTCCTTTGGAAATTTTGAGAGAAAAGTCAAAAATCCTTTGCTAGAGGCCTAGTTGGGCTAGAAGGCTACTTAAGGTGCAAAAGGTGAGTTTTGTCTAAGATAGAGCATTCAGACATGGAAACCATTCAAGTTAGGTTGGGTTGAGTTCCTTGAGATCACTCCAAGGGTTTTGGTCCATAAGGGAAGGAAATAAGTCATGAATGCATTATTGAGGCCTGATCTCCATACTGGTGCCTAGATGAAAGGTTGCGAGTGAATCATTGTTAGCCTTGAAACTTTGTGTTTTTTTCAAAGTCCCCCACCCTCTGCATTAGAGTGGTATCAAAGTAGTGAGTAGGTCCTTTAGGGATTGAAGAAACCACAATGGCACCTAAAAATCAACTAGCAAGAGAGTTGGAAGAGTTAAGGGAAAGAAGGGAAAGAAGAGAACAAGAAGCAAGAAGAGAGCAGGCCAAAGCAAGGGAAGAAAGGTAGTGGAGAAGGGAGAGAGAGACTATGCAAGCAAGGATAAACAACCTAGAGAGAAATAGAAGAGAAGAACAAGAAAACCAAGAGGATAATGATGAAGATTAAGAGCATGTGAGGGTAAATAAGGAACCACCGGCAAGTGAGACAGAGGACCCTGAAGAGAGGAGGTTAGTGAGGTTGTTGAAAGCAATACAAGGTCATGGAGGAAAGAGTCACTTAGATTTTCCTGTCTATCAAGGGAAGATGGATAGTAAGGAGGTGTTAGGATGGCTTGATGCCTTAGAGAACTATTTTGAGTTTTAGGAGGTGGATGAAGAGAGGAAGGTTAATTTTTCCAAAACCAAGTTGAGAGGTACGACATTAACATGGTGGACTAGTTTTTAGAATGATAGGATGGCTAGGGGATTGGAAAAAGTTTCTACATGGGTAAGGATGAAAAGTTTGGTCAAGGAACAATTCCTACCATCTAATTACACAATTCATGTGAAGAGGATGAGGCAGAATTTAGGACAAAAGGACTTGGATGTGATGTCCTATACTGAGCAATTTCAGAAGCTTGGTATCAAAGGAGGATATGAGGAAGAAGATGAGAAAGTAGCCAAGTATATCAATGGCTTGAGGTATAATCTACAAGATGAGATTGGTTTGCAATTGCCAAGGACATTAGGAAAATGTTTTCAACTAGGCCATTAGAGTAGAGGAAAAGGTGAAGAGGAAGCAATAAAGATCAAGCAATGGGGGAAGAGGTGGTAGTTCAAATAGAGGCAGAGGTAATAGAGAGAAAGAACAAGGCAACAATGATAAGAGTAGCAATGAAAAAGGTAAAGAGGTGTTTTCTGATCAAAGAGGTGGATACACTCCTAGAGGAGGAGGAAGATTTGGACAAGGTAGAGGCCCATTCATAGGTAGGTGTTTCAATTACAATGGACCAGGGCATTCTTCCTTCAAGTGTCCTAAATGGGAAAAAATTTATAGGGGCAGGGAAAGGAGAGCTAACTTGGTACAAGAAGATGAAGACAAGAAGGAGGAACCAAAAACATTCATGGTAGACCATGTGACTAATGGTGAGTTTCTTATGGTCAAGCAAAGAGAAAGACTTCATCAAGAGCCAAAGGTAACTATCTTTAAGACCAATTGTCTCAGTCATGGTAAGATATGCATATTTCTCATAGATTCATGGTCACATAGAAATTTACTTTCAACTGATATGGTAACCAAATTGGGTATTAAAATTTTTGATCATCCTACTCCCTACAAGGCCACTTTGGTAACTCAAATGCAGCATGTAGAGATTGGTAAGAGGGCTTATGTAGATATTTCAATTAGATCATATCATGACAAGGTGCTTTGTGATGTCATACCAATGACTTGTGGTCATATCATCTTGGGGAGACCACGACAATATGCTAGGAGGATAGTGGATGATGGATTTCATAACACATTTTTGGTGCATAAAGATTCTATTAGGTATAAGTTGGTTCCTTTGCCTTTGGAGTAGTCTAATGAGAACTTTGTGATATGTTTTGAGAAGATTTTGCACGTGAATATGAAGGGTAGGACAGGGGAAGATATTGGTTAGAAGAGGAATGATGAGTTGGAGCAGAGATATGAAGCACATAGTCCTAAAAATTAAAATTTGTAGGACTTGGCCAATATCAAGGTTGGAGGAATTGAATGCCCTATAGTTGAGTATGATGGTGGTGGTGTTTCTATACAAAGGAATCAGAGGAGTAAGGATAAGAACATGGCTCAAGGATAGGCTAATATCAAACAGCAAAGAGGGTATACTAATCAAAGTGTTGATGCTAACAAGAATACAAGTTGGTAGAAAAAGAAGAAGGTGACTTTGGGAGATTACATGCCATATCATTTAAAGTTGCAAACATTCAGAAACAAGGGGTCTTGTGATAGCAACAAGTTGGACACTTCTTTGGGAAATTATTTTTTCTTTCTTAGGGAGAATAGTGCAGGAGCACCCAAGCTCTTTGAGGAAACTTCAAGGGCCAGGAGAGTGCAGGGGTTAGGAGGACATGTCGATAATCAATTATAATCTTTTGAATCCTATAATGGCTATTGAAATGGAAAAGAACATGAAAGGAGTCAACTATCCTAAGGGTCCTGATAAGGATCATAGGACCAAAATGCAATGCAAATGGAACAATGATGTTCTAGGGGTTTAAATAGGAATATTATGCTTTAATTGTGTCTAATAAGGTTGGATATTAAGGGTCCAATAGTTTTTAGATAGTAGAGTTAAATAAAATAAGAGTTGGAAAATTGAAAATTTCAAAATCCACTTTAGGTAGGAAAATGAGTTTTCATTATTTTAGAGATAATTATGCATTGTAATCAATTTTCATTGTTTGGGATAGTTGTAGGATGATTCTATAAGCCTGGAGAAGTAATTTGTACATTTTTTGGGTTGCTGGTACAAGTACTGTACAGACTGCTACAGGAAAAATAACAAAATCTTTATTTTTCTTGCATTCTTTGTGTCTTTTTGATTAATATTTGCTTGTTATTGATGAAATGCTCCATTGAATGATTCAAATACTTGTATTCACATGATTTAAAACCCTTGTATGCTCTGAAAGAAAATAGCAATTAGTTTCTTGTATAATACATTGACTGTCTTCAAGAAAACATAAATTTTACACTAGTTTTGAGGGTTTTTCATGGATGAATGATCCATTTCATGGGAATATGTGACTAAGACCAATGAAATGGATCATAATTAACTTGTATCTTACCAGTCTACTAAGATAAAGTTCATGAAAGAGGAATCATACGGTGTACACCAAGATTTCACAATGCAAAGTGCATGAGGATGGGGGCTAAAGTATAGCAGTAGAGGATCTTCCTTAACAAGGGGTATCTTTTTGAGTTGGAATAGTTGAAACATGATGAGTTATTGGTGAAAAGTCCAAAATTAGGATCTGGTAGTGTTTGGAAGTCCAAGATCGAAGAAGCCCTAGTTTTGAGGCAATTTATGGAGGGTTTTGTGTTTAATCTTGTTAAACATGTCATAGAAGCCTAAAATCTTGAAAATCCTTGGTTTGGGAACATTTTGAGAGACTGCTGAAATTTTCATGGTCAGGGGTTGACTTTAGAGAGTGGTTGCTTTGGAAAAGAGGGCTAATCAGACCTAGATTTTGAGGAAACAACATGTTTTGGAAGGGATTTTCTAAAGGAAGTGCTATTAGGGTTTGGATATGTTGTTTTTCATCATAAAAAAAACTTAATAGAACATTATATTGGAGGTTCCTTTGGAAATTTTGAGAGAAAAGTCAAAAATCCTTCACTAGAGGCCTAGTTGGGCTAGAAGGCTACTTAAGGTGCAAAAGGTGAGTTTTATCTAAGATATAGGGTTAGGGCTTGAAAACCATTCAAGTCAGGTTGGTTTGAGTTCCTTGAGATCACTCCAAGGGTTTGGGTCCATAAAGGAAGCAAATAAGCCATGAATGCATTGTTGAGGCCTTATCTCCATACTAGTGCCTAGATGAAAGGTTGAGAGTGAATCATTGTTAGCATTGAAACTTTGTGTTTCTTTCAAAGTCCCTTACCCTCTACATCAGGCATAAGGGTCACTAAGTTTAGGTTGTGTTATAAATGTCACAGCTAGGAGGTGAGGCTAAATTACAACTTGTTGTATTATGTCATTTCCAAACTCAAGATGATACCAATTCTCTATAGGTGTACCTTCAGGGACATACAAATTCCTTGGAACATTTTATAAATTATATGGATCTAGAGGTGCTTGAAGAGACTTGGTACAAACATATTGTGACATATTAAAATTATGTGGGGGTTTGAATCCTTTCAAGATTAGAGTGACAAGAATCTTATCCCCATGCTCTATGAGGAGATGGTTTGTCATCTGAACATTGATAGGATTGCTAAGGTATTTGTCAACTGTGACTTCATCTTGATTAACCATATTCTCATCACTAGGAAGTGAGGTGTTTTGAACATTAGTATTAGACTGTGATGAAACACCTTTATTGGGATCTTGAGGGATATTTGTAGTGTTTTTGGGATCCTAAGGGATATTCAGTTGGGAACCTTGGCCTTGTTGTTCTTCCATTTGCTTCCTAGCTTGTGATCAGTTTTGAACAAGCACGACAGTGTAAAGCTACTATGTGAGTTAAGATGAGGCCATACTCTATGATGTAATGCAAAGATGACCTAAGGAATGATTTGGGGATTGATTGGTTGATATAATGGGTCAATAGATTGGATGATTGGATGAGGATGAGATTGGAGTATACTAGATAAGATTGATTGATGAAATGATTGATAAGATTGGATGATGGATGAGATAAGATGATGGAAGGGATTCTAAACAAAGTTCAAAAATCACCTTGGGTGACTTAAGGTGTTGATTGATCAGATTAAAGATAGATAGATGATTATGGCACCAAATCCAACTTGATATGGAAGTGGATTGATTAGGCTGAAGATGATGAATCACTCGGGATAGATGATGATTGATTCAGACACCTAGGGAAATTCAGATAATAACTTCAAATGAGGTTCAAAGAATTTGGATTGAGAAAATGATGAGAGATATGCAACTTAGAGATGATTTAGGATGTGCCTATATGATTTGAATGATAAACGGATAACCTTTGGAAAATGGAGATGGATTGAAAAGCAGAATATAGGTGAATAGAAGATGCAAATGGCTTGGAAAAACAACTAGATAAAGATTAGAATCACCTAAAAAGGGTCCAAGGTCACTCAACTAGGATGCAAAATTTCCCAACTAAGATGCAAAATCACATAACTAGGGTGCAAGGTCACCCAAATCAAGTGCAAGGTTGCCCAACTAGGGTGCAAGTTCACCCAACTAGGGTGCAAGGTCACCCAAATCAAGTGCAAGGTCACCCAATTAGGGTGCAAGGTCACTGATTTAGTCTGTAGCATCACCTAAACAATTTATAGACTTGCCTAAATCTAAAAAACAAATAGATTCTTAGAATGGGAAAATGGATTAACCGAAAAAACAAACAAACTCTCAAAATAGAGAAATGGACTGTTGGAACAAGAAAATGGGCACCCTGAATGGGAAAATGGACTCTCGGAATGGGAAAATGAAATAACTAAATAGGGAAAAAAAATTCAAAGTAGGGAAATGAACCTTCTCAATAGAGAGATAGACTAACTGAATGAGGAAACAAGCCCTCTAAATAGAGATACAAACTAACCAAATGGGGAAATGGCCTCTCAATGGGAAAACATACCCTCTAAATGGAGAGACAGACTAACCGAATAGGGAAATAGACAAACAAATTAATTGAATGATAAATAGGACTAGCTGTTCAAAGTGCAAAATTGCCCAACTATGTGGTAGAATCACCTATTTCGAGGAAATGGGTGAATATGATGGCTCTGGGGATTGACAGGGAAATAAAAAAATAGGCAGAATCACCCAAGTATGAGGAAAGTTCTCCCAAATTAGAGGAAGAATCAACCTTTTTGATGAAATAGGCACATGTGATGGGTTTTTTAACAAACAAAGTGACTCAAACAAAATGTAGAATTTCCCATCTAGGTGGTAGGGTTGCCCAACTCAGTTGCAATATCGTGCGACCTAAGTGTGGGCTCACCTATTCAATAAAAGATGGGTGACTTTGATAGGAATAGACTATAAACTGACTCAAACAGAAGGGAGGGTCGCCCCTATGGATAGTAGGGTCACCCCTATTAGCAAAAAGTTCACCCTTGTTAAAGGAAAGCTCACCCAAATAGCAGACCTATACTTAACTTAGATTAAAACATCTATGTAAAAGGATAGAAAACATAGCAATCATCAAGCAGAAGGAAGATGATAACTTGACTAAAATAAATGCATTGGTTTCACACAAAGAAGACATTTCAGACAACACAATCCTAAGATTAGTAAGAAGGGTATATGGCCAACATGGTCCTCTAACTAGGCTGAACAAGGTGATCTCGTGAGTCCCTGATAGACGCACTATACATGGGGCACAATTGTAAACACTAGCCCATCTCCAGGAATGAGTCAGAAGCCCCAACAAGGTATTGGAAACTTGGACCAACTCTTCATGTATTATCTAGGTATCACCCTAGCTTTCATGTTCCACCAGACATGACGTGACTAGATTGTGGTACAACTTTGGCTCTCCTCTCTTTATATACCCCACCGATAACATGTGGTTGGGATCATCCTTTGGGTTGATGAAATCCCCAAGCAAGTCCTACTAAAAGAAGACACTAGACATTTTCAACTAGTCCCTCAGCTCGCATAAAGCACAAGGGGAAAGCTTGAATGGCATAGTATCTCCTAGGTAACACAAAGGACTAAGTGGAATAGGATTTCTCTTCACCCAAGATCACCAAATAGCGGAAGGGGATTGGATACGTCAATAGTTCACTTTCAAGCATAGAAAAAAAGTGTATTGACTCCCCCTAATTATTTCTATGTTCTTAGCTAGTATACAAAAGACAACAAACAAAAACTAAGAGTCTTGGCCCATTCATCCTATTGAAAATATGTTAGTAGTTTAACCTTTGGTCTTAGACAAATGTGAAATGACTACAAAATAATTAGTAAAAACAAACATATTCACCAAAAAAATAGGTTAGGGGGTCAATACCAAGAAAAATGACAAGAAACAAACTCTATAAATAACACTTTAAGTAACTGTTTACCTCAGAATCACCTTTGTTTGGGGAAAAATCACCCCTTGTTGATAGTAGGGTTGCCCCTATCAATTTCAGAATCGTCCCTCTTAGAGGAAGTTTCGCCCCTATCAGTGGCACGATCACTTGTTTTGGGGCAAGCCCTCCTGTTTGTCAAAAACATGTTCGCCCAACTTAGTAGCAGGGTCGCCTATTTAGGAAACCTGGAGTAAATTTCCTCCTATTTCACAAATGGGTGATTTTGCAAGGGAAGAATCACCTCTATTGAGAGTAGGGTCACCTGTCTTGAGTGTAGAGTCACTCCTATCAACTATGGAGTCACCTTTATGTAACTTGAACCTACAAAATTTTCAAGCAACAAAAGAAAATAAAGTAATAGACCCATTTGTGGGTCCCACTAGGTGTGCCATAAATGTGTGTATTGTGATTTCCTACCCTAAAAAATGCAAAACAACAAAAAATGTGTAAGAAAAAACACACACACCACAACACCTCAAGATTAGCCTAAGTTGAACTTAACCAAAAGAAAGATAAAAGAATGATTATACCTTTGTTCAAGTTGATCTTTTTCGTTGTCCCTTTGATGAATATTGGTTGTGTGCTCCTTGATGTCAAGAGTGCTAAAAGGTATGCAAAATGCTCTAGATTGTAAGATGAATGCAATGGGAGATTTGGGTATTTGGATAGGTGTATGGAATAGATGCAATGAAAGCTTCAAAATGCAACAATGGTGGCTAAGAATGCAAGTATGCATGTGCTTGAGATTGGTTGAGCTTGAGAGTTGGATGCTTGAATGTGATGAATGAATATGAGAAAAATCCTCTATTTAAGGAGATGAATCTCTACATAATTGAATGGCTAGGATTTAGCCAACATGGAAAAGATGGAGGGATGTGGTGAGTTGAGAACTCACAAGCCCTCAAATCTTGCCATGGGGTGATCCCACAATATTGGTTTACAATTTTTTGGCCAAACTAGACACTGATTTTTTTGTTTTAACTAAATCTTCAAGTTTAGGCACCTATAGCGGTTAAACCGTGAGGAATTTGAAGATGATGCAAAGTAGAGTCTTCTCACATTTTGTCTATAGATTCTAAAAATATTTTTTTCAAAATTTTTGGAATTAGATTGCACTTCTTTTTCCATCTCCCACGAAAATTGGTTTTTTTCAAAAAACAACATTTTAAAAAAGTGATGCACACTGTATAACACAACATTTTTTCCTGGAAAGATAAAATTCCAATTCTTTCAAATTTAAATTTTTAACTCTGATATCTAGTGCTTCCACTTGGTTAAATAG